>RJWJ010000146.1:49097-260911 GCA_004363605.1 Indri indri
GAAATTAATCGGACAGGTAAAAATATATATAGAAAAAATTAGCTGGGCATGGTGGCGCATGCCTGTAGTCCCAGCTACTCGGGAGGCTGAGGCAGTAGGATTGCTTGAGCCCAGGAGTTTGAGGTTGCTGTGAGCTAGGCTGACGCCACGGCACTCGCCCCCAGGCGAGAGTGAGACTCTGCCTCAAAAAAAAAAAAAACAAATAAAAAAGGGGTTCAAGTACTCCAATAAAAGAGCACAGAAAATTAAGTCATGAGTTTGGAGTTTTAACCCCATGTCTCCCGCGTGCATTTAAACCTTGAGCAAATCACCTCACTTTTCTAAGACTCAGTTTTTTTTACCTAGAACAGTATATCTGTTTCTTTTATTGCATAGGATAGTCATGAAAAATTACACAAACTAACATATATCGAACGTTTTACAAATTGTAAACCAGAATAAAATCTAAATTTTTAAAAAATAGCTTATTTTTGTTCTTATTTCTGCCTTTAGACTTTTTCAGCTAGGCATATATCTGTTAAAAATATACTATTTATGGAGGATACATTTTATTTATGATTTATGGGGAATCAACACCAATTAGTGAGAGAAAAGTATTAATTAACACAAATAAGGACAGAGTTCATTCCAAATAGTCAAGCTTTTTATTAGTTACTCGTCATTACATATTCATAATGTGATTTAAAAATTTTATATTGAGAAAAAATTGCGTCTTTCTTCACTGTTTTTATTTCAATAAAACACATCATTTCGCAATTTTAAATTGTTTACCGAGACAAAATCTGGCTTCCTCATTTTAATGAAGTAGAGAAAGTCAAGTGACCTTGAGTTTTCTGTTTCTGTGAAGTGTCTCTAAAAGGTGAATTTGCAAAAGATCAGTGGTTCTGATTCTATTTAATATATTGTCTTTATTGACAATGACATTCTATAGAAGAATTTTATGGCTTCATGATTTCTTGCAATTCTCTGAAAATGAAAAAGTTCTCACCTTTTTGTAGGCAAAAAGTTTTTCTAATTCCTTCAATTTATGGAAGTTATCAGCTAAAGGACAATTTATAAGTTATCTTTTTAACCTGATATCTTTCAAGGTTGTTATTTTCATATCCAAAATATATTAAGAATATGGTCAATGCTGATATAGATAGAAAAGTTCAAGTATGAAGAACTTAAAATTACTTACTTGAAAGACAGTAGTGGCGAAAAAACATACTGTTTGCGAAAGCAATTTGTCATGATTTTCAATACCTCAAATTGTCTATACTGGGTCACGGACGCATTACCGTGTTGGTAATGTAATTTGTGCCTCTTCACTGAAAAGTATAGACAAGTGGTTCTCACCATAATTACTAGCATTTATTGACAAAAATGTGTATAAAGCCTTCTGCTAGGTAAACTGCCTTTGACCAGCTCTGACAAAGTTATATAGTTGTTATTCTGAAACAGTCTATCCTTCAGACACACAAAAAGATGAAACACACATATAAGCATCAATGAATTGGAAGAAGCAGCTTACTTTATTTTAGATAAGAAAAGGGCTCTGTCTGACAGAAAAAAAAATCATAGAAAAGGTCAGTCCTTTCAGAATCTCCTTTGATTTACATAAAATTACTCATCAGACATCAGAGAAAATCTAGGCTGGCTTTGATATGATATTTATTATATTTCCCTTGAATAATCCCCCTAATTTCCAAACAGATTACAGATTACAATGCTCTTTGTTCTGTTTACATCAGTATCACTCAGGTTGAGAGACGGTTGGAATGCAGTCAGTGCTTCTCAGTAATTAACCAACTCCTGCTACAAAAGCAGAAAATCATCATGTAGGAGAGAAGATTGTTGGTAACATTACAGAAAGCAAATGAAAATATATGTTTCTTCATATTTGTTAAGGAAAGATTGCTGATTTTACTTCATGAATAACAGGCATACCTTGGGGATATTACAGGTTTGGTTCCAGACCACTACAATAAAGCAAATACGGCAATAAAGTGAGTGTCTCAAATTTTTCGGTTTCCCAGTGCATATAAAAGTTTTTTTTACACTATCCTGTAGTCTATTAAGTTTGTAATGGCCTTATATCTAAGAAAACAATACACATACCTTAACTTAAAAAGTCTATTGCTAAAAAATGCCAACAATCATCTGAGCCATCATCTTTTTGCTGGTAGAAGCTCTTGCCTTGATGTTAATAGCTGTTGACGGATCGGGGTGGTGGTTGAAGGTTGAGGGTGGCAGTGGCAATATCTTAAAGCAAGACAACAATGAACTTTGCTGTATTGATTGACTCTTCCTTTCAGAAAATTTAACTGTAGCATGTGATGCTATTTGATAGCATTTTACCCACAGTAGAACTTCTTTCAAAACTGGAGTCAATCCTCTCAAACCCTGTCACTGCTTTATCAATTAAGTTTATGGAGTAGTCTAAATCCTTTGCTGTCATTTCAACAATATTCACAGCATCTTCATCAGGAATAGATTCCATCTCAAGAAAGCACTTTCTTTGATCATCCATAAGAAGCAACTCCTCCTCTGTTCAAGTTTTATCATGAGATTGTAGCAATTCAGTCATTATCTTCAGGCTCCACTTCTAATTCTAGTTCTCATCTGCAGCTACTTTCTCCACTGAAGTCTTAAACCCCTTAATTTCATCCATGAGAGTTGTAATCAACTTATTCCAAATTCCTATTAATGTTGATATTTTGATCTCCTCCCGTGAATTACAAATGTTCTTAATGCATCTAGAATGGTGAATCCTTTCCAGGTTTTCAGTTTACTTTGCCCAGATCCATCAGAGGAATCACTGTCTATGGCAGCTATAGCCTTACGAAATGTATTTCTTACATAATAAGATTTGAAAGTCAAAATTACTTTTTGATCCAAGGGCTGCAGAAAGGATGTTATGTTAGCAGGCATGAAAACAACATTGGTCCCCTTGCACGTCTCCAAAGGAGCTCTTGGGTGATCAGGCAAATTGTCACTAAAGCAGTAATATTTTGAAAGGAATTTTTTTTCTGAGCAGTAGGTCTCAACAGTGGGCTTAAAATATTCAGTAAAGCATGCTGTAAATAGATGTACTGTCTTCTAGGCTTTGTTGTTCCATTTATAGAGCCCAGGCAGAGTATATTTAGCATAATATTTAAGGGCCCTAGGATTTTCAGAATGGTAAATGAGCATTGGCTTTAGTTTAAGGTCACCAGCTGCTTTAGCTCCTAACAAGAGATAAAGACTTTCCTTTGAAGGTTTGAAGCTGGGCATTGACTTCTCCTCTCTAGCTACGAAAGTTTTAGATGGCATCTTCTTTCAATATAAGGCTGTTTTGTCTACATTGAAAATCTTTTGTTTAGTGTAGCCGCCTTCATCAATAATGTTTAGGTAGATCTTCTGGATAACTTGCTGAAGCTTCTCCATCAGCACTTGCTGCTTCTTCACCTTGCGCTTTTAAGTTTTGGAGATGGCATCTTCCCTTAAACCTCATGAACCAACCTCTGACAGCTTCCAACTTTTCTTCTGCAGCTTTCTCACCTCTCTCAGCCTTCATAGAATTGAAGAGAGTTAGGGCCTTGCTCTGGATTAGGCTTTAGCTTAAGGGAATGTTGTGGCTGGTTTTATCTTCTGTTTAGACCACTCAAACTTTCTCCATATCAGCAATAAGGCTGTTTTGCTTTCTTGTAATTTATCTGTTCACTGGAGTAGCATATTTAATTTCCTATAAGAACTTTTCCTTTACATTCACAACTTGGCTATCTGTTTGGCATAAGAGGCCTAGCTTTCAGCCTATCCCAGCTCTCAACATTTGTGAGGATTGAGCTTCCTCATTAAGCTTAATCATTTGTAGCTTTTGATTTAAAGTGAGTCATGTGCAACTCTTCTCTTCCTTTCATTTGAACACTTGGAAGACATTGTAAGATTATTAATTGATTTATTTTCAATATTGTAGTATCTCAATAGAGGGATCTGGGGAGAGAGAGAGAAGAATGGCCAGTGAGTGGAGCAATCAGAACACACAACATTTTTTTAAAGTGTGCAATGTCTTCGTAATTTATTTCAACACAGAATTATTTTTTCTGTAGCATTTGTAATTTCTTTTTTGTTAATTTCAATAGATTTATTGGGTACAAGTGTTTTTTGTTACATGTATGAATTTTATAATGCTGAAATCAGGGTTTTTGATGTACCCGCCACCAGAATAGTGTACATTGTACCCAATAGGTATATTTTTATCACTCACTCACTCCCACCCTCCTCTCTTCTCAGTCTTCAATGTCCATTGTACCACTTTATGACCCTAGATACCCCTCTAGAACACACAATATTTATCTATTTTGCCTCACCATAACTGATATTATAGTAATGAAAGAGTTTCAAATATTGCAAGATTTATTAAAATGTTACACAGAGATAGGAAGTGAGCGCATGCTTTTGAAAAGATAGCACTGAAGGGCTTGCTTAATGCACGGTTGGTACAAACCTTAAATTTGTAAAAAAAAAAAAAATGCAGTATCTACTATACACAATAAAGTAAAGCAAATAAAACATGGGGTGCTTATATATCTAAAGTTATGATTTATAGACAAACAGGACTTTGTTGTCACCTCTTTCTTTCTTTCTTTCTTTCTTTTTTTTTTTTTTGAGACAGAGTCTCACTCTGTTGCCCCAGGTAGAGTGTAGTGGCGCCAGCCTAGCTCACTGCAACCTCCAAACTCCTGGGCTCAAGCAATCCTCCTGCCTCAGCCTCCTGAGTAGCTGGGACTTACAGGGGCACACCACAATGCCTGACTAATTTTTTTCTATTTTTGGTAGAGATGTGCCATCACTATTTTTTATTCAGGAAGCATTAGCATCAAACAATGCATGCACAAGTTCTACCTCCACTGTTGATTCACCCAACAAAAACCTTTTTCTAGGTCTCTAATATCTTCCCCAACTTTAAACACACACATATATACTCCAGCCAATCACAGGATATGCATCTCTCTCTCTCCTCTCTCTCTCTCTCTCTTTCTCTCTCTCTCTCTCCCTCCCTCAAAATGATTCCATAGAGGAAATCCACTTACAAAGTTGTAATGGGGCTCAAGGAAAAACAAGAAAGAGGCAAAAATGTCACAACAGTCATAATTATGAGTGAGAAAAGGAGGAAAGTTCACACAAATTTTTCCTTGATGATGGTGGGTTTATGGACTAATTATGGGGAAATGAACTTTGAATTTTCAAAGGCACTCATTGGGAATGCCACTTTCTCCTTTCTTATTACTATCTGTTGATGGGTCTCTTTCATTCTAGGCAATCACTTGTCCCAACAAAACTATGATGTTCATTTAAAACAATCCTATACTAAAAAATAACAGAAGTACTGTAGTTTCAAGGAATCTTTTTTTTTTCTTCATTCTTCACATGGGTACACTTGGAGTTAAAAGAATGTACCAATGTTTCTTGCCTTATATATTTGGAACTTACACAGACCTCTTATTTGTGGCATGGTGGGAATTTAGTTAACAATAAATTTCTTTATTTTATAGCAGAAAACCCCTACCCACTCCCTGCTTCATGAAGTACAAGTTATTAGCATAATATAAATCTATACATCATGGCCCACTATCGTGACATTAGAAATACATGTGAAGGTAGGTTCCCTTTCTGATGATGGAGAAGTAGGCCTTCTGGGAACAACCTCCCCACAGAAAACAATTTGAAATGCTGGGCAAAATATAAAAAAACTACCTGGAGCCATTGGAGAGTAACTAAAATCAGACAGAGATTAGAGGAGAGTCGGCACTTGGAAGTAGGAAATGGAATGGGGTAAGTTTCCCCTTTCATAGATTTTTGCTGAGAACAAGCTTCAGTTAGTCGCATGGAAGGTGGCTAAAACTGGAATAGAAAACGTGTGTTCTTACTGACTTGAAGAAAAATAAAACAAAGGTTAAGTGGCCACAGCAGCTATTTACTTTACAGGGAAAAATATCTGAAAGGAGAAATCCAGTAGGGGCATTCCAAATTCTGCGTGTAAACTCTGCCCAAATCTCTGGCTTACCTCTGAACTATGCATGTGCAAGGCAAAGTCCAAGCAACCCAAGTAAGGTGAAAATAACTAAACAAATATTTTAGCTTCTGGTCACTGCAGGGAAGATAGAGTGTGGAGTTTGAGTCCATCCAAGTTAACTGTGTAATAATAGTAAAAAAGAACAATACTATTTGAAGAAACATTACAAAATCCAGAGTCTGTGCATGCCCCAGCATCTCCCAGTTATATTATATAATATTAACTTTTCCTTTGATTTATCATTTGATTTGAGTGCATGTTTGTGTGTGTGTGTGTGTGTGTGTGTGTGTGTGTGTGTGTGTGTTTTAACGCAGTTTCTTCATGAATGTTTCATTCTCAGTCACTGTGCAAAATTTGAGGGGATGCCAATCTTAGCTAGCAGAATGATTATTTGGGAAGTCTCGCTTCTGGGAGTGTACACATGTATGACTCTTAGAACGATGATTAGAATTTATGAAGCTCTTTGATTTTAATTCAACTCTAGATGATCAAGTAACCAAAAGTATGCAAAGACTACATAGTATATATCTCTTTATACTCTCTGTGCCTCGCTTTACTCACATGGCAAGTAGGGACAATAATAGAACCTAGCTCATAGGTACTATGGCATAAGTAAGAAAATTCATATAATTTTTTAGTTCAGTGCTTGGCACAGAGGAAGCACTCAATAAATGTTAATACCATTGATTCCATAATTATTCTTTCTTTACTCTGACAGAGCGTTCCCCAAGAGTATTTCTTTAGTCATTCCTCAAGTATTTGGTGCCTGCCACTTTCCAGGCACTGTCTTAAACGCTGGATTATCAAAGACACGCTTTGAATTGTCACCGAAAGTGTAACAGGTTTGTTCTAAACACAGAACTGAACAAGTACCCAATAGATGCCTTGGTCAGTGGTTTGGAGAGTGAGTCCAGGTCATTCAGTTAATTTAAGTCTAAGTAGTTGTTTTTGTCTCCTATAGCAAAACCATGGGCTGCCTGAAGTTGCTTATATTGACATATTAGTGATCTCTGCCCAGTCAGGCTGTTTATCCTACAGTTTTAAGAATGCACCGTATTTGTTCCACTTTGGACTCTCCTTCTGTGCCACTTTCTGTCCACGTCCACAGAACCAACACGCAAGCCTGTTACAGACACCAGGATAAGCAATACAGAGATGTGAGTGCTAGTGAGATACAGAAAATTAAATACACACACACATATGCACACACACCAGTAGGAACTGCCATAAAAATGCTTTTGAGGCAGAAATGAAATGACACTTCCTAGCAAAGATATTGGAAATCACATGAAGCAAATGGATGAGCCACACACTGCAAATTCCAGCTGCAGCACTGAATCAAAAGACAGTTTTCTGATCCACAAACCAAAGAATTGTTGGGAAAATATAGGTTTGTTTCTGTCATATCCGATGGCAACTTCCATCAGTGGTAATGCCCCAATTAGCTGCAGAATTGAGTATAGATAGTTAAGCGTCACTGGGTAAGCAACCCAAGGTCCTTATGGACATGTTTTATAAACAGAATGCTAAAAGTTTCAAAATTAGCTTGATGCTAAGGAAGAGAGAATAGTGACCTAGATTTATATTTATTTGACTTGAATAGTCTGTACTATCTGAGATGACAGAGATTTGTGCACCTGCATGGGAAATCAACGCATGAAACCTCCTGTAGCAATAAGTATGACTTCAGTACATATTTTTGCTTTTCACACAGCAAAGCCTTTGAAGGCCAGTGCGGTACAAAGGTGAGGTATTGATACCTTGATTCAAGCTTCGCCCTGTGTGATTAGAGATCATCCTTCACTGGATTTCACACTAACCCTAGACAGTTACCATCTCTCTAATTTAACAAAACTTCAGAGTTTTATGGGTTACTCTAAATCAAAGGTCAGACAAACATTTTCTGTAAAAAGCCAGGTAATAAATATTTTAGGATTTATGGGCCACATACTGTCTCTCTTGATATTTTTCTTGTCATTGTTTTTTTTTTTTTAACAACCCTTTAAAAATGTAAACAACATTCTTAGCTCAAGGGCAAAACAGATGGCTGACTGGATTTGGCTTTTGGGCCATGGTTTGCCACCTCCCTTACTAAATCATTAAAAAAGTTGACATGTAGGTAAGAAACGTACACAGAGGTATGTATATAATCTAACACACATATGCTTTCACACACATATTAGGTACATGAAATTGTTCTTTCTTTCCCAGTAGAAAATAAATTCCCCCTGTGCAGAGACTTCACTACTACTTTTTACAGTTCTCCAAAACAGCAAGAAATGAATCCTACATAGTAGGTCTCAATAAATATGGACTGACAGATTATTATAAAGAAAATAGACTATGTTAAAAGACCATGACCAGGGAAACTCTGAGTTTCCCTTTTTCTACTTAACATCTAGGAATATGTGCCTTTTAACATGCAAGTCTATATGTACCTGATAATTCTGTTATCCTTATCAACAATGATATCACTATTTTAATGTCTTACATCGTAAATTGGGGTATTCAGAATGTTTTCTATACATTATCCCATATTAGTATTGACATCACTAATACTGTGTATTTCCACAGATAATAATATTTTCACATTAAGACAAAAACAGTAAACAGATTTAGAAGCTCCAGATTTCCTGATGTCAAAAATCAGTTGGAATAATAGCTCAAAATCTACCATCCACAAAATCTACCTTTATCACTGCAAAGAATTAAAAAAGCAAAAAATATGAAGGATATAGGTTTTTTTCTACATAAATGCCTAGGTATCTATTTGGTCTAAGAAAAGGATTGAAGATTTTAGAGGAGGAAATGTCTGTAGGAATTGGAGTCTCACTGTTAACTTTGTATTTTATGATTTTTTTTTTTTTTGGTCATATCTTGACTATGTAATCTGGTTGGGCTTTTCTGCCTCTGGGCTTTATTTATTTATTTATTCATCATCGCTGCATTGAAGGGCCATGTATTCTTGTCATACATTTTTTAAAACTACGGCTGAGGCATTTTCACTTTCAGTACTATAATAAACATTTTATTATTGAATTCCAGGATGTTCTCCTTTCCTCTAAATATATCTAAAGTTATGTAGCACTAAGCATAAAAATATATTCTTCCTGGTTCCGACAGTTTTTATTTACTATAGTTCAAAATGCCAGCATTATGAGATAAGCTATCACACAAGATGTTGACAACAAGAGTCAATATCCACCTATCCAGTTTGTTCTCCACAATTTTTTGTGCTATTATTCACAGTTGGCACACACGGTTATTGTATATTTTCCTTGAAATCACCACCTCATTCCACTTATGGCTTCAAAGGCAATTTTCAGGGTTGATAAATGAAAGGGATGGGACATGGTGAAATGCCAACTCTGTCTCATTGTCATTGCCCCTTTATGTTAGTTCTTGGTCTTGTTCTAGTGCCAACTTCACCAGTGCATCTTTCTACCAGTTCTATACTCAGCAAACTCATTTGTCTCTTTTTCCTTCCTTCTCTTCCCTAAGGTATACAGGAATCGCATTTTTAATATGTATTTATAACCCCATTAACAAACTAGAAGCTCTCAATTAGTTCTAAAGTTACTTCTAAACACCTGTTCTATGATTTCAAGGTCTTTTCATAATTTGACGCTTCTCACTAGCTAAGTTAATATGTTTTATACACGAACTTGCTAAATCTTATAGAGCTTGTAGGTAAGGTTCATTTCCAGAGAGTACATTTCACTATCAGTTGCTCATAATGGATACACACTGAGTTCAGAATCTACTAGGGAAATAAAAACAAATTTTAAAAAATCCCACAAAAGTCTTTCCCCATGGAGTCTATCATTTAATACATAACAGCCATACCTCAGATAAACATTCAGAAGTTCATTCTTTCTTCTGTCTCTATTTCTTTTCCATTCTAATAGTGGGATCAATCAAGCCCTGGAGCCATTCCAGGATCTGTATCTTCAGATTCTTCAATGTGAAACATCCATAGGTTGTATCAAATCTTTCTCACCATGATGGACAACTATTGTAACTTCATTTTAATGGCTATTATGCTAAGACATTCTCTTTTTATATTTTTCTCTGTCCAACCAGTAAAGGATAAAGAACATCTTGCCACATTTATCTTAAAATAATTTTTCTACCTTTTCAATAAGGTCACTTCACTGACACCAAAGACTTTACATGTATTCTGCATTCACCAACTTGGCTCATGTGTTTTTCTCTCCCAGAATCCCTCTTCTCCTTCACTTATTTCAGTTCTTCAGACTCCCAAACTCACCATGGAATCTTTTGTTCCTGTTATCTATCACATAACAATCCACCCACGATTTAGTGGCATCAAACAAACATTTTTATTATGCTCAAGATTTTATGGGTCAGGAATTTGTGCAGGCCCTATCAGAGAGAAATAATTTTCATTACACAATGACTGGAGTCTCAGCTGGGTGGTTTGGATGATTAGAGATGCCTGGGATGGCTCAGTTGGGGTCTTATGCCTGAGGTCTCAGCTCTAGCTGCTGGTGGTGTTTCTTCTTCATCTCCACATCACATCTGATGGAGCTGGAATGTCTAGGATAGCTTCCTCATTCACATGTCTGGTGTCTGCACTGGGATGGCTGGAACATTTAGGTTGTCCAAACGTCTCTTCATGAAGCGTTTCCATGGGGCTGGTTTGGACTCCCTAACAACACAGAAGTCTCAGGATACTCAGACTTCCTTCACAGTGGCCAGATTCCCCCAGAGCATTAAGGGAGTGAAAAGGCAAGCAAAAAGTGGTAGAGTAGTACATATTTACAATACATATAACTGACAAAAGGTTTTATTTGGAATATATTTTTCAAACCACTAAAAATCCTTAAGAAAAAAGAGAAACAACCCAATAGAAAAATTAGTTAGAGAACTGAATGAGTACTTCACAAAACAGGATTACATAATGGACAATAAACTTAGGGAAGAACTTCAGCCTCACTAATCATCAGAGGAATGCAACTGAAATGCCATATGACACTATCAGCCGCCCACCAGAATGGCTAAAATAAAAAAGACTGTTTACACCAAGTGAAGGATATGCGGAAGCAGGCATTCTCATGCACTGCGGGAGGTAAGTAGACCATAAACACTGTGGAAAACAGTTTGGTATTTTCTACTAAAGTCGAAGATGCACATTCCTTATGACCTAGTAATTCAACTCTTTGAAAAGAAATAAACCACAAGTCCACACTGTAACATGAACGAATCTCACAGACATCATTCTAAGCACAAAAGAATGTACATAAATGTACGATTCTATTTAAATAAAGTTGAAAAAATCTGCAAAACTATGCTATAATGTTTAAGAATTCATGAGTAGACTGAAACATTATAATGAAATATAGGGAAGTAGTTACCATACAAGTCAGGATAATGGTTACCTTTGGGGAAAACAAGAATAGACATAGGGAGGGAAAACGAGGGTGACTTCTGGGGTCCAAACATATTTCATTTCTTGGACTGGATGGTGGTTACATGGGTGTTTGTTTTATGATAAAACACTGAGTGGTATATCCTTACTTTGTGCACTTTTTAGTATGCATGTGACATTTTATAACTAAAAAGATTTAAAATAGAATTAAATTAGTTATACTGCTCTTTTTCTTGTTTTTCTTACATTATCGTTGTCTGGATGGCTGTGGTACTTGCTATCTTATTTTGTTTTATTTTATTTTTTAATTTCATAATTTTATGAGTTCAGTTTTTCCAACCAGTTAATTACAAGAGGTTCCTATAAGTGGGGAGGGAAAAAATAGCATTCTAGTTAAGCTGATTTTCACTGGGAAGCCACTTTTAGTTGCTGTAAAGCCAGGCTGCATTGTGAAAATGTTTTGCTTTTATGATTCTCCACGTAGCATTCACTGCCTCACTTCTCTGAACTAACTGAATCAGGCAAGCAACAGGGCCTGGGGAGAGGGTGGAGATGAGGCTTCTGCTACCACCTGGCTCTCTCTTATTTTGAATTCTATTTTATACAAAAAGTAGTTTTTGATGAGGCATGTGTTCCTCACCTTCAATAAGTGTATTTTTTGTCTGTGAATTCTGAGAGCCACGGTATACTCAGCCATCTTACTCACAAGAAATAGACCTGTGGTAGGTTTTATCTTGACTGTTCCCAGATGAGGTGTGTGCAATCCTTTTCACAAGTCCTTCCCCAGCCACTGGCAATTCATTTTTTATTTGGTTATTTCTTCTTTCACAGAGAGAAATCCTTAAGTTACTTTGACAAATTTCCAAGTAAGAAATTATGCAATACATCTAACATCAACTATTGATGGGTGTGTAACAACCAACCAAACACGTATCCTTTTTTCTTGCAGGTTTCTTGTTGCAAAGAAACTAAACTGAAACACAAAATAATTATACTTGGAATATTTGCTTTTTTTCTTTTTAAAGAAAAACATGTTCTTTAAATCCTGATAATAGTAAAATATTATAGTACAAAAAAGGAAGAGAGCTAAATATTAAGATCTTGCTCTGCTTGGAGATTCTCTGGTTGCACATTATTGCCTATTTAGTCTAATCTGTTCCTATGTATATCTTAAAATAGGAAGAACTTTCAATGTAAATGTCAGACTGGTGGACCATACCATCCCTTCAATTAAGAGACTCCAGGGTGTAATGAGAAGAAGCTATTAGAGATGACTATTTCCACATCACAAGATTTTTCGTAACCAATATTTTGTGAAAGAACAAACACCTACATGCTGGTATGAAAGGTGGTTTCTTAACAGTGAAGCTGTGATGTTTCCACAAATGGCTTTACCAAATGGATTCTTTTGAACTTGCCTGTTTATAGTCACTTTAACCAGTTCTACCACACTATAATTGAGACATGGTTCTTGCCCCTACTGTTATGTGAAGTTGGCTTAGATATGAGACTATAGGTTCTGAAGTTAGAGCAACTTGGCTTAAATCCCAAATCAGTCACTTGCTAGCTGCGTGATAGTTGGTAAGTTACTTTACCTCTGAACTTCAGTTTCCTTGTTTATAAACTGAAGAAAAAATAAGACCTATTTTATGGATTGTTGGGAGTTTTTAAAGTAACAATACACATGTCTGCATCTTTTAGTGTTATGCCACACATATAGTATGTGCTCAATAAATAGTAACTATTGCTATTTTTCCTAATATGCTTATTATTACAAGGAATTGACTTACTGTAATAATCAGGCCCACATAATACAGTGTAACTAAAAATTATAGCAACTGAAGCCAAAATGGGTTGCTAGGCTAGAAGAAGGTCAAGCACTATGAAGGGTCCAAAATTGCACCCTACTTAAAAGCTAACAAGGTAGGTTGCCACAGTTTCATGGATGTTTGAGGAAGACTGAGACAGATGAATCTTAGACAAAAGACTTTATTATTCACAGCACAGTAGGTAGCATGAGCATCATGCTTGTGCTGATTTCTCTTGCTCCCTCCAAGTCTCCTGGGGGCATATGGAAGATTCCAGAAGAACGCCACACATGCAATGGGTTCACATCACAACCAACCCTTATGTTTAGTTAATCCCAATCTTTTAAAGAGGGTTGCTATCAAACGTGCCCAATCTGGAGGCACATCCTGGAGGGAAAAATTATCTTTATTACTCTTAACAGCAAATAAATATTCCTTCTTCCACAGAGAAAGACACCATCTCTATTGTCCAAGGCTGTTTGCTATACAAACATCCTTGAAATGAGAATTCAGAATAAAAGATGTTAATGCCTCTATTTAGAAGATGTACAGAAACATGAATTATTTCCCAAAAAAGAGAAACACAAGGTTTGGGAGAAAATAGGTAAAGAGGAGAGGATATAGGGAATAGTGCAGAATAGTGTTTTTTTTCTCTTTTTAAGTTTATATTGATGTATAATATACACACAGGAAAGGGCAAGTTTCATAATTACGTAGTTTAATCAACTTTCAAAACTGGACACATCCACATAAACAGTTTCCAGGTCAACAAACAGCTGATTTCCAGCTCCCAGGAGACTCCCTTGTGCTCTCTTTCAGTCACTAACTACCCCCCAATGGTAATCACCACTGGAGGATAAACAGTAACCATAGCTTAGTTTTGCCTATTTTTTAACTTCATTTGAATGGAAGTGTAAAAATATATATATCCTTGTGACTTCTTGTCTTTGTGACTACTTCATTTTACTCAACATTATGTTTGTGATATTTATCCATACATCACATGTATTTTTGATTGCTCATTTTAATTGTTGTGTAATATTTCATTATATGACAACATTGCAATTTATGTACTCTGCTGTTGATAGGCACTTGGATAGGTTCTGGCTTTGGATTATTATAAATATTACTACTGTGAATATACTAATACATGCAATTTGGTAAATATATGTTTGCATTTCTATTGGGTATTGCTATGTTCTGAATGTTTTTGTCCCCCCCGCCCCCGCCACGATGGTATATGTTGAAAACTTAACCCTCAAGGTGATGGTATTAGGAGATGGGGCCTTTGCAAGGTGATTAGTGTCCTTATATAAGAGGCCTAAGAAAGCTCACTTGTCCCTTCTGCCATGTGAGGACACAGCAAGAAGGCTCCATTTATCAACCAGAAACTGAGCCCTCACCAGACACCAAATCTGCCGACTCCTTGATCTTGGACTTTGCAGCCTCCAGAACTGTGAGAAATAAATTTCTGTTGTTCATAAGCTACCCGGTTTATGATATTTTTGTTGTAGCAGCCCAAATGGACTGAGACAAGCATCTATGAATAAAAATGCTGGACTCGAAAACAGTTTCGAAAGGGCTAAAATGTGCTAATGCCAAATCCTGATTTAAAAAAATACTTTCTCCTGGTTCTTTATCATTAGCCTCCAAAGACTATATCTGCCAGCTTTAAACAACATGCCACTCAACGGTCATGATTAAAATAATGGAGTTGATAGAGCCAGCTAAATTAGACATTCTCATCAGCCTACATATGAAGTTTTAATTAAAACACATTGACATTAAGACTCCATCACTTCAATGCTTTTATTCACTTTTGCTGCAAAACAAGCAAGGAGGCAAAGATAGACTTGAGACATCTGCAGCATACATACCCAAAAGTAGAACAGACAAAACAGAAATGAAAGCTAATATAGAAAGAAAATACCTGTGACAGAAAGTCCCAGTTATGCTAGGAGAGAAGCTCAAGAAGAAATTGGTATGATGAATATATTCCATATATTTGGAATACTCAATTGGCTGTGTAAGCAAATAAAACGGTGTGACAAGAGTGAGTTTACTGGTTAGATTCACTGAGTCAAGGGAAAATATCACGTAAAAGCATCAATCCACGGAAGCAATTCCCCCAAAATAAGATTGTATCTGCCAGAATATAGAAAAATCAAGAAGTTTAAGAGTTGTAGCCAAATCTAGCACTGCACAGAAACATGAAAGGCAAATGAGAAAGCCATAAAAGGTAGAAACCAGGCCAGGTCTCTAAGGATATCTTTTTAAAAAACACAAACCACACACATTACTTTATATGACAAATTCAAGAAACTAGAATCTGAGGCAGAAAAGTAATGCCACCTGCAAAAGATGCTGAAAAGTTCTAAAAGGACATTCTGCAGTTATAACAGCTATGAGGAGAATTAATTCTCCCTTCCCCCAAAAAGGAAAAGGAAAGGAAACTGACAAATGTTCATTTAATATCCAGAACAAATGGATTGTATTGATGGAAGTGAGTAGAGAATCCAACGAAACTATCACTTTAGCTACTTTTTTTAAGTTTTAATGTTTCCTTGGTGCCTCACCACATTTTTGTTTCTCTTTTGAAAATACATGAGGAGGAAAATTTCCAAGAATAACAAAAAAGGGATAATTTCAGCAAAATGAATTTCAACCATTTTGGCCAGTTATGGGAAGGCCCTTCCCAGATGGAGAAAACTCATATCAACTTACACTTGAGCTGGTTTGGAGGAGGGCAGAGGCACGCCACATGACCATTCTTTCGGCATCATACGAACAACTATTGCCTCAGGGAGTGGGGTATTCTTTAGAGTAGAGTCAGTGGGAACTAAAACAATCATACACTTGAAGACTGCTGATGGGACTGCAAACTAGTACAACCTCTGTGGAAAGCAGTATGGAGATACCTCAAAGAACTAAAAGTAGACCTACCATTTGATCCAGCAATCCCACTAATGGGTATTTACCCAGAGGAAAAAAAGACATTCTGTAAAAAAGACATCTACACTCAAATGTTTATAGCAGCACAATTCACAATTGCAAAGATGTGGAAACAACCCAAGTGCCCATCAATACATGAGGGGATTAATAAAATGTGGTATATGTATACCATGGAGTACTATTCAGCTATAAGAAACAATGGTGCAATAGCACCTCTTGTATTCTCCTGGATAGAGCTGGAACCCATTCTACTAAGTGAAGTATCCCAAGAATGGAAAAATAAGCACCACATGTACTCATCAGCAAATTGGTTTCACTGATCAACACTTAAGTCCACATATAGTAGTAACATTCATTGGGTGTCGGGCAGGTGGGATGGGGGAGGAGAGGATGAGTATATTCACACCTAATGGGTGCGGTGAGCACAATCTAGGGGATGGGCACGCTTGAAGCTCAGACTCAGGTGGGGCAAGGGCAATATACATAACCTAAACATTTGTACCCTCATAATATGCTGAAATAAAAAAGAAAAAAAAGTTTTTATATAATTTATATTTACTACTGATTTAGAGCAAACCTGTGTTACTTTTGGTAATATAGCTACGTCAGCATCACCTGAGAATTTGATAGAAATGCAAATTACTGGTTAGGACCCAGTAGTCAGAGTTTTAACAAGGCCTCCAAGTGATTCTGATTCATACTGAAGTTTGAGATTAGTGTTCTAAAGCATTCAAAGAATTCAGAAGAATGAGAGTAAAAATGAAAGTCTCCATTAAACAATACCCATTTCTCTGGAGGTAACCTTGTTACATGTTTTGGGTTACAACCTAATGAAGCTTTTCTAGGCTTGAAAAATATACACATTCAAAATAGGTTTAGATGTAAATATATTACAGATAGATAAATTAGCAGGCTCTTTTTTGCTATTGGTATCTCTGGTTGGGCCCACCCTTCCTTCATTTCTACTAGATATGTTGTCTCCTAAAAGATAAGACTCTCTAAGAAGAGTCTTGTCCTTTGAATTTTAGAAACTTAATTCTGGCATAATATAAAGAAGATAATAACTCAGAGAAAACCTTCTTTGGTTTAAATCTAGATGAGTTTCTCTCTCTAGGCTTAGAGAAGAGAAGAGCCAGAGGGGAAGTCATGAGAGCTTATAGGCTGGCGAGTCCTGAGAAGGGGCCCTGAGCCCTCACCTCCTGACCCTGCCCTCAACCGAGCTCCTGAGTCAGGTGGAGTAGGGCATAGAAGCCCCTGTGGGTTTGGAGATCTGAGAGCTAGAGCCAGAGGTCCTGCAACAACAGAAGTGCTGTGCCTAATTTGTGTCTATCCACTATGCTTGAGACAATCTCCCAGGACTTGCCGTGCCATTTCATGGTGTCATTGTGATGGAACAGCCATGTTGTTGAGTAGGATCCAGAAGCTGATTCCCCCGGACCCTAGAGTACTATATATAGGTCCTAAGAATGTTTCCCGTGTATGCGAGAGTGGCATAGACATGGCACAGAGGGTTGGCAGATGCAAAGAAGTATCATAGTCAGGAATGGGGCCTGGAACATGTAAGTAACCCCAGGAAAGCGTGTGGTGAGTTGGTAATCATATACACCAATGATGCTTTAACCTGACATGGAAGCTCACCATTGAAATAATATTCAGTCATTAAGTAAAGAAAAGTATTCAGTCCTGAATTTGGGACTGAAATTAGCAGACATGACATACAAAAGTAAACATAAGGGGTTTAAAAATACAAATGGAATAAAAAAATTATAATAGAGTAATTTAAAAAGCTAACAGCATTTAGAGAGTTTTTACTACATGCCAGACACTTGCTAAACAACTATTACATGGTTTTTCATCCCCTTAGTACTTGCCGTCTAGGAAGGAAGTCTTATTTTAATTACCATTTTTGGTCTGAAAGGTTGAGCAACTTGTAAAACTTCATTCAGTTAGTGAGTGGTGGATCACATTCTTCACATATAGTTCTGCTGCTTCTTTTGGTCAATTAATTTTTGTTTCATAGAAGTCTTTCCATATTACTAGACATAAGTCTATATTCAATACTGCAATAGGCTCACAAGTATAAATGGAAAACTCAACCTACGCACTTCATTCCACATCCAACCTCCACCAAAATCATAGTAAAGAATTTTTTTAAGCACTCAAAGATGGGGAAAACAAGAAAGGTGATAACAGCAACAAACTTTCAGAAGCTAGAAAGCAGATGGATGAGTGTAATCTGATTTAGTAGATCTCAGAAAGCCAAATCCTAAAATAGCAGTGGGCAAGCTGAGAACCAATGCTATTTAAATCACAGGCTCTCCAAATAGTTCCAAAATGATGGTCCCAAGAACTGCTGATCTGGGGTTGGAAAAAATGCTAAACTAAGAAGGATTGGATACAAGTTGTTTGGAAGTCAGTTTAGAGTCCAAGGCATTCTTCCCCATCCCACAAAATTATGAAGTTTTATTTTCCAGAGAGAGTAAAACAAAGGGTCCCTGGATCAGGGTACTGTCATACGTTGGTGAAAAAATGAGAGGATTAAGTAACTGCATGCATTTATTCACTCAACAAACATTTACTGAACACTTTAGTCTACATTCCAGGCACCAATTTAAGGCAAAGATCTCTGCCTTTGTGGAGATTAAGTATTAGCAGGAAGAAACATAAAATAAATGATACACAAAATATATAAGTCAATACATAATATGTTCCATGGTGATAAGTGCTATAGAGAAAAATAATGCACAGTAGGGTGAAGAGGATTAGAGCATGTTGGGGAAACCGGTAAATGGTCAAGGCAGGCTGCAGTAAGAAGGTGCATTTGAGGAGAAAATTGAAGGAGATAAGGGAGTTAGCCATGTAGAGATCTATAGGAAGAGCATTCCAGGCATAGGGAAGAATCAGTGCAAAGGTCTTAAGAGGGGAGAGTTCCTGGTGATCTCAAGAACCAGCAGAAGCCAGTGGGGCTGGAGAGTGGGGGAAGAAATGAGGCAATAGGGAACCAGACTATTTCAGAGGGTAGGGGGAAAACTCAGTAATTGTGTCTGTGAAGTAAACTGACAGCAGGCAGTTTAACAGGAGAAAAAGCATTTAAATTATATGCATATACACAGGAGTTCCATGAAATATGAGACTTGCGGAAGGGCCAAATAATTAAAGTTCTTATAACATTGGAAATAGGGGTTTGAAGCTTCTGAGGGGAAGTGGTGAGAAGCTACAGGAGGGTGAGGGGAAGAAATGCGTGATAAACAAAGGTTCCTTGTTATGAAAATAAAGGTTCTTTCAGGTAATAAAAGTTGTCTCAAGGAGAAACTGTCATAAGAATAGGTGCTAGCCTTTCACAAAGTCTATCTGGGAGAGGTATCTCCTCTCCTGTGGGTTAATCTTCCCTGATTGATGAGATTCCAGGGAGGGGACGAATTAGTTCCTTTTAGATAAGGCAAGCTCAGAGAAGGCCTTTCCTTGCAATTGGCATTACCCAAGTTTTCCCAGTTTGAAGTAATCAGCATAACAAAGTGGCAGATTTGAGGGTGTTATTTCCTGGACTTCTTCAAGACCATTTGGCTCCATGACAAAAATCCTAGTATTTGAGGCCCCAAACATTGAAGTGATCTTTAACTCCTTTCTCTCTCATAACCCACATCCAAAATTCCAGGAAATCCTATTGGATCTACAATCAAAATATATCCAAAGTCTGACCATTTCTCATCATGTCTGTTGCTAGCATTGTGATAGTGTCTCTCACTTGGATTGTTGGAAGAGTCCTCTGGTTGGCGTCTCTGCTTCCACTCTTGCCCATTACAGTCCATTTTCATCTACAGTGCAACCAGAGAGATTCTTTAAAAACAGAAGTCAGATTTTGTCACTGCTCTGTTCAAAACATTACAAAGGCTATGTTATTCAAAACACTGCAATGGACTCAGTGTAAAACCCAAAGTACTACACGATCTGTCCACTTGTTTTAGTATGTTTTATGTTGCTATAACAGAATACTATAGACTAGGTTATTTAAAAAGAAAATAAATTTATTAGGCTCATGCTTCCAGAGACTGGGAAGTTCAAGATCATGACACTGGCATCTGGTGAGGGTCATCCCATGGCAGAAGGGTGGAAGGTAAAAGCAAGCACAGGAGACAGGGAGGGAAGTGGGCTGAACTTTTTTTTTTTTTCAGAAACCCACTCCTTCAATCACTAACCCACTCCCACAATAATGGCGTTAAGTCACTCATGAGGGCAGAGCCCTCATGACCTAATCACCTCTTCGAGGCCCCAACTCTCACAATTAAATTTCAACACATGAACTTTTGGGGGACACATTCAAACCATATCACCACCTCATTCAACAGTTCCCGTGTTTTTGAACTTTCTTTGTTACCATTCACCCACTTGCTCACTCTGTTCCTGCCACATTGCCTTTTTCACGTTCCCCAAATACCCTAGGCTCACTCCTCTCTTGTGCCTTTTGCTCTGCATGGGATTCTCTACAGCCACATCTTTATAGCCATTGCGTCACCTCTATGAAGTCTCTGCTCATATGGTATCATCCTAATGAAGCCCGCATTATTGCCATCACCACCTCACGCTCCTAAAGTCCCTTTATCTTGCTCTACTTTTTCCTTTTCCTTGGATTTATCACGTATTTGTTACCTTTATTATTTATTGTCTATCCTTGCTAGATAGTAAGTTCCAGGAGGGCATAGATTTTAAGCTGGTTTTGTTCAGTGATTTATTCCTACCACTTAGTACATTGCTTAACAAACAGAAGAGCTTAGCAAATATTTGTTAGATGAATAAAGAAAAGTAAGACAGTGATAACTACAAAGTCAGGCTACTGCTTACTCATAAAGAGAACAAAACACTCTATTGATAGTACTGGTAATGTCTTAATTCTTAACTTGAGTGGTAGATGTGTGTTCAGTGTACTTTTATTATTCTGTAAGCTGCCTTTGTATGCTTTTTTACTCCTGTGTATGTACACTGAAATAGAAGCCCCAAGGGCAGAGATTTTTCTTTTTCTTTTAACATGTATATTCTGGAGGGTTAATTTTGTTCACTGCTGTATCTTGAGGGCCTAGACCAGTGCCCGGAACATGGTAGTTATTCCCTTCTATAATGAGAATAAATGGTACATTTTACAAGTTAAGGTTTTTGAATTAAATAAACAATATTATTGTGAATATTCATGTAAAGTATTTTTTCCTAAATACTGCTGAGATTTCACACTATGTTGTATTTTGTGTCTTTTAATGTAATCAGAACTTATCCTCAATTTTACACTGAGTTGGTTATTTTTTGCTTAGTTATTGTAAGAAGGTTTTTCTTAATGTTGCAGAAATTAATTCTGTAACTTGGGCTGCAAATTGTTTTTCAAAGTCTGTCACTTGTCTTTACTCTTGTTCCTTTTACTTTTATGCTAAAGATTAACATTTTATATAGTTCTATCTATCAGTCATTTTATTATTTCATATTTTTCCTATGGATGTGTTCTGAAATTCAGACATGAATTCTCCTTCTTTTTCTTATGGATTTGTAGTATATGCTGGTACATGTGTGTGTGCTTGCATTTATCACTTTAAGCCCTCTGAAATTTCCTTAATGGGATGGTGGGAAGTAAGAGTCTGATTTTGTTGTTGTTTTTTTTTCCAAACAGATAACCAATTATTGTAATATTGAATATATCGATCTTTCTCCAGTGATTAAAAAGCTACTTTTATCACATACGAAAAGATTATACTTCAGGATTTTACCACATTGTTTCAATGTTGTAACTGTATTTTCTTTTATGTCCTTCAGAATTTTTTCTAAATTAGATCTTGCACATTCTTTATAAATCTTATTCTTGGTAAATTTTTAAAAATAGTTATTGCTGCTATTGTGAGTGGGATATTATTTCTATAGTATTTTTGCTATTGTTCATTGAATAAATATTTATTTATGGGTGATATGGGTCCACTGAATTTTTAAAGTGGTTATTTCTGATGCATAGCAAAGTTTTAAGGACTTATGTATTGTGGTAGTGTATCTGCCTACCTTTATGGATTTCCTAATTGGTTTTATAGTTTTGTGGTTGTTTCTCTTGGATTCATATTGTCTGCAAATTATCATAATTTTTTCTCTTCCCCTCTAATATTTTTAGCACTTCTTACATTTTAATGTCCTATTACATTGGCTAGACTTTCCAGATGGAGATATGTAGAAATATGAACAGTCTTCTCTTCTGCCTACCTATAATAAGAATGTTGTTTAAGTTTCCATTTTGACTATGATGTTTACTATAGGTTTCTACTAGGTATTTTTTCTCATTAAGGAAGTTATATTTTTAAATTAGTAAGCATTTTTATTAGGAAAAGTTCTTTTTAATTTTGCCAAAATAATGTAGTTTTTAATAGAAGTAATATGATTTTTTCATTATTCTGTTGATGTGATGAATTATATTAGTAGCTTTTATATGAATTGTCCTTGCATTTCTGTAATGAATCCTTGGATGTCATATTCTTTCACTTTACTAGTATTTTTGCTAAGATTTGTTTAAGATGTCTATGTTTATTTTCCTAAGATTGGCTTATACAGTCTTATAAGATTTACATATCAAGATTATGCTAACCTGATAGAATATATTGACAATCTTTCCATCCCTTTTTACGCTCTAAAAAAGTTTAAACTGAAAAAATATTTTCCGTTCTTGATGAGATTGGTAGAACTGACCCATGAAATTAACTGGGCCTGTTACCTTTGGAAGGGTGGATATTTTTATTATTTTCTTAATAATTTATTGCAATATATTCATTGAGACTATCTTTGATTTCTTCGTTCAGGTTTGGTAATGTACATTCCTGTAGGAAATGATCCATTTTATCTAAAAGAAGCAGGAAGCTTAGCTGCAGAGCCTCATGATTTCCAGCGTAAGAAAGAATTTTCCTGGGACTGGAAAACTTGAGAGTGTTTTACTCCTTTAGGGAACTGATTCTCCTTTTTTGCTTTCTTTTTTGTCTTCATATTTTCCCTTAGTCTGTTTCTGAGATCCAGTAAGATGCCAGGTTCTGCTCTGCATTTTTCTCCAGCCATAACTTACTCTACAGCATTCTTCTCCTCATCAGGATTGCAATTTACTCTTTTTGTTCCTCTATCATAATTGTCTAGTTTCTATACTCCAAAAATTCCTCCACATTTCTGGACCATTTTTGTCATTCTATTTTGCTTGTTTGTTTTCAAGTGCTGGAAACCAATGCTTCTCAAACTTTAATGTGGATAAAATCCCCTGAGGACCTTGTAAAAATGCAGATTCTGATTCAGTAAAGCTGGTGTGGACCCGAAATTCTGCATTTCTAACAACTCCCAGATAATGCTGCTGGTCCTTGAACCACACTTTGGGTAGCTAGGCTGTAAACCATTTGGCCAGGTAATTAAAAGGAGCTTTGAGGATTATTTGGTGTAATTTTCTCCATTAAGAGTTCAGCAAATAGATTCATAGAGGTTAAAAGCCAAGGTAAGAAGTAGTGGTTAATCTTGGTCCTACTTAATGTATCACATTATTTTCTCCTAGGCTTCCTTTTAGGTATTTGTAGATAAAGTTAATGAAGTAGAAGCATACCTCATTCAGATGTAAAGTTTTTAGTTCAGCCATACGATACATATCACAACAGAGGGATCAATTTTGTTTTATCCAAGATTTCCAAAGAAAACAGCAAGTTTCATCCATGTCATTGCAAATGACAGGATTTCCTTTTTAAAGGCTGAAGAGTATTCCATTGTGTATATACACCATATTTTCTTTATCCATTCATCCACTGATGGACACTTAGGTGGATTCCCTATTTTGGCTATTGTGAATAGTGTTACAGTAAACATGGAAACCCAGATACTTCTTCAACATACTAATTTCATTTCTTTTGGATATATTCCTAGTAGCTGGATTGCCAGATCATATGGTGGTTCTATTTTTAATATTTTGAGGAAACTCCATTCTGTTTTCCATAACTGTTGTACTAATTTACTTTCTTTTATGTTAAGTGAAATAAGCCAGGCACAGAAAGACAAATAACACATGAACTCACATATATGTAGAATCTAAAAGTAAGTTGAACTCATAGAAGTAGAAGGCAGAATGGTGGTTACCGTAGTCTAAGGGGTGGATGTTGGGGAGATGTTAGTCAAAGGACACAAAATTTTAGTCAGGAGGAATAAGTTCAGGGGGTCCATTGTACAACATAATTATAGTTAATAACAATGTATCACATTCTTGAAAATTGCTAAGAGAGTAGATTTTAAGTGTTCTCACCACAAAAGGTGAGAACTCATAAGTATATGATGTAATATATGTTAATTAACCCAATTTAGCTATTCCACAATGCATACATATTTCAAAACATAATTTACACATGATAAATATATATAATTTTTATTTATTAATTAAAAGACATTTAAAAAAGAAAACAGCAATTTGTTCTTTGTGCTCCTACCCTGGCTGAATAAAGCAGACTAGCTGGTACTAAAAGACCAAAGACCATCATGGCCATCTTCCCATCTCCATCGCCATCCTAATGGTAAATCATACTCCCTTGACAAATCTCTCAAATTGTTTGTATACTATCTTACAGTAATTTAACCATCATGTAGCTATACGTGCTGCAGTGTCTAGCAAACAGCAGGGGCTAAGGAAATATTTGTTGAAAATGCAAAGATAAGAAACAAAATTGAATTTTTCCTGTTGCTAAAAGGGAAAAGACCTCCCACGCTTATTAGAGCATTCCCATGAAAAACCTGTTGTTTGTGAATCCTTCTCTAACCCTTCGATGTGTATGTAAATCTTTGTAAAGGCTAGGTAAGTTCCTTGCCAGTTTAGGACTCAGGAAATGTTCCCTTAAGTGTCTGAAAACCGTCTCTTTGACATTTAAACATAAAGGAAGACAGGGCCCCTATTTTTCTGTCACCTTTGGAGTCTAACCTAGGAGCCTTTCTCTGAGATGTAAACGATTTGCTTTCCATAAAGATAAGTTTTATTATTCCTTCGGATACAAGTATTAGCTGAAAATAATGGCTAACTCAATTACCAGGTGAATTTTGGATGAACTATGAAAGAATATATAGCAAAGGATGTTATCAAGTCCTCTTACAAGAAGATGGGTTATCATTAATCTAGAGAATGTGTATATAATGAATTGTAACTATTATATTTGGCTGTATAAAATGGGTGGGGTTCCTTTCTGTTTTTCTATTCCCTTATCTGATTTCTTATCATGCACACTGTAATCTGGTTTAATGCTTATTCAGTAACCAATATGTTTTCTTTCTTTTCTATATTTTGTGAATTGGCAGGATCTTTAATTTTTCCCAACAAAAGAGAGGAAAGGAAGGAGGACAAAATAAGCAAGAATAGGAAGTCGGCAAAGAAAAGAGGGAAAGAAAAGAGGGAGGGAGGAAGGGAGAGGAAAAAAAAGAAGGAAGGACAAAACTAATTTTCTTTGTAAGATTTTTCCTGGTAATGCAGAGATTCCAGAAAATGGGTGGATGACTCACTGGCCCAAACTAATACCAGCACTTCTTCTGTGAAACAGAATGTTGTCATTTGACCTTGAAAAGCAAATGGTTAAAGGAAACAGTCTGCTCTATGTACCATTATTACTCTTTTTCTATAGTGATGAAAGTCACAGAAACACCTGTTATGTCATGTTTTAGAACTTACACAGTGATTTCTCTCACACAACTTTAAAATGCAACTCTCTGTGAATGATCAAATGCAATGCAAAGTAAGAATTTGTTATTGTTTTTAGTATAATGGTCATGTTAGACAAATAACATGGTCAAATGCACATTGGAGCTACCTTTTTCTTGGATGTTACCTGTTGGGGGAGAGGGGAAACAAGTAACACATTTTCTGAGTGGAGTTAAATATAATCAGAGGTAGAACACAAGTATTTAATGTTTTCCTTCAATTTCCTTCTACATGGCAGCTATTGGATGATTTAAAAAGAAATGATGATGAAACCATCCAGGCTAGGAGCTATTTATAATGGAGAAAGACAATTTTACAACTTCTTTTTCTCCTGTGTGGATTGAGATCTATTATCTAAATAAACTTCTCCGTTTAGATCTGTTTTGAATTTGTTCTTAAAATATTGAAAAATAATCTCTAGTCTTCTAAGGCATAATATTTGACTCAATATTAACAATCATATTTTTCTCTAATTTTCTTGTCCTTTCTTTCTTTTTTGTTCATTATGATGCCTAAATGCTTACTTACTGACTGTCTGGCTCGCTTTCCATACCAGGAGTCTTGTTTACTCTTGATTTCCTTTGTCTATCCCAAGGCTTACCCACAGGAGGCATTCAAACTACATTTGTTAGGAGACACTCCTGAACAGGACAGCCCACAGAGGTCAATACTGTGGGTGGGAGTGGGGAAGTAAGACAATGCTCACTAGATCCTAGAGCTCTCAACTCCCAATTTAGGAAATACATCATGTACAGCTGCTGAACTCTCTGCCTCTATGATTCTACACAAGCACTGTCACGCATGGCTTAATGATGGATACAGTCTGACAAATGCATTGTTAGGTGATTTTGTCATTGTGCGAACATCACAGAGTGTACTTACTCAAACCTAGAAGGTATAGCCTACTGCACACCTGGGCTAGATGGTACAGCCTATTGCCCCTAGGCTACACACCTGTACAGCATGTGACTGTACTGAAAACTGTACGCAATTATAACACAATGGTAAGTATTTGTGTATCTAAACATATCTAAACATAGAAAAAGCACAATGAAAATATGGTGTCTTTAAAATGGTCCTAGTAGCTTTGTTCATGGTAGCCAAAAACTGGAAATAATCAAATACCCATGAATAGGGAGAATGAACAAATTGTGGCATATTCATACAATGCAATACCACTCAGAAATAAAAAGGGAAGAACCTCTGATTCATACAAAAATGTAAATGAGTTTCAAAAACTTTATATTGAGCAAAAGAAGCCAGGTACACAAGAGTAAAATTATTAGGTGAGTAAAAATAAAGATAGAGGTTGTCACTATTGGAGCCAGGGTGGGTGTGGATAACTGGATTGTCTGGAAAGTAATATGAGGAAACTTTCAGGAGTGATTGAAATGTTCTCTTCTTGATGGGGCTGCCAGTTACATAGTGTATACAATTGACAAACTCATTGAATTATACTCTTCAGATCTGCACATTTTATTTACTATACATTATATCTCAATAAAAGAATACATCAATTTGCAGAAATTGTTTTCAGTGTAAATTTTATTTTTCCATGATATATTATAATACATATTTTTAAGGTGATTAGGAATTTATTATTTTTTGTTTAACAAAGATAATTTAATTGAATATACAGTCATTTTCTTCTTGAAATATAATTTTACCGGGTATACAATTACTTTCTTTTAGAAATTTGTAGATAACATTCCACTCTCCTCTGACCTCACTGTTGCTCTAGAGAAGTCCCTCCTATAACAGTAATAGCAAAAATGAGGATAAAAAAGTAGTGAAAACTTACAGTGTTACAATGTGCCATAGATTATTTTTATATATATTTAGGTACATTATCATTTAATCTTCATGTCTATGCCGTGAAGTAGGTGCTATTATAAGTCAAATATCCCTTATTCAAAATGCTTGGGACCAGAAGAGTTTTGGATTTCAGTTTTCTTCGGATTTTGGAATATTTGCATATATATAATGAGATATATTGCGGATGGGACCCTAGTTTAAACACAATTCATTTACATTTCATATATACCTTATACATAAATTGAAGGTAATTTTATACAATATTTTTAATAATCTTATGCATGAAACAAAGTTTGATTGTATTTTGACTGCAACCTATCACATAAAGTCAGGTGGAGAATTTTCCTCTTGTTGCATCATCTTGGTACTCTTAAAGTTTCAAATTTTGGAAGATTTCAGATTTTTCAGATGAGGAATGCTCAACCTGTACCATTATTCCCATTATAGAAATGAAGAAACTGAGGAAATCAGTTTCTTAGTCATAGAGCCTAGATTTGAACCAAGGCAGTATGGCTTCAGAGTCTACACTCATAATTATTACACTGGGCAGTATTTCTGATTTATTTTATTTTTATTTATTTATTTATTTTGTTACAAGGATGAAATGTATAATGCCGAAGTCAGGATTTTGGTGTACCTGTCGGCAGCAAAGTATACATTGTACCTGACAGATTTTTATCTCTCACTCCTCTCACCTTTCCCCCTTCTTATTAGTTTCCAATATCCATCGCACCACTTTATGACCATATATACCCTTAGTTTAGTTCCTACTTATAAGTGAGAGCATGAGGTATTTGCTTTTCCATTTCCGAGATACTTCACTTAAGATAATGATCTCCAGTTCCTTCCAAGTGCTGCAAAAGACAGTATTTCATTCCTCTTTATGGATGTATAGTATTCCATGGTGTGTGTGTGTGTGTGTGTGTGTGTGTGTGTGTGTGTGTGTGTGTGTGTATCACATATTCTTTATCCAATCCTCAGTTTATGGGCACTTAGGTTGATTTTGTATCTTTCTAATTGTGAATTGTGCTGCAATAAACATTCAGATGCACGTGTCTTTTTTAGAAAATGACTTCCTTTCTTATGCTTAGATATTCAGTAGTAGGATTGTGGATCAAATGGTAGGTTTACTTTTAGTTCTTTGAGGAATCACCGTACTGTTTTCCATTGAGGTTGTACTAGCTTCCATTCCCACCAACAGTGTATAAGCATTCCTTTTTCACTACATCCACATCAACATCTATTGTTTTTTGATTTTTAATAATGACAATTCTGACAGGGGTAAGGTGGTGTCTCATTCTGGTTTTAATTTACATTTCCCTGATGATTAGTGATGTTGAGCACATTCTCACGTTTTTTTGGCCATTTGTCCTTCTTCTTTTTAAAAAATCTATTCATATCTTTTGCCCACTTATTGATGGGGTTATTTTTTTTTATCTTGCTGATGTGTTTGAGTTACTTTTGTAGATTCTGGATATTTGCCTATTATCGGATGGATAATTTGTGAATATTTTCTCCCATGCTGTAGGTTTTCTATTTACACTGCTGATTATTTCCTATGCTGCGCAGAAACTTTTTAGTTTAATTAAGTCCCATTTATTTTTTTTTGTTTTGGCTTTATTTGCTTTTGGGGTCTTACTCAAAAATTCTTTTCCTAGGCCAAAGGCCAGAAAAGTTTTTCTTATGTTTTCTTCTAGAATTTTTATGACTTCAGGTCTTACATTTAAGCTTTTAAACCATCTTTAGTTAATTTTTGTATATAGTGAGAGATAGAGATCCAGTTTCATTCTTCTGCATGTGGCTATCCAATTCTCCCAGAACCGTTTATTTTATTTATTTTCTTTTTTTTTATTTCAGCATATTATGGGGGTACAGATGTTTACATTATGTATGTTGCCCTTGCCCCCCCCCCAAGTCCGAGTTTCAAGTATGTCCATCCTTCGGGTGGTGCACATTGCACTCTCTGTCCCCTCCTCCCCCATCTCCCCTTCCTCTTCCCCTCTGCCTGACAGCCAATAGATGTTATTCTTATATGTGCACTTGTGTTGATCAGTTAATACCAATTTGATGGTGAGTACATGTGGTGCTTCTCTTTCCATTTTTGGGATACTTCACTTAGTAGAATGCATTCCAGCTCTATCCAGGAGTATACAAGAGGTGCCATATCACCATTGTTTCTTAAAGCTGAATAGTACTCCATGGTATACATATACCACATTTTATTAATCCACTCATGTATTGATGGACACTTGGGTTGTTTCCACATCTTTGCAATTGTGAATTGTGCTGCTATAAACACTCGGGTACAGGCGTCTTTCTTATAGAGTATCATTTGCTCTTTTGGGTAGATGCCCAGTAATGGGATTGCTGGATTGAATGGTACTTCTACTTGTATCTCTTGAAAGTATCTCCATATTGCTTTCCACAGAGGTTGCACTAGCTGGCAGTCCTACCAGCAGTGTATGAGTGTTCCTATCTCTCCGCATCCACACCAACATTTATTGTTTTGGGACTTTTTGATAAAGGCCACTCTCACTGGAGATAAGTGATATTTCATTGTGGTTTTAATTTGCATTTCCCTGATGATTAGAGATGTTGAGCATTTTTTCATATGTTTTTTGGCCATTATTCTGTCTTCTTTTGAAAAGTTTCTGTTCATATCCTTTGCCCACTTTTTGATAGGGTTGTTTGATTTTTTCTTGTTGATTTTCCCAAATTCTAAGTAGATTCTAGTTATCAGCCCTTTATTGGATTTGCAGCATGCAAAAATTTTCTCCCATTGTGTAAGTTGTCTGTTTGCTCTTGTGACAGTTTCTTTGGCTGTGCAGAAGCTTTTTAATTTGATCAGGTCCCATTTATTTGTTTTGGTTGTTGCTGTGATTGCCTTTGGGGTCTTCTTCATAAATTCCTTGCCTAGGCCAATGTCCAGAAGAGTGTTTCCAACATTTTCCTCTAGAATTCTAATAGTTTCACGCCTTAGGTTTAAATCTGTTACCCACCATGGCCAGAACCATTTATTGAATAGGGTGTCACTTCCACAGTGCATGTTTTGGTCTGCTTTGTTGAAAATCAGTTGGCCTTAGCTATATGGCTTTATTTCTGAATTCTCTATTCTTTTCCATTGGTCTGTGTGTCTACATTTATACTAGTACCATGCTGCTTTGGTGACTATAGCCTTGTAGTATAATTTGAAGTCAGGCAATGCGATCCCTCCATATTTGTACTTTTTGCTTTGTATTGCTTTGCTATTTGGACTCTTATTGGTTCCATGTGAAGTTTAGGATTGTTTTTCTAAATCTGTGAAAAATGATGTTGGTATTTTGATGGGAATTGAATTGAATCTATAAATCATTTTGGACAGTATGGACATTTTAACAATGTTGAGTCTTCCAATCAATGAGCTTGGAATGTTTTTCCATTTGTTTATTTCATCTATGATTTTTTTCTCTTTTTTTATTTCAGAATATTACAGGGATTCAAATGTTTCGGTTACATAAATTGCTTTTGTACCATTTGAGTCAAAGTTATAAGTGTGTCCATCATCCAGATAGTGTGTACTGTACCTGTTAAGTGTGAATTTATCCATCCTCTCCTCTCCCCTCCCACCTGCTTGATTTCCAATTAATGTTACTTCCATATACACACGTAAGTGTTGATCCATTAGTTCCAATTTAATGGTGAGTACATGTGGTCTTTATTTTTTCATTCTTGTGATACTTCACTTCGAAGAATGGTTTCCAGTTCCATCTAGGTTAATACAAGAGGTATTAGTTCACCATTTTTTATGGCTGAGTAGTACTCCATGGTATGCATATACCACATTTTATTAATCCCCTCATGTATTGATGGGCACTTGGGTTGTTTCCACATCTTTGCAATTGCAAATTATGCTGTTATACACATTCAGGTGCAAGTGTCTTTTGGGGGTTTTTTGTTTGTTCTGTTTTTTTATTACAGCATATTATGGGGGTACAAATGTTTAGGTTACATATGTTGCTCTTGCCCCCCTCCCCCCTTGAGTCAGAGCTTCGAGCATGTCCATCCCCCAGATGGTGTGCATCGCACTCATTATGTATGCATATACCCATCCCCTCCGCAAGTGTCTTTTTGTTATAAAATGTCTTTCCTTCCTTTAGGAAAATATCCACTAGTGGAATTGTTGGATAAAATGGTAGGTCTGCTTTTAGTTCTTTGAGGAATCTCCATACTACTTTCCATAGAATTTATAATAGTTTGCAGTTCCACTAACAGCGTATGAGTGCTCCTATCTCTCTGCACCCACACCAGGATCTGTTATTTTGTGACTTTTTGATAAAAGCCATTTTCACTGGAGTTAAGTGATATCTCATTGTGGTTTTGATTTGCATTTCCCTGATGATTAGACATATTGAGCATTTTTTCCTATGTTTGTTGGTCATTAGTCTATCTTCTTTTGAAAAGTTTCTGCTCATATCTTTTGCCCACTTTTTAACTGGGTTGTTTGATGTTTTCTTGCTGATTGCTTGAGTTCTTTATAAATTCTAGTTATCAACCCTTCATCAGATGTATAGCATGCAAATATTTTCTCCCATTCTGTAGGTTATCTATTTGTTCCAATGACTGTTTCCTTGGGCATGAAAAAGCTTTTTAATTTGATCGGGTCCCATTTATTTATTTTTCTTGTTGCTGTGATTGCCCTTTGGGTCTTCATAAATTCTTTGTCTAATAGGCAAAATTATAGACTAATATCTATAAGGGTTTTCCAACATTTTCTTCTTGAATTCTTATGGCTTCATGCCTTAGATTTAAGTCTGTTATCCATTGCGAGTTAATTTTTATGAGTGGTAAGTGGTGTGGATCCTGTTTCAGTCTTCTACATGTGGCTTTCCAATTTTCCTGGTACCATTTATTGAATAGGGATTCTTTCCCAGTGTATGTTTTTGTCTGCTTTGTCAAAGATCAGATGGCAATATGAGGATGGTTTTGTATCTGGGTTCTCTGTTCTGATCCATTAGTCTATGTATCTGTTCTTGTGTCATTACCATGCTGTTTTGGTTACTATAGCCTTGTAGTGTAGCTTGAAGTCTGGTAAACTGATGCCTACTGATTTGTTCTATTTGTTTAAGATTGATTTGGCTATACAGGGTCTTCTCTGGTTCCACACAAAGCAAAGAATTATTTTTTCTAGATCTGTAAAAAAATGGTGTTCATATTTTAATAGGGATTTCATTGAATCTGTAGATCACTTTGGGTAGTATAGACATTTTAACAGTATTGATTCTGCTGATATAGGAGCATGGTATGGTTTTCCATCTGTTTACTTCCTCTTCTATTTCCTTCCTCAGTGTTTCATAGTTCTCCCTGTAGAGGTCTTTCACATCTTTAGTTAAATATAGTCCTAGATATTGTATTTTCTTTGTTGTTATTATGAAGGTGTATTGAGTCTTTGATTTGGTTCTCAGTTTGACTGCTGTTGGCCTATAGGAATGCTATTGATTTGTGTATGTTAATTTTGTAACCTGAGGGTTTGCTGAACTTGTTTATCAATTCCAGTAGTCTCATGGCAAAATATTTGGGGTTTTCTAGACATAAGGTCATATCGTTAGCAAAGAGTGATGGTTTGACCACTTTTGGCCCCATTTGGATACTCTTGATTTCCTTCTGTTGTGTGATTGCTCTGGCAAGGACTTCCAGCACTATGTTGAATAGAAGTGGCGATAGTGGCAACCTTTTCTGCTTACAGGTCTAAGCAGGAATGCTTTCAATTTTTCCCCGTTCAGCATGATGCTGGCTGTGAGTTTGTCATATATGGCTTTTCTCTTTTTGAGGTAGGCCCCTGCTATGCCTATTTTGTTAAGTGTTCTTATCATAAAAGTGTGCTAAATTTTGTCAAATACTTTTTCTGCATCTATTCAGAGGATCATATGGTCTTTATTTTTACTTCTATTTATGTGGTGAATTACATTTATAGATTCGTGTATGTTGAACCATCCTCGCATCTCTGGGATGAAACCCACTTGTTCATGATGTATTATTTTTTTGATGTGCAGCTGAATTTGGTTTGCTAGGATTTTGGGGGGAGTTTTGAATCTATATTCATAAGGGATATTGGTCTGTAGTTATTAGGCAAAATACACAAATAACCTTTAAGGCTCAAAAATAAGAAAACCAACAACTAAATTGAAAAAAAAATGGACAAAAGGTCTCAATGGATATCTCACCAAAGAATATATATAAATGTTTAGTAAGCACACGAAAATATGCTCAGCATTATATGTCATTGGGGAATTGCAAATTAAAAGAACAATGTGATACTACTACACATCTATTAGAATGACCAAAATCCAAAACGCTGAGAAAACCAAATGCTAGTGAGGATGTAAAGCAACAAAGAACACTCCATTTATTGCTGATGGGAATGCAAAATGGTACAGCCATTCTGGAAGATGGTTTGGAATCTCCTTAAAAAACTATATTTACTCTTACCATATGATGCAACAATCCAGTTGTGCTCCTTGGTATTTATCACAGTGAATTGAAAATGTATGCCCACACCCGAACCTGCACACAAATGTTTACAACAGCTTTATTCATAATTGCCAAAACTTGGAAGCAACCAAATGTCCTTCAGTAGGCGAATAGATAAATAAACTGTGATACATCCAGACAATGTAATATTGTTCGATGCTAAAGAGAAATGTGCTATCAAGCCATCAAAAGACATGGAGGAAACTTAGATGCATATTATTAAATGAAAAAGCCAATCTGCAAAACTACATACTATATAATATCAAGTATATGGCATTCTGGAAAAGAAAAAAAAATTATGCAGTCAAAAGATCAGTGGTTGCCAAGGGTTAATCAGGAGAAAGGGATGAATAGATAGAATAGAGAGGATTTTTAGGGCAATGAAACTATTCTATATGACAGTACAATGATGGATACATGTCATTATATATGTGTAAATATGCATAGAATGCACAGCACTAAAAGTGACCCCTAATGATGCCAACTATGGCCTTTAAGTGACAAGGATGGGTTAGTATAGATTCATCAATTTTAACAAATGCACCACTGTGATGTGGCATACCCATAGCAGGGGAGGTTGTACATATGTGGGGACAAGGGGAATATGAGATGTCTCTGTGCTTTTCACTCAGGTTTGTGATGAACATAAAACTTTTTCTAAAAATAAATTTTATTACCTTAAAAATGATGGCATATTTGAGCCACAAAAACTAATATGAAAAATGTTATGAACAACCTATTGGAATCACTTTACCTACACGTCAAAAGGATGACAGATTTTTATGGCTGTTTTCTTTTTGTATTTTAATGAGGTAGGTGTGACAATACCACTGACATTTCTTGACAAGTGATAGTCTGTCATGATACCATAAACAACTATTTTAATGTTCTGCAAAAAAATAAGTCTTTGTGCTTTTCCTTTTCTATTTTCCTGGTACAAAAGATGAATTTAACAGCCTGATAGTCTACATATGATGTTTACTTCGGTTTCTTTATTAAGGCATAGGAAGACTACGTATATTTTGCCTGATTTTCAGTAAAATGCTTTTAGAAAAAATGAATATGATCTGAAATATTCCTTTATGTTAGGGAATATTTTGATGTCCCAAATACGAGTGCCAAAGAGAACCCTGTGACTTGAGGAATTTGAGAGAGAATTAGAGGGAATAACCAATTGTTTCATATTTTTTGTAGCAATGAATTAACTAAAGTAGAAATTTATTTTCCTTTTAAATAAAGTGTTAAATTCCCAACCATGTCTTTGATGTTTTCTACTAATTGACCTCTTAGGAGTAGAGAGGAAATTCTTCTCTTGCCCCTGAAGGGAAAATGATCATTCACACTTTGCCTCGTGAAAGTACTGGGAAGAAAACACCCTCTGTTCTCCATACCCCACATTTGGTCCTCTTCACTAGATCAAAAATTTGACTATAGAGATTGGGATAAAGATCACACCTCGTGGTTGGCCTTTCCTCTTGGTTTCACTGGGACTTACATGCTCACAGCAAAACACAGTCTGTCTCAGAGCCAAGGTTCATCCATTTCTGTCACTTTATCTCCCATTCTTCATGCCTTGTGAGGCTTCAAATTTTTAATTAAATGAATATTTATTGCCCTTCCCTGACCATCAGGAATGCAAGCTCTACGAGGACAAGGACAGTGTCTTTCTTTTTGACTATATTTACCACAGGCACTAGCAGAGTTCTTTGTTCCTAGTATACATACATTGTATGCATCTGTTGGATGCTGAATAAAAACCTCTTATCCAACATTTAGCTAATTTGCACTTTCACCTGTCCATTAAGCGTTATCTATGTTTTCCCAATGCCATGATTTTGTTGTGCTATTTCTTCATGTAACACTCTTTCTCTTCCATTCCCACCCTTGTCCTAATTATTTTCTTTTTGAATCCTGTTGATACTTCAAGGTCTATTTCCCTCTCAAACCTCCTTGGTGATTCTTCTCCTAATAAACTCAAATAAATATAATCTACTCCTGCAAACACTTATAATACTTTTCTTGTATTTCTCCTAGGGACTTTGTTGTTTTTTGACTTACATTTCATTCAATCACATGCTTGCTTTCTGTCTCCCTTTTGTTTGTAATTTTTTTTGAAGATAAAGACAGTGTTTCAGTTCTTTTTCTGTCTTCATCAGCACCTGGAACTTAGCAGGTGCTTTATAAATATTTGTTGTGCTGACATTGCCAGCATGGCTCTATTCCTTAAACTTATTTAATTCATGAATTCAATAGCAAATATATGATCTGTATATCTAAATCATAGTTTGATTTACTTCCATTACTTAACAATATGTATTAATTTTTTGCAGATCAATAAGACTCAGGTATTCAATAATTTATAAAATATGACTTCTAGAATGCTAATAAATGTTGCTTCTGTTTTCCAAATAAGGAAGCTGTCTAACAATTTGGATGCAACTATAAAGTGGCTGGACCATTGCCCTGATCATAACAATCTTTACATAAACAGGCTTACTTTTCCAGATTATTGAGAGTTATAGTTAATGTGCAATATATGGGTTTCATTTTAAAAATTTAAGAAGAGATCTACTATCTAAGATAAAATGTAAGAAAATCATGAAGAAAAAAACTCTTTTTGCACCTATAAGAACGTGGACTCAATAAGGCATCTGGTAAATACACAAATGATACTTTTGAAATCTACAAGAGGATGAAGATTTCTAATCACCAAAGGTTTTATTTCATTAGAATATGTAGCACCAGATAATGTAAGGAGGTCTTTCTTTATTCTGCTTGAAACCTGGGCCATTTGATTTACTGACAGGTAGAAGCTGGCATCCTCTATTAACCCAGGTTTGTTTCACCAACATTGTAAAACTGTTCAGAGGATGGACTATGCTTGTAAAATCCTTCTGCAGTCTTATTATTTTGATTTTTAACAATTATGCATTATCTTTTAATGTTGAGTCTTAGTTTAAATTGCCAAAAACACAATGAATACTTTTATGCATGCTTTTATATTCAAATATAAGGATATTTATTTCCAGTGAGAAGTATTGATCCAGAAAATGATTGAGATGATTTAATTTAATCAGGTGCATTGTCAAATTTCAACTGCACTTAGAATCTGTGCAATATCCATGGCTGTTCTTTCTGAGAGCTAATATCCTATAAGTTGGTAAAGTAACATTGATCTGAGCTGCCTGTATGTTCTTTTGCTTACCTTCTCCGAATTATAAACAGAGGTCCATTTTCTTTTAAGGCTAGCACACACTTTACGTTTTCTCTTTTGATCTTCATTAAAGAAAGTTTGTATTCTATATCACATAATGATGTTTACATACCCCTAACTTGTTTTGTACTGTTTGAGGATACTTCATCAAAAAAACTTCACTGCTCTCAGTTTTACTTTGTCTCATCAGGAAACATATGGCATACTAAAATTAAAATAATTCAAAGAGGGTTGATAAAATTACTAAGTACAAAGAATTAGTTTGGGTGTAGGGGGAACTAGAAGAGATAAGGCAAGAAATTGGGCCTAGGGACAGTGCACTCGTCACCAATCTTAGGTCTTAAGAAACAAGAGAAAAGTTACTAGAACCCAGAACGTGAGAAAGTTGGGTAGAGCAGCAGTTGAGGGACAGAGTGAGCCCAAGACAACATTGCAGGGGAAGTTCCCAGAAAATAAATACTCTGTCCTCTCTCATCCTTCCATTCAGTCATCTAGGGATCCCCTTAAGCTGAATCCAACCAGAAGACAGAAAAGTACAGGAGGCTTGCTGATGTGGTCTATAGGGGTACCATGGCAAGGAGCAGGAAAGAGAAGAACTGAGAGATCTATAGAAACAAATGGCAGACACCCAAGATAACTCCTGCACTATATGGTACACAGTGAACACCAAATCCTCAGAGTTTTTAACTTTCCTTATAAACACTGCCTCAATGGGACACATCAATCAATTAATGGGTAAGGGAGTACAGTCTTTCCTAACACCTGACCAACAACTTATCTCAACAATTTTGTAGTGTTTGATAATTCTCTCCTGTATGTTGCTGGGTGCTACTTAATTATCTGTTTCTGTTGAGGCTTTTTAGCTCACTTTGTGTCCACAGCTATTAGAGAATGTTGGTTTTCACGTTAGTTTTAAACAGTCAGGTTTTGTGGGTTTTTTCTAAGTAGGGTACAACTAAATCTTGAATTTCAAATCAAAGTCAACAATGCAGCTTGGGAACTAAAGTGTTTAACACCCATCATTTCAAATTTTTTCATCTATAATGTTTCCTCTATGTAAATTCAGGCCCATAAAACTAAATAGAAGATTAGCACTAAGCTCTCACAGATAGCAGAGAGAAAATGATGACACCCAGCAATCTGGGCAATATACTTCTGTTTCAATGCCTCTTTTGACAGTGCCTGAAGCCTTCGATGAATTTCTTTCCTTCCAACCTTGGCAGTGACCCCATCACGACCTTTTCCTTTTGGTCAGAAAAGGTGGAAAAGTGCCAACATGATTAGTATGCCACTGTCAGTCAAGTTCTGTTGCCAAACATCTTCTTCTTTTGAATTAATGAAAACATTGTCAGTAATATCAGTAATGAGATTCTCATCACTGAGAGACCACAGCTCCTGGGAAGTAGAAAGTGCCCCAATTCCACGTTGAAAGATTTGTCATTGAAGAGCAACCTTCCTTAAGATATGGACAGGGTTTGCTTCCTCATGCCCCTCAGATTCTTCAGTGGCAGCAGGTGGGGTGAGTCTTTTTTGATAACTCTATTATAAAATAGTACCTCCACAGCCAAGACGCCATTAAGCTATTTCATCCAAGTCAATGACAGCTCACATTAATGGAACACGTAATATGTGCCAGGCTCTCCACTAGGTTCTAGTGAGAACAAGATGAATATCACACTGTTGACAAGGAGACCAGTGCATGAATAGACACACAAACACAAAGGATTGCCACTTGTGGAGCTCAGAACAGGGAAAGTAGAGTCCTCATAGAACAGAGAACAATTGCATGGGGCTGGATATTGAAGAATGAATGAATATAGTAGAATCTCGCAGATGGAGAAGGGCGAAAAGGAACTTCTAAGAAGCATCAGTAACCAGTGCAAAGGTTGTGCAATTATTAACAGAGTGAAGATAATACAAAAATCATAAAACCAGTAACTTCAGTAGGTAGCAAATTACCACAAATATGCATTGATATATTTATTGGAAATGGAAACTATATTTCATTTCCTATAAATTGTCACTGTCCAGAGCAGTGCATGGAACAGAGTAGGGATTCAATAAATGTTGCAATTAATGAGTGGTCATAAATGCTTTTTAAAAAGTTTCCCTTTTCCTTTCAAGATGTAAGCACACTATAATTTTTGAGGTGAACTTTAGAACTTACAACCTTCACTAGAATGAGTGGAAGTAGTAAAAATTATGATTCTTTAGTTGATAGTAAGGGGATATTGAAGAAATATAATTTTAAGTGGTAATTTTTGGGGTAGGAGCCTCACGTCTTTCTCTTAAATCTAGCCTATTTGGATTTGGAGGTATCAAATAATCTTCAGATCCCTACACATCTCCTATTCAACCAGTCCCTTCATATCAACCCATGAGTATTTTATGGAGCCAGTCAGAGTTTACTCTGAGACTACCATGAGTTCTCCTCTATACGCTGCCTGGGGCCAAAAAACAGACTACAAGATTCCCTTGGGAACTATGCCTGGGCTGTATGCGCTCGTCAGAGAGTCTGCTGCATATTTGAAGAATTTACGAGGTATCTTTTGATATGTGTGAGCTTCCTCCAAAGAAACACTAGTGTGTGCACACACTGTGTTATACTAGGTGACTTTCCTTCTTCCTCTTCTTGAGAAAGATGCCTTTTGGGGCATAGATTCTGCAGCTAAAGGAAAAGGAACTGACGCTTCTCTGCCCAACATAAACTTACCTGTCCTAGCTGACAGTGCCATCAATAAAACCTAAGACACCCCTGCAAAGGGAAAGAGGATTGGCATATACAAAAAGAATATGCTATCAGCAATGCACTTTCTAAAAAAAAAAAAAAAGCCACAAGCTTGGTATATTTTAGAGACTGAGTAATGAGAAGGCCAGAGGAGCAAAATGAAAAGAGAAGAGCTGTTGGAAGAATGTTCAATAATGCATTTGCACAGATCCACAGATTGGAAGCTCTCAAATACTATGGTTCAAATTAAAGATATGCCAAGCAAAAGAAATTAATTATTAACAATGTCAAGGCAGCATAGGAATCATAAGATTAGTGACTTCAATTTTAAAGTGAAAAAATTACAAATAAACTGTATCTGTAATGTAAGGAGAGGACACAGTTGTAATTTCATAGCTCTTACAATGCTACCCCACTGAGTACCCAAATTCCTCTAAATTGTCCTCCTATGTTCCTCCAAAAAATCATAAAGGTTTTGTTGTTATTGTTGTTAAATCATAAGTTTTTAACAGCCATTTTTGTCTTTGAAAGTTCAAGGAAAACTTTTTATTTAAACATACAGTAAAGTTCCTTATAATCCGATAGCACATAAAAAGAAACACAATTTCAGTTTATAGAAGAAAAATTCAGCAACATTGGGTGATTGGAATAAAAGTTTGAAGAACTAGAGCACAGGTTCTACAGGCACTACAATGGTAACAGTGAAACTTTTTTGATGACCATGTAAAAAATGCACTGCACATGTCCTTGCCTTGATCAACATGACCACTTGACTCTTCTACACTGTTTTGTGGCTGACCTACAGCATTGTCCTGAACCTGTTCTGCACTTATGACACAGCCACTTAAATTATCCGTGACACCTGTTATGTACTTGTTTTTCATAAATGTAGGTGAAATTTGACACTTATAGTGTATAATTTCATGGCTACCATTCTGCACAATTGTATAATTGGATCATAGTTTCCAACACATTTTCTAGCTCTCAAAGAAGCCTTTGTCATTTTTTATTGGTGTTCCTTGGCTTTTCTTCACATCTGTGTCAGTCAGGAAAGCAACATTCTTTGAGATGGTTTTTTAGAGAATAGTTTGTACTTAGAACTAATTATGAAGTGTGGTTTGCAAAAGACCCGAAAAATCCAAACAGAGGATGGGGAGGGAATCTATGGATTAGGAACAGAAATCAGCTAAGAGGTGGTGGGATCAGGGCACAGGGACTGGAGACTCCCAGTGGGAACTGAAATAAAAAATGAGGTGCATGCACTGTCAAAGACTTTGCGTGAAGCAGAAAGAGAAGCAAAGAAGTCCCTTGGCTTCCTCTTCCTCCTGCCCTCCAATTTCCTGCTAATACCTCCTACTGGCTGCCTCTAACCAGAAGCCAGCAGGCAGAGTCCTGGGAAATGTAGTGTGGAGAAATAAATGCCCTGAAATATAGATAAGCAAAGGAAAGAGCAGGGGTTGGATCTGAGCAAACAAGCAAATGACTAGAGAAAGGAAACTATAGTGGTTTTAAAACACATTCAGAAATTCTTTGGCACTTCTACTATGAAAAGTGGACTCTAATTCCCCTCTCTTTGAATATGGCTTGCTCCTGAGGAACAGAATATAGCAAAAGGTAGCTACATGAATTCATAAAAGAGGATATAGCTTCTACCTTGTTCTTCTTCTCTCTCTCTCTCTCTCTCTCTCTCAATTCATCCTTGGAGCTGAAGTTTTTGGGTTTTAATCTAACAGAGGGAATTTAATACAGGGAAATAATTGCAAATAGTAGATTTTAAAATATCTGAAAAGTCAAATAGAGTTCAGTGGGGCAACTTAGAGATTAGCAACAGCCAAACAGAGATAAGGAAAGAACCCACGTAGTTGTTCTGGTCACAGCCCCAGCTAAAGTTTCAGATGACAACTGGCATCAAAAGCCAGAACAGTGAAGGAGTAGGCCTTTAGATAATTCCAACCCCCAGCCTTTGAGCCACCCCTGCTGATGCCACATGGAGCAGAGACAAGCTGTCCCCACTGAGACTTATCCAAATTGCGAATCCATAAGCAAAATAAATGTTGTCATTGTTGAAGCCACTAAGTGTTGTGGTGGGTTGTTACATAGCAATAGATAACCTGGACAGGATCTGAGACAAAACAAGCCAATGACTCGCACACCATCACTCTCATTTTCTCATTTCTACTTCAGCTAATATTTGAAGGTCTCAGAGCCGACCACACTCAAATTTTTATGGCCATTTTAGATATTTATTGGCCAGTGTTACTGGCAGTAAAAAAATAATTTTTTAACTTATTAATTCTGATTATTCTTCTGAAACATGGGCAATTGTTCATGGAAGACATGGTTTATATCTCCCTTAGAAGCATTTCCATCTGAAGATGTTGACAGAGCTTGATTTCCTCATATGAACTATAAAACTTTGAAACTTTAATTACATATGTAAAATTTAATTTAATTTACTATTACTTACAATTAATCTGAAATAAAAGTCAACTCATTCACTAAAAAAACTTAACTTACTTGTTTAAGAGTGTTGGTGCATAAGAGATTAATTTGATAATTGTCTATGATATTTATTTTGTTCGTAGCCCAATCAAAGACATGGGAAAAGATAGAAAAAAGGGAGATGGATGAGAGGGAGTATAAACACAGAACAGAGCGGGAGAATGCAGAAAAAGAGAAGCGGAAGGAAAAAGTGGAAGGTGAGAGTGAAAGAGAGAAACATGGTACTGAAGAAGAATATTGCTGAAACAGATCTACTTTCATAGGCATGCTGATTGAACAGCCCTTTCACACAATAGCAATGCCTTATCCATGGAAGAGAAGAAAATAAACATAATTGGTACATTTCCCAGTATGTTTTTTAAGACAATGAATTCAAAGTGGTTTGCTGAAAAACATACCAGTTGGAGACCGAGGACCAGGCTGTACCACTAACAAGCCATAATGGCAATTAGTTAGGTCACTTACTGTCTTTGTGGCTAAATTCCTTCATGCATAAAATGCACGGGTTACACCAGATAATCTCTAAGGTTTGTAAGTTCAAGCAATAAAATTCTAAGATTCTATTATTTAATGGGACCTTTCCTCTTGCCTGAATGACTCTAGATTTTGAAGCTATGCTTAATCCTAGAACAAAAGAAATGTTAGACAGATAAAACTGATATATAACGCCTTGTCCCAGACTGACAACCTCTCACACACCTCACTGTGAATTCTAGAGCAATAACTCTGACACTGGCTCCCAGTGACTACATTTGTTTTATTTTGATTTGTACTTACATAAGAAATGAAGGAAAACTTCTTTCCATATTTTTGTCCCGAATATTAAAAATTAAGAGAAACAGAGAGCCTAACTAGCTACACCCTGCAACTATCCTGTGCATTTCCCTGCCATTTACAGCTCTGTATTTTTTCTGTAGGTTATGTTGACAGTATACTACCAACATGGAAACATTGCCTTATAATCTATTACATTATCTTTATTGTTCTAGCCTAAATCCACTCAGTTCCAGAAACGACAACAGCAGTGGTGTGAGAAGGGTCACAACTTTCATCTGTGATGCCAAGCCATGGAGAAGAGAAGTGTTAGGGGGGACAGCCTCTTCATCACGGCTCATTTCTCACTAACCCACTTTACCTACTTACACATACCTTTATGGCTGAGCTTCTTTTAGGGCTTCTTGGATAACCCAATAAAAGAGATTTAAGATTCTTTCTTTCATACGACATCAGTACCTAAAGTTAGCTCTGATTGCCAGGTAGCGAAAACAAAAATTCTTGTTTTACTTTTTAATTTCTTTTTCACAAATTTTTTTACAATGGTAATAGCATAAAAACAGACCCATAGACCAATGGAACAGAACAGAAAGCCCAGAAATAAACACAAGCACATAGAGTCAACTAATCTTTGACAAAGGTGCCAATAATATACAATGGGGAAAGGATAGTCTCTTTAACAAATGGTGTGGGAAAAACTGGATATCCACATGCAGAACAATGAAACTGGATGCTTATCTTACACCATTTACACAGCCTAACTTGAAATGGATTAAAGACTTAAACATAAAACCTGAAACCATCAAATTCCTAAAAGAAAATAGATAAAAATCTCCTTGACATTGGTCTTGGCAATGATTTTTTTTTGAAAATGACACCAAAAGCACAGGCAACAAAAGCAAAATTAACAAGTGGGACTACATCAAACTAAAAAGTTTCTGCACAGCAAAAGAAATAGTCAGAAAAATGAAAAGGCAACTTATGTAATGGGAGAAAATATTTGCAAACTATATATCGGATAAGGCATTAATATCCAAAATATATAAGGAAATCATGCAACTCAGTAGTAAAACAATAAATAACCCAATTAAAAATTGGGCAAAGAACCTGAATAAAAATGTTTCCAAGGAAAATATACAAATGACCAACAGGAATATGAAACATCACTAATCATCGGGGAAATGCAAATCAAAACCACAATGAGATATCACCTCATACCAGGCAGGATAGCCATTATTAAAAAGACAAATGATAACACATGTTGGCAAGTTATAGAGAGAAGAGAAAACTTGTATAGTGTAGGTGGTATGTAAATTGGTATAGCCATTATGTAAACTAGTATGGATGTTCCTCAAAAAATTAAAAATATAGCTATCGTATATATGATCCTGCAATTCCACCTCTGGGTATTTATCCAAAGGAAATGAAATCAGCACCTCATAGAGATATCTGTGCTCCCATGTATATTGCAGCATTACTCACGATAGTAAAAACATAGAAACAACCTAAGCGTCTGTCTGCATAAGAATGAATAAAGAAATTGTGGTGTGTGTGTGTGTGTGTGTGTGTGTGTGTGATGAAATATTACTAAGCCATAAAAAAAGAAGGAAATTCAAAAGAAAAAAGAAGGAAATTCTGCCATTTGTGACAACATGGATGACCTGAAGGATGTTATGCTAAGTGAAGTAAGCCAGACACGGAAAGAAAAATACTGCATGACCTCACTTGTATGTGGAATCTAAAAATGTTTGAATTCATTGAAGCAGTGAGTGGAGTCCTTACGAGGGTTTGGTGGGTGGGGAAAATGGGGAAATGTTGGTCAAAGGGTACAAAATTTGAATTTTGAGATAAATATGTTCTGGGAATCTAACGTACAGCATGATGAGTATAGTTAATAATAATATATACTTAAAATTCCCTAAGAGTGTAGATATGGATATGTTAGTTATCTTGTAAGGTATGCACAATGTATACATATATCAGAACATGTTCACTTTCAATATATACAATTTTTGTCAGTTATACCTCAAGAAAGCTGACAAATATTTCGTATTTGCATTTAGCCTATGGGAGATTATATATATGATTATGGGAGATTATTAGATTACTATAAATATTATGTTATAGGAGATTTTATATAGCATATATATGACCTTTCTTTACTCTTTATCTGGATGTTTTTCAAGAATATATTTATTATAATCCCCAATTATAAAGGAAAATCGCAGTGAAATGGAACATTTTTTAAAAGTTTAAAACAAATTTGATTAGTCATTTACAGCATAAATAGCAAATAAGAATGGGTAGATGTCTCTCTATTGCTATGTAATCAAGAAAATGAGTTGAGGATGTGGTGTAGCTTCTATAGTATAGGATAAAGGTTTGTCAGTGAATATATATCTCATGGAATTTCCAATCAATAGTATCTGAAGGCAGATACTGATTACAATTTGAATGTTCTAGAAAGAAGTAGCACAGAGCTCATGAGACCTAACCTAATTTAGGGAGACCTAGAGAGGCATTGTGTCATTTGATGTTTTTTTCCCATGTACCTTCCTCCTTGTTTTTCATCTCATACAGGCTGCAAATTTAAATCTTTAATTGTCCAGTTTTTTTTGGAGTGAGGGTGGCTATGTGATATAGTTCTGGCTAGGACTCTCTTCCTTTTCTAAATAAGATGTCAAAGCCACACAGGTACAAGAAAGTCTCTTTGTTATTTACCATTTCACCTTATTTCTGCCTGGAATGCAGACGTGATGGCTGCAGACATAGCAGCCATACTGTGCCCATGAGGTAAGAAGAATGAAGACAGAAGCCAACATGACAAGAATGATGGAGAAATGAGCAAGAATCTCTGATACTAAAGTTGAGATGCTAGGTGGCCTACTGTCTTAATATATGAAAAGAACAATCTCCCAACTGTTTAAACTGCTCTGGTAAGATTACCTGTTCCTTTTAGATGAAAAGATTCCTGAGTTACATAGAGGATTTCCCTTCAGGAGGACTTTTTAACCTGAGACATAAAGGATAGATAAAAATTAGCTCAGCGATAGGGTGAGGATGTGGGTGTGTACCGGAGGGAGTGAGGCAGGAGAAGAGCAGGTAGACAGAGCGCCTGAGTTTGAATTCCAGTTACCTCACTTACTAGTTCTACCTTCAGCGAGTATGTGTTTATCAGTTATATCATCTGTAAAATGGGATAATAATGGTGCTGACCTCATATGGCTGTCTTCAGTATTAAATGAGACAATGCAAAGAAAGTGCTACCACAAGCCCTGGAAAATAATAAGTACTTTTTTCTTATTCATATTGTTTATTTATATGATTATAATTTCATATATTCTTATTTCTTTTTATAGTAATATTCTCACATATTTACCTATCAATTAAAATTAGTGAAATTATCTCATACAGTTTGGATTTCTCTAAGTGGAATTTTTTTGTCATGATGTAGAGATTCCACACACATGGAAGGAAACACCAGGAAGGAGTCTTTCAATGCATGCTCATTCTTCTCTGTTAGAAGACGAGAGAAAGGAAATTGGGGTTTAGTCATTCCCTGACACTGTTCTTCATGGGATGAGTTGATATTAAATACATTTATGTAAATGCACATATAGTAGTATACTTATCCAACATATTACATATTTATGTAATAAATATTGCCTAATAAAAAGATACAGAATTACCCACAATTCCTGACTTTTATTTGCTCACTCAGTCTATCTAATTTTCAGGAAATTTATATTTTTTTGGCTGTCATAGATCATAAAATGGAAACAGAGAAAATCCTTTGCTCATTAGGCTGTTTCTTTGCTACTTTTACTTTCGTGTGTTTATGTCATCTTCCCACCTAATTATAAGCTCCTTGAAGATAGGAATTAAATCATGCTCCCTAGTAACCTTCCACCCATACAATGCAGAGCATCTAGTACACAGTAAATCCATATCTAGTGGCTATTAGAGGTGTTAGATATCCACCCCCCTTGTTTAAGGGATCTAACTTGCTTTGGGAGGTCTAGTCGAAGCGATCTGAAAATGCTTAATGACACAATGCCTCTCTAGATATCCCTAAATTAGGTTAGGTCTCATGAGCTCTGCACTTCTTTTTCCTAGAAAATTGGAATTGCAATTAGTATGTGTCTTCAGATGCTATTGATTAGAAGTTCCATGAGATATGTTCACTGCTGAACCCTTATTCTATGCTATGGAAGATACACCACATCCTCAACTCATTTTCTTTGGGATCTGACTTGCTTGGGGGAGGATAGTCACTTGCTTTCAGAGGTCTAGTCAGGGCCCTTGCAGAAATATATATTGCTTTCCCCTGCATTTGCATCAGTACAGGGATGATTTCAATAATGCTGCCATGGAGATGAATAAACCACACTTATAATGGAATATTGTAGTCAAAAAGGGCCTCGAAAAAGTTTTGCCGTGAAACACTCAGCTATTTTCCACAGCACGATACCTGTTATGAATAAAAATGCAACTCTACTATTAATAATGGGTGCTTTGGTCTTGCGTTTATGCTTCAAATGTCTTGTGATGATTAAGACAGAAGAGTAGCTCCTTTAAGAAAATACATCTTAAAAGATAGACTGGAGTGTAAAATCAGAGACACTGACACCAAAGCATCCCAGATCCTTGTTTTTCCTGACTCAAAGATAAGAGAGAAGCAATGATCTGAGACTAAAAGAAAATACTTTAGAGGTTTCCAGTATTCTTATCCTATCGTGAAGCTGATTTGCTACAGATGTACAGATTAATGAGTATAGCCTGTGTTTGGTGCATAAGCATTTGTATTAATGCTATTGTTTTAATAAAGATTTAATTGTCTACAGAAAAAAAAACACATCATTATTGAGAATCCTAGGAGAGTCCATTCTAGAAGTCTACTACCTAAAGTCAGGAGTTGCTTGGTGATACTCACCTTAAGCTGTAATTCTTAGATCAACATTGCTTAAGCTACATCAGATTCACTAATGACCTAAACAAAGTCTCTACATAAACATACATTCTAGGAGTCAGACACGCCCTAAATAAGTTTAAAAAATATATATATATATATGTATATAATATTGTCATATGAGATATACATTTATATGTATATTTTATATGATATTTATATCATCTTAACACCTTTCATATACTTAGTGTTTGCTTGGTATATCATTTTCCCTCATTTTACTTTCAACTAAAATACATCTTTATATCAGAAATATGCTTCTTAATAGTTAACAGATAATTTGATCTTGTTTATTCTAACCATTCCACTAATCTCAATCTTTTAGAGTGTTTAATCAATTTATATACATAAATAATTACTATGTTGAGCTTATGTCTACCATTTTTCTATTAATTTTCTATTTGTCACATTTTTTCTTTGTTATTTTGTTCCTCCTTTTTCGACATGTTTGGTTGAGTATTTTTAGTATTTCATTTTATCTCCTGTATTGGCTCTTTAACTACATTTTTTGTTTTATTTTTAGTTATTTTTCTGAGAATTATGGTATTCATGTATAACTTATCTTAGTCTAATCTTGAGCGAATATTATGGCACTTCAAGTACAATGTAAGAACCCTACAGTGATTTAATTCTACCTGACTTTTACATTCATTTTGCTATTGTTTTCATATATTTAACTTCTGCATCTGTTGTAAACACCATAATATATTGCTATCATTTTTTCCTTAAACCATCAGTAATAATTTATAAAAATTAAGAAATAAGACAAATATATTCTATATTTACCCATATAATTATCCCCCAGAACTCTTCATTTCTTACTGTAGAGATGTTTTCATATGGTACAATTTCCTATTAAAATGAAGATCTTTTAACATTTATTATAGTAAAGATATGCTGGTTAACAATTATTTCAGTTTTCTTTTTCTGAAAAAACTCTTTAACTTTTATTTTAAGAATATTTTCACTAAACATAGAATTCTAAATTGACTGTTCTTTCTCTCCAGCACTTTAAGGAAGCCAGCCATTCCAGTGTCTTCTAGCTTCCATTGTTTCTGATGAGAAATAAATTATCGTTCTTGTCATCTTTGCTCTATTTTACTTCGTCTTTTTTTCTTCAGCTGCATTTAAGATTTTTCTCTTTGCCTTTATCTCTTTATGTCCAAATTCTAATTCAACCTGGCAGTCAAACATGTCACTAAAAGCTCAGGTACATTTTCCTAGTCCTGCAAGTTCTCTCCATTTCTGTCAGACCTGCTCCTCCAACAACTCATACCCTTCAGAAGCACTTACTTCCAAGCATGTGTCTGTGGTTCTTTGCTCACCAATGAAGAGCTCATTCCTCTCTGGAATTTGGTTCATTAAGACTTCTCAGTATCTCAATACTGAGTATTCAAAAGTTTCACAGACCTATGTAAGGATGAATATTTTCTTGTATCCAGTTTGTAATTGTTGTTACCACTTGGTCTTTCATATTCTTCTACACCCTGACCAGGAAGGGGATGTCAAAAAAGAGATGTTTAAAACTTTTAGAAGAGATAGTAAGTTGAGTAAAAGTGGTTGGGGACCTGTAATACCAGCTACTCTGTAGGCTGACACAGGAGGATCACTTGAGGCCAGGAGTTCAAGACCAGCCTGGGAAACATAGCAATATCCCATCTCTAAAATAAATAGTCAGGCATGGTGGTGTGCACCTATAGTCCCAGCCTCTCAAGAGGCTGAGGCGAGAGGATCCTTTGAGCCCAGGAGCTCGAGGTTGCTGTGAGCTATGATTGTGCCACTGAACTTCAGCTTGGGTGACAGAGTGAGATCCTGTCTCAAAAAAAAAAAAAAAAAAAGTGGTTGGTGGGGCGATGTCTCAAAACCTGAAAATAAAGTGCTTTTGAGTACCAAAGTAAAAATATGTCTTGTAAACATTAAATTTAATAAGGACGCATTATGGTGATTAAAGAACCACTTTTTCTGCCTTAGATTTTGTAAAGATTCTAGAGGCTGATGAGAAAGAGGAGAGTCAGAAGGGAAGCAAAGAGTTAGATTCTGAGAATGTCCCCGAAAGGGGTTAAGGGGTTTAAGTCAGCTCCAACACAACTCCCTCAACAGAATCTCAAGTGGGATGATAGACTCCTTTAAATACATGGAAACCTAAATACCAAGGAAACTAATCCATAGTCCTTGTGTGAAATTTCACAGATTTGCCAAAGCCACAATAGTGTAGCATCCCTAAAACATAAGTGGCATTCTTATCATCATCTTATCAAGCCATATCTAGGCAGACAAAACCTGAGACAAGCCACATGAGTCTCCAACAGACTCCAAAAGTTGAATTTTAAATATCTATGAGAACATTTGAAAATACTGCATACTCTGAGAGGAGTGTGGAAATTGGGATAAAGAGATCACAGAATATATGAGATCATGTGTGGAAAAGACTGCTAGAGTTAACCAATACTCAAGTGTTCCTTTATATTTCCCAAACTCCCTTGCATATAGTTTGGCCATGTGACTAGTTTTGGCAAGCGGGTATGAGCAGAAGTGGTCTGAAGCACTTCCTAATTGGGTGGCTAAGTATTAGATTTGTCTACTCACATTCTCCTTTTGGTGTGACATTAGAGACTATTTACTAAAGAAAGTAGCACAAAGGGGAGAGAAATGGATTCTTCCATCACTGTTTGGAAGATAGCTTCCCAGGGGAGTCCAGACCAGAAATAATAACATTAGACTTTACATGAGAAAAAAATTAACTTTTATTCCTGCAAGCCACTGAGATTAACTGTTTTAAATGTGGTCCACAGACTGGTTCTGGTCTGCAAATTGTTTGACACCAACCTATGAAGAAATTAAGTACAGAAATTACAAGAAAGTTTTTAGAAACTTCTATGGCAATTTGAAGGAGAAATTTCATGTCTGTTGAATTTCGTTTTTAAAATCCAGGGTTGTGTTTTGTTTTTATTGCCTTTATTTTTTTAAATTTCATGCTTCTAGTAATTTATCATTATTGTATTTTACAAAAGTATTGGTCTGTAACAGATTGGAAATAATAAAAACTGGTTCTTCACCACTGAGAGTTTGATACACAGTGGCTATTCTACCCTGACTAATATACCATAGCAAAATCAGAAATATATTAGATGGATACCAAAATAAATAGAGAAGGACTAGATGCTAGGTATTTCTCTCTGAAGGAGGAACACCATATAGGCCCTTTGAAAGTCAGACGCTTCTTATGAAGAGAGAGGAAGGAATCAGAATGAATTAACTATTTCAAATCCTGAAATAGTCATGCACCTAGAATTGCCTAGCATTATATTTTTTTATTTTTTATTTTTATTTCAGCACATTATGGGGGTACAAATGTTTAGGTTACATATATTGCTTTTTCCCCACCTGAGTCAGAGCTTCAAGTGTGTCCATCCCTTAGATGGTGCACACCACACCCATTAGGTGTGAATATACCCATCCCCTTCTCCCCCCTCCCATCTGCCCAACACCTGATGAATGTTACTACCATATGTGCATGTAAGTGTTGATCAGTTAATACCAATTTGATGGTGAGTACATGTGGTGCTTGTTTCTCCATTCTCGGGATACTTCACTTAGTAAAATGGGTTCCAGCTCTATCCAGGATAATACAAGAGGTGCTAGATCACCATTGTTCTTTGGGGCTGAGTAGAACTCCGTGATATACATATGCCACATTTTATTAATCCACTCATGGATTGATGGGCACTTGGGTTGTTTCCACATCTTTGCAATTGTGAATTGTGCTAAAATAAACATTCCAGTGCAGATGTCTTTTTTATAGAATGTCTTTTTTTCCTTTGGGTAGATGCCCAATAATGGGATTGCTGGATCAAATGGTATATTTTCTACTTTAAGATAAAATAATACTATAAATAGAAAATAAGTTCAGTCCAGGAAAGTAAATAAAATTACACATATTTTGCACAACTGAGGTTTATATTAATAACTTGACTATCTTATACCTAATACAAATATATCATTTTTGACATGTCCATATCTTATCTTACCACTTGCCTTTAAGACTGGAGCACTAGTAGAGACAGTCAGATATGAATTTCCTGAGAGAGCATTTCTTGATTAACAAGTTATTCAAACTTCCCTGTCTCCCTTTTCTCCCAAAAGGCTCTTTTCTCATTGTCTAAATGCGAGAACTATGACAAAGACTTACCTCTGTTCATTTTCTTGTTAATGACTTCTTTGATAAGGCAATTATAACACTCTGAAATCTCATGAGACCTTGTGAAACTTTGATGTTCATTTTTACCTGCTTTTAAGAATGAATACAAACAACCCATCAAAGATGAGATTTGCCTTGTATTTGACTGGTGGTGGTCAACTTGATATCACCACTCCCAGTCCCTCCTAAGGCTGGAATCTCTCTCTCTCAGAATCACCTTCACTGTATAGTCCCAAGTTAGAGTTTGCCAATGAGAGAAACACCTGTGAATGCTGAAATGTGGAAATGAAACAGAAGTCATTACTGCTCTCAAACATCATGACCATCAAATGAAGCATGCATCTAGTTCCAAAACACTGTGCAAATTCCCACTTTGTGGTAACAGAGTTTCTTAGACTTCCTCAGGATTGGCAGCTTTATTACCCACTCCAAGTCTTCATACTGAGGTCATATGATTGTTTCTCTGATCTTTCAGCTGTATCCTTCCAGACTTTCATTCCTCTAATTCTCACATTAATCACTAAGTTCTATATTAAGCCCCTTACTTTTTTAATTTTGTAGTGGCTTTCTTTTATTCCAAAATCAGACTGATATAAACATTCACAACATTTTCAAACAGTATCAACTGTGTTATATCTATAGTTCTCGAAAAATGTATGTCAATCTAAAGGATTTTAGAAAAATTCTTGCCAAAAAAAAGCATTTTGAATAGTGCTTCACTGATTATGTTACCATAAATGTATTCCAATTTCAGCCATAGTTATTATAATGGTTGGAAATGCGAATGAGGCACACTGAGGAAGCATCCTGACATCTCTCTTCCAAATGGAATTTCTTTCAGATCATGATCATCTTACAAGAGATGACATAGCACAGGGTTTAACCATATGACATTACTGATATGTGACAATTTTGACCTACAGAAACAGTAATGTCTTGTGGTTTAAACTAAGGCTATGATAATCTCTTCATTCTAATGGAATTTTAGTAGAAAGTATACTATTTTTTCTCTACCTGGGAATGGGGGTTTCTCTTCACAGAATCTATATTCTGTAAGCAGAGAGTATTTCTGAGGATTTGCATGAAGTTATAACACCGAATCAAGATGAGAATTGTATGTATTTGAACTCAAGCCAGGAGTTCCCTCAACAACAGTTGATTTCATTTTTGAAATAACTATTAGTGTTCAAGGACTGCTTATGCTAGTAAAAGGTATACCTCAAAAATCTTAGAATCTCATCAAATGTCTTTGTTGTAGGCCAGAGTTTCTCTACTTCAGCACTACTGACATTTTGGCCCAGATAATTTTTTGTTTGAGAAGAGGTGGAGGCAGGGAGCGGGGAAGGAGTGGGAAGGGCGCTGTCCTATGTATCGTAGGATATTTAGCAGCATCCTTGGCCTCTACCCACTAGATGGCAATAGCATCTCCCAGTTGTGACAACCAACAGTCTTCAGACATTTCCAAATGTCTCCTGGGGAGCAAAATCCCCCCTGGTTGAGAACTATTCTCCTAGATAAAAAAGAAACATGATGTTGGCAAGAGTTTAATGCTTCTTTAATATCAGCTTGTATTTCAGCCTTCTACCTTACATTTGGTTTTCCTTCAAGATAGAGTAAAACCCTCTCAATATCTCAGTAAGGAGATTGAATGGTATCAAACTGTGCAGGCTGTGCCAAAACAACAACAACAACAACAAAAACCTATTTCAAGTGCATTGGCTGTAAAGAACCCAAGGGGAAGGCCATGTTTTAATTGCTTATGAGTAGTAATTTAGATTAAATTCACACTATATGCTGCTGATAATGTTTATTTTTCTTTTAAATTAGATATCACCTTCATCACCAGGAGATATTAGATTGAGTATCAATAAAATAGACTACACGAGGGATGAGCATATAATCGACAAAACATCCCTTTATTTTCAAAATCAGGTATAAACTATTTCCATCTTAACTCACTGAAGCATAATTTTAAAAAATTCAAATCAAACAAAATGACTAATATTGAATCGCTGTGCTCCCAAAACACAACATAAACTTCAACTTCTTTATTCTCTCTTATCTCCTCCTAAACCTGTTCTTATTTTATGGTATATTTTGGGCTCCCTACACATCACATGTAGTACAAACTAACAGGGAGAAGGCATGACCGACCTAGCAAATGGACAGCAGCACACCTCTAAACGTACCATCATACAGAGAGTAGTAGTCCCCCTAACCAGGAGAAACCAGGCTTGGGACAGCCTAGCAGATCTTCTCATTTCTGCTGTCTTGACAATCAATACTGTTACTACAGGGAACTAGTTGTCAGTGATTCAGCTGGAACATATTTCAGTGTTTAAATTTCATGAGAACAATATATATTGTTCTTAAATATCTAAAATCTATATTCTAATATTTTCTTCCTTGGATACATGTCTTTCTAAAACACTATGAAAATATGAAACAATACAAAAATCTAGCACATCTGAGAGTTCAGACTGCTTTACGTAGAGGATATAATCCCTTTCATAGCATCATTGCTCTGATTGCCCTGAGATGTAGTCACTATTATGTAATGCCATTATCGTCACAAATCTGATTCACCAAATTGGCTGACTAGGTTGAATGACATTGGACTGGTTAACAAAAGCGGTGTCCCTTACATTTCAGTAAATGTATGGAGGGAGGCTTCCATGGATTTGGCCATTTCCCTGTTCAGTAATTCAGCCACAGGCATTTCCCTGACCCTCTTCCCCAATCTCAATGGCATGATGCTGACTTTCCTCCACACTCACCAAAGAAAATCTTTTATATAGGAATGTCTAGGCTAACTGGAGCTTTGAGGAAATTATAGGGAATTAGAGAGTCTTTGCCATAATATGTATTATCTTGGTCTAAGGAAATTTCTGAATCAACAGAGAACAATATTTCTATTTAGATCAAGGAACTGTTTAATGTCAAAGATTTAGCAATAGCAACATCTGTGCAAAAGACCTGTGAGATGAAGCGAAAGATATTATTATTCTAATTTCAGGAATGAGAAAGCTAGGTTATGAATGTTGTGGACATGAACACAACCACATAGCTAGTGGGTAGGTGGTGGAACTGGGGAGAAAATTCTGGTAACTACTCTGTCTAGTGCTATTTCTTCCACATCATACAGCCACAAAAATAAATGGGAAAGTATGGTACCATTATAAATAAAGATTATTTATGGTAACCTTATTGCAAGGTTATTGCAACAACCAAGGTTACTGCAATAAGTGTCCATATAGCTCTCTCACAACAAAAGAAAGATAAATATATTTTGTTTGAAGATATTTCCAAGGAACAATAACTACAAAAGAAAACATAAATTTACCCCTCCTTTTACAGAAAAGAAATGTTTGCATTCATATGAGCTTAATTCTGAGAGTCTGACAGGGTAGGAAGGTCATGAATAGACCAAAAAGTTAGTACTAGAGGATGATAATTGAATGAGTGGTACACATACGTACAGGTTAGTATCATTTTGCTATTCTATCTGAGAAGGGAAAAAGTCATAGAATCATTTTGAAAGAAAATGCTGAGAACAAAACCAACTGCTAAATAAACTTGTTGCTGCTCACTTTTAGAACATTCTAAAAATCTAAATTCCAATAAATCTTTTAACCCATAATACTGACTTCTTCCATCAAAAGAAGATGAAACCCACAGGAAATAAGAACATGGGTAAGCATATGGTCCCACGGTCTTCCCAGAAAACATAAAGTACCTGTTATCTCAGTGGGACCTCTCTTTCCAGAATGCTGAAATTCTTTCAAGACCCAGATAAAACTATGATTTGTTGCATTGTTTGAGGTTTTGAATCCAGTCATTAATAACCTTCATAAGTACTGAAAGTACTTTTAGAAGTACTTTTAAAACACTTTTTAAATTACTTTTTAAATACTTTTTGAAACTGAAAAGAATGTTGACATAAGGTTTTATACTACTACTCAATGGCATATCCAGTTACCTGTGATACTTGGTGATCCTTGTCCCATTCAGGAAGCTATAAAATGGAGCATATGTGTCTCAAAACATGGATGGTCCAAAAGGAGCTGAGAAGGGCTTTTGATAAGGGGATTCATGGTAGAAAGATTACATAATGGTTCAGAGCAGGGCTTTCTACTGCAAGACTAGAAAAATACCCCAGATTAGTGGGATTGTGGGAAATGTCTAGGGAAAGCATTGACTAAATAATTAGCATGGATCCTTCAGAAGGGTTAGACTTGAGCCTTGCACTTCCACCAAGCTCAGCCTCGTATTGAAGATGGGGATTGAAGGGAAACCCAGATGGTTCTCAGGATCGAAGAACACAGGAAATAGGATTTCCTTTTCCAAGAGACACTAGGAAGGGAAAAAGATTACAGAAATACAGAAATGGCTGCACTGGATATCTAGGCAAATGGAACTGAGAAAGAATCACAGAGTAACTCTGCACCAGAGGATAGAAAGAACAAGAGGATGAAGTCCCTGCATCCACAAAGGGCATAGAAAGGACCAAACTGAAGGTGACTTGTAGTTTGGAGTAGGACTTGAGTATGACACTTGGGAACCAATGTATGTCTTGGAAGATGCCAATGTGCACAGATTACTCAGGCCCTGGTCCCTTTCCTGTGCCTTGGCAGTACATAATCTCCCTGCAATGATATTGAGCCCTGAAAAGAAATCAGGGATGGGAGAAAGAAAGTGAATGGGTTAAGATAAATTTCTACTACTCAGTAGAAATAAATAAATAAAAGAAATAAAGTCCTGTTACCTTTCCAGTACACATGAATTTGTGGACTTGGAGTTTTACTGGCTACGTCTGTTCTATCACAAAACAGATAAGTTTTATACAAGAAGACTGCAAATTTGCAAAATAATAGCAATCAGCTGCACATAGATCCATGTCCTTCTTTCTCATCCAGAGAACAGGGTCTTCAGACTGGCACCAAACTAGAGAAACTTTAAGGAATAATTCCTTAATCATAATGTTGAAAGGTAAGAATCTTCTAGTTGTTTCTGTGTTTCCCATTCTCAGATCCAAATTTTCACAAAGAAGGAGAACTGTTGCAATAGCTAGTGTGAAAAGAGCTTTGTGGTTACGCCACCAGAGAATGGGGTTATTACAAAAGTTCTTAGCAGGTATGATTAACTGAAAGTTCTCAGCAGGTACTGATTTAGGTAGACCTTCATTCCAGTTTGAAGTAGGGTTTAGCATAGCCATATTTCAATGATTAAATTTCCTTGCTTAACCCATTCTAGGTCAGCTTCCTTCATAATACATGTCCATAAAACTGTGCTTCTTTTCATCAGAGTAATTATTTAATGAAGGTCTGCACCCCACACAAGGCTATAATTCCATTAGAGAAGGGGCCTTGTCTACTTGGAGTCACCCTAATAATTCCAAGCCTAACATAGTAAATATTTGCTAGATGAATTGGTGTATCCATTAGCTGTTCATCTTACCAGCTTGCCCTTCGAATATAGCGCTTAGCAAGAGATTATTCTACTTCCACTTCTTCCCCCATTCTGTACCCTTTTATTCTCTTGGGGGCATAGTTGAAATGATACCATCAATGCCAGTTAGAAGTCTCCGGAAGCAGCTCTATCTCTGATTGCTCTCTCAAGGTGTCTCATTAATATGGTCATTTGGCAATGGTGCCCATGATGGAGTTCTGAATTTTAATGGTCATCTCAAGGTTGTACAGCAGAGTATAAACTCTACCACTTGTCTTAGAAAAGGACAGGAGTTCCCCGAGGGTCCAGATCTGATATTCGGAATTATTCCTGTCTGGCTGGCTAATGAGGTAAGAACAGATCCATCCATATTGATATACTGTAACATCTTTATGCTAGTGTGTCTACAGAAATTGCTCCCACAGTGAACTCCTTATAATAATGCGGTGGAGGAGGCTGTGACAGCACCTACGCAGTGCTAAAAACAACAATTTGAAAAGTGAGAAACACAGAGCAACATCCTGAAGAACCAAAGATGCACTTATTTGATTTCCTGAATCTAGTAAAAACATGCAACTGCCAGAAGACCTGGATTGACTTGGTTGGTCTGGTCAGGCATAAAACAAAACAAAACAAAAAACTAATTCGGCTGTTTTGTTTTTCCTACTAAATTGCCTCAATGCACCAGATGTTTAGGTGTCTTACAAAAATGTATATTCTAAAAGGTTTTCAATTGTATTCCAAGCCCCATGCCTCTGATTTCTTATTTTAATGGAGTTGCTCAGCTGTTTACTGAAATAACCAAAATGACTGACTAGGTGTTGTGTAAATGAATATATATGCATATGTCTGTATAGGTCAGTCTCCAGCTTTATGTATTCATATATCTCTCCCTATATGTGTATCTATATATAATCTCCCCCCCCAAAAAAAAATTTGTGATTTAATTACTAGTCCCATGCCTTCCTTCCAATTACCTCTAGGCTACTAAAGATTCCATCAGGGACTTTTATGATCCCTGTGTGGACCATTTAGGGAACACAACTGTGGCCTTTTAAACATCTCGCTTCGCTGCTCTCTAGCAACTTTAGCCTGAGCATGGTGAGGCTTTGAAAGGCAGCTGGGCAACACCATCTACATTCCAAGTGTTAATGTGATATCTCCATAATTTAATCTCCTCATTCTAAATACCAAACCCCAGTCCAGAAGTTAATTGGTTTTTCTTTCCTTTTTGTTTTTATTTTTTTAATTTAAATGTATTAACAGATTTCGTGTGCATTTTAATTTTCTCAGTTTTGGCAAGGTCCACATTTCAATTATAATTATTTGGGCTCACCATGGGATTTATATATTTTAAAGATTACATTAATTAGCTTTCAAGCAAAAATAAATTTTATTCTTCATCAAGAGTATTATCAGCAAGCATATCCAAATGACTTTCAGACAGTTTCAGGGCATTTGTAATTCAGAGTACAGCCAAGACCATTGTGCTCTTTGTTAAGAACTCATTGCATTGATGTTAATTTACTCAATCTGTAAGAACAAAGATAATTTAGATCTAAATATATGGTCTCTCTCTTGCTCCCTCACTCTCTTTCTCCCTCTTGGATAACATTAGCCTTAGCTCTAGAATGACTATAAAACTAGTATTTTGAGGCTAAACTGTCCTTAGGAGAAAAATGGGGTAACTCTAACCTCCTACCTTAAAAAACCATTTGAAAATTAGCTCTCTATAAAGTCCTTCTCTTGACCCAATTATCTGGGGCCTCTTGGGGCTGTCTCAGGAGTACTGAGGCATCAGTGTGGCAACACAGGAATACCTCTTCCCTACAGTGATACCAGCTGCTGAAACTTCCCAATATGTGCTTTCCTCCCTCAGCAGCTGCTGCTGTGTGACTGTTGCCACTGCATTCCTGCTGCCAGCCCCAATGGCCATGCCTTGTCGCCCTTGCTCTGTGTTGCTTGGGTGCCACATAGAATAATGCCCCCCTAACCCTGAAGAGACTCTGGTGGCTGTGGAGTCCAAGCAGTGCTGAGGTGCAGCCCCTCTGCTGGCAGGGCAGGGATTCATCCCAATCCCTAGCTTTATATCATGCTTTATTTCCAAGTAGTGCTTCCTGTGCTGCTCCTGATGTCTCACTGAGATTTTTGGGAGAAAACTGCCCTTTCGCGGTTTATCAGTGGATGTCTCTCTTTGCTAGGGTTCAGATATCCATTCACAGGAAGCAATAAACATTGTGCTCTGACCAATACTAAGTCTCTCTCTGTAATGGTGGGAACATCTATAGCAAAGTCAGCCTGTGTCCCCAATTCTCTCTTTACTTCAGATCTGCTGTTTTCTAATGAAGCATCTCAGGGCTTCATAGAGATACATCTCTAAGGATATTCCTCTAAAGATGTACCTGAATATTACAGATGTCATGCCAGAATGACAAAGCCAGCAAAGCTAGGCTCAAGGTACTACCTTCTTTACACTGTGGAAATTGTGCAATATGTAAACTATATTTCCATATCTCCTGTGTGTGTACATGCAATATGTCAGCAAGACAGGTAGCTATAGCATAGTAGTTCAAAGCATGGATTCTGGAGCCAGAATGCATGGACTCATATCCTAGCTCTGTCACTTGCTAGCTCTGTGAGCCTGGACAGGTCAGTCTGCCTACGCCTCATGATTCTTATCTTTTAAAGTGTGAATAATCATAGTACCCTCTTCCCAAGGCTGTAATGTGATTAGACAAACTAATCCATGAAAAGTGCTTTCAACAGCACCTGGCACATGGTAAGTGCTATGTAAGTGTTAGTTATCATGATAGTAATGGTCCTCTATGAGTGGTGTGATTATTCATGCTAGTCATCTACGTGGTAGGGATACAGCTGTGACTGAAGCAGACACAGACCTTGACCTCATGGGAAGGGCATGGCAATAAACAAACAATTACATATAATCTCAGGAAGTAGTAAATGCTGAGAAACAAAAAAATTAAAAAATAAAGTAGAAAAGTGAAAGAAAAAAGAGGAAGAGGCATACTAAGGTTTAAAGAGATAATTCTGAAGACGTAATCAACGTGTCATATTTTGTTTGTTTTCAAAGAAATGATACTATCATTTTTTGTTGCATGTCACCACTTTTTTAATTAGATTAGTTTGCAAATATAGATAAAACCCTCATAAAGAGTAGTTTTAGTTTCTTCAGGTCATACTGGAAAATTACTGGTCTGGCAATAAGATTGTTTTTGTTTCTGGTGTAGTTCAGATAGCATAGAAAAATCAGTTCCACAGAAATGTTTATGGTGTTTTTAGGAAGGTCTGTGATTTTCATATGGTGTTCTATATTTATTTCCTCTTTTATCTATGTTTTTTAAAAACACTTTTGCTTCTATTGAAGATTCAAAGTACAGTGCTGAGAACGGAAAACATCTACGCTTGTATGCTGAGAACTGAAACCTCCTCTCCCCTCACAACTTACTGCTTCCATTGGAAGCTGACGAGCTACAGCCCACGGACTAAAGCTTGCTCACTGCCTGTTTTTCGCAAATGAAGTTTGAAACACAGCGCGCCCATTTATTTTTGTATTATCTATGGCTCTTTTTGTGCTACAACAGCAGAGGGGAGTAGTTGCAATGAAGACCAAATAGACTAAAATTCTAAAACATTTTTACTATCTGGCCCTGTACAGACCTCTTGTCTACACCAGGATTTCTCAGCTTCAGCACTATTGACATATTGGGCTGGATAATTATTTGTAGTGAGGGTTGTCCTCTGCATTGTATAGTATTTAGCCGCATCCCTGGCTAGCCTCTATCTACTAGATGCCAGTAGCACCACAGGCCCCAGGTTGTGACAACTGACAATGTCTCCTAATTTTGCCAAATGTCCTCTGGGAGACAAAATAGCCACAGTTGAGAAACACTGACATGACTTTACTGTTCAGTTGTTTACCTTAGTGTAACTTTATTACTATAGAAGACTCTTGCTCAGGCAAAAGATTGTATTGACCATTGTAGGAACTTCTCCAAAGGCTCACCAACTCTTCAGTAGAAAACATTAACAGACAGTTCATACCCTCACCTTGCTGTATCCCCAATTTTAAGCTAATATATCATGATCTTTATTTAATCCTAATCAAGTCCTCGCATCGAAACAACATCTTAAACCAAACTTATAATTCTCAACAAAAAATCCAACCTCATCCTTCCCCTGCCTTTCCCCTCTGAGATAAGACCAAAACTCTGTCAAGGTCGTCATCTCCCTAACTGTAATAAACAATAAATGTAGATGTGGCTTATCAACAGGTTGTACTGGTGATATTTGGGTTGCCAGCATTTGATAGTACATAATGAGCACTAAAATTGCAACGCCTTGCACATATAAAGAGGACTTTTCTTAAAATAATTGATTTTTATTTAGGAAATTATACTTGAGGCATCCTTTTCACTTACTAAACACTGTGTTGAATCTAAACTATTTCTTTTACATTTTAGGTTTGCAAGTACCTCTTGTTTCATTGATTTTATACGATTTAGAGTGAATCTGGAAAAAATACAGATGCCACATTTCAAAATAAAACATTTTAATGTTGTTGGGACTTGCCCAACTAAGTATAATTAAACATATTTCAGGGTAAGTTATCTGCATATTGAATTGGCATACACCCTAACAAAGAGAAAATTACTGAGTTCTATTTAGGAAAATTGTCTTGCCTCTGAGTATATAAAAAGGCAATTTTTTTTTCAGTGATTGGGAAAACCTACAGTTACTTTGCCTTAGTAATACACAAAAAATAATGACTCGAACTGGCCAAATTGGATAAAGATAACTGGATTTTTCATCTACCTGAAGCCAAATAATCAATATGCTTGTGTTTTTAGTTTTTCATTAGTTGGTGTTAATACAGCTTATGAAATTCATCCTGTGTTTTACTCACTGCTCAATCCTTAGAGCAAATAAGAGTTTCTGGCACATAGTATGTGTTCAATAAATATTTGTTAAATAAAATAATAAAATGACTAATAATGTCTATATGTAAAAAGGATATGTGAAATCATCTCTGAGAATTTGTCTACAGGTTACAGCCATTATCTCATTAACAAACTCATTAATATCTGAAAATCCTCAGGCTCACTACAGAGGATGCCCTGTGATGATGGGATGTATTCCTGATGACAGCCTGAGTCAGCCACTGCTTTTCAGAATTTTTGTCAGGCAAAAGGTATCATACCCCTATGCAGATCCATCCTTTCCAGTTAACAACTTTTATCATTTTGTCCTTAGTATTCAACCCCTATCTAGAGCTCTTGGTTAGGGAAATGTGTTCAGTTTCTTGATAATGAAGAAGTATTAAGATTTATGCTTCAGCTTTGGATGTATACATCCATGAAAGAATATTGATTCTTATTTTAAAAATGAGGAAAAATGGATAATTTGCAAAATCGTAAATTTTTGAGTCCCTTGGAAAGCTAAGGTTGTGAGACAACAAGATGAGCTTAATTTCAAAGGGTGAAAAGCTCTTCTGAGGAAAATTAGGGACACAGGAATTATTTTGCCTTTGGCAGAATATTGAAGGAAGAGACATTAAAACAGATATTTAAAAGATAATAAAGTAGGTGAGAAAAAAACAAATAAAATTAATGAAGTATTAAGTGTCACATTTGTGCCACATGACAATTTCTAAACCTTAAGAATCGCCAATTCTTAAGACACACTTGCCAACTCTTTCCTGTGAACTACCTCCAGTGCTCGTAAGAAAGGTCAGGGTCAGGCAGGAGATCTGAGACATTCTCTTTGTGGTACAGGCATGTAGAGCCTGCCAGTGTTTGAAGGTTAAGCAAAAGTACCTGGAGAATCCCATCTGTGCTCCAGGACCTGCATGTGTGTAAGATGGTGAGCGGCTGCTGCTTAGCCACAGGCACACAATCTGAGAAACATACCCACACCTAGAACTCATCTCTCATATGACATAAAGGGCATCTGTCAATGGAGAAGGACAAGAAACCTGCCCATATATGCAACTTGACCATGCTCTAATAGGAAAAGCCACCCAGCCACTGGGGAAGAGGGAGGAAACTGTCCACCCACTCCACTGTGGGCAAAGTCTGACTGCTAATGGGTGAGTAATAGAAAAACCACTCTTCCAACCCTGCATCGAATCTTCAAAAGTCATCTGCCACTGGGAGAGGAATAGGAATCTGCTCATGTGCAAGATTTTACGCTGATAGAAAGCAGAGGTCTTCTGCTGCTGAAAGAAAGGCAGGAAAACTTGTACACTGTTGGTGGTATGTAAACTGGTACAGCCATTATGGAAAACAGTATGGAGGTTCCTCAAAAAATTAAAACTAGAACTACCATATGATCCAGCAATCCCACTTCTGAGTATTTATCCAAAGGAAATGAAATCAGCATCTTGTAAAGATATCTGTGCTGCTATGTTTATTGCAGCATTATTCATAACAGCCAAAATATGGAAACAACCTAAACATCTGTCAATGGACGAATGAATAAAGAAATTGTGTGTGTGTGTGTGTGTGTATACACACATATATATATGTAAAATGGAATATTATTGAGCCATATAGAAGAAGGAAATCCTGCCATTTGTGACAACATGAATGAACCTGGAAGACTTCATGCTATGTGAAATAAGCCAGGCATGGAAAGACAAATACTGCACGATCTCACTTACATGTGGAATTTTAAAAAGTTAAACTCATTGAAGCAGAGCAGAAAGGGTGATTACTTTACTAGGGGTCAGTGGGTTGGGGAAATGGAGAGATATTGGTCAAAGAGTACAAAATTTCATTTATAGGACGAATAAGTTCTAGGGATAGAATATACAGCATGATGATTATAATTAATAACACTGTATTGTTTACTTGAAATTTGCTAAGAGAGGAGATCTTAAGTGTCCTCACTGCACACACAAATAGTAACTATGTGTGGTGATGTATCTGTTAATTAATTTGATTATAGTAGTCATTTCACAATGTATACATATGTGGTCATTCTGTTGTATACCTTAAATATATTCAATTTTCGTTTGTCAATTTTACCTCAATAAAGCTGAGAAAAAAGGGAAGTGATTTTCTTAACACCAAAAAAACCCACTAGTACTTTTGAATGTACTTTCAAAAGATATATAGTAAATATAAATATTTAAAGAGGTAATACCAGATGGAAATTTGTATCTGCACAAAGGAGTGAATAGTGTGGGAAATTGAAAAAATTTCAGGTAAATTATAAAAAAGATTCTTATTTTAATTTCAACTGAATGCAAATGATAAGAAAATATCAAATTTTGAGGGATGTTGTTAAAGTAATGCATAAAGGGAAATGTATAGCATTAAATTCTTGTATTAGAAAAGAAATAAAAGGTTTCAATTCAGTTACCTAAGCTTTTATCTGAACAAACTAGAGAAAGAATTGCAAACTAAATTCAAAGGAAGAAAAAGGAAATAAATTTTGAAAAGATAAGAGTAAAATGGCATGAGAAACAGGAAAACAAAAGAGAGAAAATCAATAGAATTAAAAGTTCATTCCTCAAAAAGATCAATATAATTGATAAACATTTAACTCAACTGATCAAGAAAAATATGAGAGAAGGCACAAATTACCAATATCAGGGAATAAAAGAATGCCACACAATCATAAAATTTTATAGTGGAAGTGAACTTAGAAATTATCCAGGCTGAACACCTCATTTTAAAGGTAAGAAACTGAGACCCAAAAAAGATGAATTACTTGCCCAAGAAATCCCAAGTCTAAAAGCTGGGGTAGATTGACCCTCAAAATAATCCTGCTAGATTTACCACAAACTGTAGATCAGCAATCTAAATAAATCTAAGCAATCCAAGAGCTGATGTTACCAGTTAAATCTCATTAAGGAACAAAAATACCACACCAGGCCTTCAAAACAAGGCACTAAATGTGATTATGATTCTGCATCTTGGGGAGAGGAACAACTGTCTTTCAAGAAAAGGTGTACTTAATAGGTCAAAAAATACAACTTTCCTCATTTTTCATTCATAGGCATTCAAATGGTTGACTCAGTATGTTAATATAATCAATATAATTATAATATTCATATTATAATGAATAGGAGAAGTAGGAGAACAATGACAGTTGCATTGTCTACCTTGATGGGTCAGGAGATTCCAAACTTTTAGATTTAGACCCCTTAAAGTCTAAAAAGTGAACATCAGCTGATGTGAGCAGAAGCTGAGAAAAGGCAGATACAAGATTATTTATTAATCTATGTCCCTCCTTCCCCCAATTCCTATTCCTTCTCTTTCTCCATTCTTAACATCTACAACCACTGATGTTTACAGATATGATCTCTTTCTCTTGCCCATAGCAATATCAGATTGCGTACTTATGTATGTGATAGAAACTCAACTAAACAGTGCTTCAAAGAATTTACAGAGTGTAATGGTTAATTTCATGTGTAAATTTGGCCAGGCTATGCTACTGAGTTGTTTGGTCAAACAGCAGTCTAGATGTTGATGTGAAGGTATTTTTTAATACAGATTAGCATTTACAATCAGCTGACTTTAAGTAGATTACCCTCCATAACGTGCATAGTACTCATCCAATCAGTTAAAGGCCTTATGAACAAAGACATGTTTCCCACAGAAGAAAGAATTTTGCCTCGAGAGTGCAGCTTGGAAACCCTGCCTGAATTTCCAGCCTGCCGGCCTGCTCTGCAAATTTCAAACTTGCCAGCCCCCACAATCGTGTGAGCCAATTCCTTAAAATCTCTCTCTCGCCGGGCGTGGTGGCTCACTCCTGTAATCCTAGCACTCTGGGAGGCCGAGGCGGGCGGATCGTCCTGAGCACAGGAGTTCGAGACCAGCCTGAGCAAGAGCGAGACCCCCGTCTCTACCAAAAATAGAAAGAAATTAATTGGACAGCTAAAAATATATATAGAAAAAATTAGCCAGGCATGGTAGTGCATGCCTGTAGTCCCAGCTACTCGGGAGGCTGAGGCAGGAGGATTGCTCGAGCCCAGGAGTTTGAGGTTGCTGTGAGCTAGGCTGATGCCACGGCACTCGCCCCAGGCAAGAGAGTGAGAGTCTGTCTCAAAAAAAAAAAAAAAAAAATCTTTCTCTCTCCAAATGATGTAAGTTACTTGAGTCTACCCTATTAAACAGACTTCTTAGAAGTCCCATCCAGCAATTTTCCCTTTTGTCTTAGCCTTAAGAATGTTGCACAGCCATTTTTTAGCTGAAAAGGAAGCTGGGAAATGTAGTTCTTTTCTCTGGGCACATTGCCTAAACAGTTGGGAGTTCTAATCTAATAGAAAAGAGAAGAGGTATAGGATAAATGCTATAGTCTGAATGTTTATATTCTCCCAAATTCAGATAATTTTTTTTTTTTTTGAGACAGAGTCTTGCTCTGTTGCCCAGGCTAGAGTGCCATGGTGTCAGCCTAGCTCACAGCAACCTCAAACTCCTGGGCTCAAGCGATCCTCCCACCTCATCCTCCCAAGTAGCTGGGACTACAGGCATGTGCCACCGTGTCAGGCTAATTTTTTCTATTTCAGCTGCCCAGCTAATTTCTCTCTATTTTTAGAAGAGACAGGGTCTTGCTCTTGCTGAGGCTGGTCTCAAATTCCTTACCTCAAACGATCCTCCAGCCTCTGCCTCCCAGAGTGCTAGGATTACAGGCGTGAGCCACCATGCCCAGCCTTGTTCTCCCAAATTCATATGTTGAAATCCTAATCCCCAAGATGATGATATTAGGAGATGGAGCATTGGGAGGTGATTGGGTCATGGGAGTGGAGCCCTCATGAATAGGAATAGTGACCTTATTTTTTTAAAAAAAGGCTATAGAGAGAGGTCTTTCCCCTTCCACATGTGAGGACACAGCATGAAAGCATGGTCTATGAGAAATGTACTCAGACACCAAATTTTCTGGCACCTTGATGTGAGACTTCCCAGCCTTCAGAACTGTGAGAAATAAATTTCTCATTGTTTATAAGCCACTTAGTCTATGATATTTTGTTATAGCTGCAGAAATGGACTACAATAATAAGATGCCAGCAGTGTTTGCCATATGCCTCTAATTCTGTGGATTAATCTTTGAACCTACTCTGGTTCTTAGGTCCACTGATCTTAATTTAATACTGGAATTTTACTTCCTATTCCTTTTAAGGACTGTTTTGGTCTTCCTCTGCTCAAGAATTATTCTTCTTTTCCAAAGATTACCATCATCTCATCTTCCTCCCCACTCTCCATATCCACCTTAACCTCACAAAATACTCATCCCATGGAACTGGCCATTCAATTCAACTGGAAATATGGGATAGTATCTAGTATTTCATAGTTAATGGGTCTAGTATAGAACAGGTACTCTTCTAATATTGAAGATTCAGAGTGGCAGATAATAATAATTAACTTGGTTGGAAAACATATTTTCCAAAGAAGTTGATGTTTAAGTTTAGAAGATGTATGACTAGCTAAGAAATTTGTTTCCCAAAAGATTAGCATGATGAGTTAGCTGAAGTCTATTAACTGCTTGAGATCACAAGAAATTAATACATAAGGCACAGTTACTTACCTCTAGGATATGGTACTACCGGGACTTATTTCTGCCTGTCAAAAAATAATCAGTAATTATGAATACAATGCAAAATCAAATAAAGAAACTTAAAAATTATCCCAAAGGGGCATATGTAAGAGATGTAATTAACTTTATTTTTTACTATAAATTAAACCCATATGGCAGAATATTGCCATTAAAAATATTATGTGAATTTTCTATTCTCAATATCCACCTTTTTTTTGAAATCTCATTGTCACTCTTTTAGACCAGACTCTCCCCATATAGTCTATCTGTATTCCTTATTTTGATCTTATTTTATCCCCCATACCACTACTGTTGTGATCTCCCTAAGTATAAATCTGATTATATCACTCCACTACCTAAATCCTCCTTCTGTGGATCCCTGTAACTTTCAAAATTGTAAAATGCTTCAGCTTAGTATACAATGATACTCACGATGTGTCTCCTACATGCCTCTCTCACACTCTAAACACAGAAAGCTATTCCATTAATGTATGCATTAATTAAATAGCTATGTAACGAATACAAACTGGGTGCCAGGCATGGTGCTAGGCAACAGTGATCATGATAGGCCTGAGACCTGTCATCCTGGAAATGACAGGAAAGGAATAGACTAAGAAAGGATTCAGTTAAATAGACAGAAGGATAGAAAACATTCCTAATCCAGACACAAAAGGGGAAGATAGTCAAGGAAATTGTATTAGTTACCTACTGCTAAATATTAAACCATCCCAAAACAGTAGTTTAAAACAATAGCAATCATTTAATACTATTATCTTTCTTGGCTCTGCGTATGGGCTGACTCAGCTAGGTAGTTCTCATACAGGATTTCTCATGAAGTTTCAATCATTTGGGTGCCTACGATTAGATGTCATCTCAAAGGCTTCCTTACTGACGTTATTGGAGCTAGGAAGTCCTCAGCAGCTAGGAGCTCGAACAGTTGGAGCTTCTTATGCCTCTCCCCTATTTCTATATGTTTGTTTCACCATAGAAGCTTCAGAGAGGCTGAACTTCTCACATGGTGGCTCAGGACTCCAAAAACACATGTTTCAAAAGAGAAATGGTGGAAATTGCATCACCTTTTATGACTTAGCCTAGGAAGTCACATAGTGTCAGATCTACCACAATGTGAGGCAGTCCCCAAAGCATTCCCAGGTTCAGGAGGAGGGAACATAGACTCCATCTCTTGATGGAGGAGAGGTAGAGTTCTGGAAAGCATATGAACCTGGAAATATTGTGGCACATATTTTTTAAAAAAGCAATCTGCCACACACATCTTTCTAGAAGAAACATCTGTTGCTTCACTCCCTGTTCCACGCTTTCACAAATGCTGTTCACACTTTCTCACTTGTTTCGTTTCCTGTTCTTGATTTAATTTACTAATACTATTTGGTAAAATTTATCTCAAGTGTCTCCTCCTCTAAAAAGAAGACTTCTTTGATTATTCTTCATCATGTCATCAGACATTCATTGTCACCCCATACTCCTCCTCATATCCTGCTTCCTTTACATGTTGGGCATCATCCTAGGTCTCTATTCACAGTATATTGTGGTAGATGATTTCTTGACTCTATCACTGAATGCTAAACTTCTTGAAGGTGTAAATCTTCGTTCAATTTTCCATCCTCACGAGCTGTCTTAGTACTTGTTACACAGTAGGTACTTAAATGAATTAATGTGAAGGCAAATCAGATTGCCTAGGAGAATCTATAGCTATGTACAGAAATTTTTGTTATGCCATTTTTGCTATTCTTTAAGGTGATCTAGAAAGATAGTGAGAATAAAGAATATAAAGTAAAGAGGAAAAGAAAAGAGGAAGAAAAGAAGGAAAGAAGTACAGAAGGAAAAAAGGAAGAGTATTAGCCTTCTATATCAAATTAAATATATTTATCCTGAAGCGTAAGATGATCATTTTAAATAGAATCTATGGCTAGAATAAATGGGCATGTGTTAGTAAGCTGTTATATATGTTCTAGCCAAAAGGAGAAGAAACTGAACTTTAATGGGCTCTATCATGTGTCGGGTACTTAATGCATGAACATTCACATCAAAGGTATGAGTAGGTATTACCTCTATTTTGCAGATGAGGAAACTAAGAACATTCAAATTATTGTTTTAAGACACAATAGACACTCAATTAATGCTAATTATTTTAGCCATATAACTTATAAATGATAGAAACAGGATTCTGTGTGCAAAACTCTTATTTTCTCCCATATTATTTTTTGAGTAAGTTACCAGCGCTGTTAACGTTTAGTCTCAAAAGATACTAGATCTCCACCATGTGAAATGTTCACCTATTTGTGGATATCCTTACAGAACTTGTAAATTTTAAAAGAAAATAATTGCCTTAGATGTATAGATTATGATATTCTATCTCTCTTGCTTTCGTTCATTTGTTTCTTATTCTTTCTCTTAGAATTTTAGGTGCTAGAGTAGAAGGAAAAAAGTCTGGGTGGAGAGACTGAGAAAGATTCTATGACCGTAGTTCTAATTACAGATGAAGAACTCTGACAATATAATCACATGTGCAATTCTGTCATTAATCTTAAGTGTAACCACAGGTATTCTGATCTAGTCTCACTGTCTTTCAGTATCTCATGGAATCTCATTTCCAATATCTCATGCTTTTCAACAGGAATTACCGGCATACCTGGGAGATATTGTAGGTTCAGTTACAGATTACTGCAAGTCACACAAATTTTTTTGGTTTCCTAGTACATATAAAAGTTATGTTTACACTATACTGCAGTCTATTAAGTGTGCTAATATTTTATGTAAAAAATATGCAAACCTTAATTAAAAATACTTCTTTGCTAAAAAGTGCTGGTGATCATCTAAGCCTTCAGAGAGTCATAATCTTTTTGCTGGTAGACAGCCTTGCCTTGATATTGATGGCTGCTGACTAATCAGGGTGGTGTTTGCTGAAGGTTGGGGTGGCTGTGAAAATTTCTGTAAGTTAGACAAAAATGAAGTTTGTCACATGGATTGACTCTTCCCCTGATAAAAGATTGCTCTTTTTAAAAATGTGGTGCTGTTTGATAGGATTCTACCCACAGTAGAACTTCTCTCAAAATTGTAGTGAATCTTCTCAAAACCTGCTGCTGCTTTATCGACTAAGTTTATGTAATATTCTAAATCCTTTGTTGTCATTCCAACAATATTCACAGCATCTTCATCGGGAGTAGATTCCATCTCAAGAAACCATTTTTTTTGCTTGTGCAAAGAGGCAACTCCTAAAAAAAAAAAAAAAAGGAAAAAAGAAAAAAAGAAAAAAGAAGCAACTCCTCATCTCTGTTAAAGTTTTATCACGAGAGTGTAGCGATTCAGTCACATCTTCAGGGCCACTTCTAATTCTAGTTCTCTTGCTACTTATACCATATCTGCAGTGACTTCCTCCACTGCAGTCTTGAACCCCTCAAAGTCACCCATGAATGTTGGGATCAACTTTTTCCAAACTCCTGTTAATGTTGATATTTTGACCTCCTCTTATGACTCATAAGTGTTCTTAATGACATCTAGAACAGTGAAGCCTTTCCAGAAGATTTTCAATTTACTTTTCCCAGATGCATCAGAGGAATCACTATCTATGGCAGCTATAGCCTTATGAAATGTATTTCTTAAATAATAAGACCTGAAAGCCAATATTACTCCTTGATCCATGGGCCGCAGAATGGATGTTATGTTAGCAGGCATGAAAACAACATAAATATTTTTGTACATCTCCATCAGAGTTCTTGGGTGATCAGGCACATTGTCAATGAGCAATAATATTTTGAAAGGAATCTTTTTTCTGAGCAGTAGTTCTCAACAGCAGGCTTAAAATATTTTTTTCTTGCTGATTTGTTTGAGTTCTTTGTAGATTCTGCATATTAGCCCTTTGTCAGATATATGCTTTATGAATATTTTCTCCCATTCTGTAGGTTGTGTATTTACTCTGTTGATTATTTCCTTTGCTATGAAGAAACTTTTTAATTTAAGTCCCATTTATTTGTTATTGCTGTATTTGCCTTTGGAGTCTTAGTCATAAATTCTTTGCCCAGGCCAATGTCTAGAAGAGTTTTTCCTACAGTTTCTTCCAGAATTTGTATGTTTTTTAGGTCTTACATTTAAGTCTTTTATCCATCTTGAATTAATTTTCGTATATGGCAAGAGATAGGGGTCCTGTTTCATTCTTCCATACGTGGCTATCTAATTTTCCCAGCACCATTTATTAAATAGGGCATCCTTCCCCCAGTGTATGCTTTTGTCTGCTTTGTCAAAAATCAGTTGGTAAGAGCTATATGGTTTTCTTTCTGAGTTCTCTAGTTTGTTCCATTGGTGTATGTCTCTATCTTTACACCAGTATCATGTAAATTACTACAACCTCTATGGAAAACAATATAGATATTCTTCAAAGAACTAAAAGTAGACCTATCATTCGATCCATCAATCCCACTACTGGATCTCTACCCAAAGGAAAAGAAGTCATTATATCAAAAAGACACCTGTATCTGAATGTTTATTGCAGCACAATTCACAATTGCAAAGATATGGAATCAACCTAAGTGACCATCAATTGATGAGTGGATAAAGAAAATTTAGTGTACACACACACACGCGCACACACACACACACACACACACCATGGAGTACTACTCAGCCATGAAAAGAAATTTAGTAATGTCATTTGCAGCAACTTGGATAGAACTGGAGAACAAAATTTTAAGTGAAGTATCTCAGGAATGGAAAAACAAACACCCCATGTTCTCACTAGTAAGTGGGAGCTAAATGATGGGTACACATGGTCATAAAGCAGTATAAAGAATGTTAGAAACTAAGGGGAGAGAGTGGGAGAGGTGTAAAGGGATTTAAGTTTTAAGGGATTAGAAACTTATCAGTTACAATGTACACTATTCTGATGATGGGCACACTAAAAGCCCTGACTTCAGCATTATGCAATTCATCCATGTAACAAGAACATTTGTACCTCCTAATATTTTGAAATAAAAATTATAAAAACATAAAAAATGAAAGGAAATGTTATTAAGAAAATCTTAAGGTAGGGGCTGGGCACGATGGCTCACGCCTGTAATCCTAGCAATCTGGGAGGCCGAGGCGGGCAGATCGTTTGAGCTCAGGAGTTTGAGACCAGCCTGAGCAAGAGTGAGACCCTGTCTTTACTAAAAATAGAAAGAAATTGGCCAAACAACTAAAAAATAGAAAAAATTAGCCAGGCATGGTGGTGCGTGCCTGTAGTCCCAGCTACCTGGGAGGCTGAGGCAGGAGGATCGTTTGAGCCCAGGAGTTTGAGGTTGCTGTGAGCCAGAATGATGCCACGGCACTCTAGCCCAGGCAAGAGAGTGAGACTGTCTCAAAAAAAGAGAAAATCTTAAGGTAGAGAAAATATTTTTACTATTTGTTAAGTGGAAGTGGATCTTCATAAAGGTCGTCATCCTTGTCATCTTCACACTGAGTAGGCCGAGGAGTAGAAGAAAGAGGAGGGGTTGCTCCTGCTGTCTCAGAGGTGGCAGAGGCAGAAGAAAATCTGTGTATAAGTGGACATGCACAGTTCAAACCCATGTTGTTCAAGGGTCAACTGTACATTTAAAATCTGTTGTTTAATCTAATCACTGTCATCAATTATCTTAGCTAGATCTTCTAGATAATTTGCTGTAGCTTCTCCATCAGCACTTGCTGCTTCACCTTGCACTTTACGTTATGGAGATGGCTTCTTTCCTTAAAGAGAGAGACAGGGGAGTAGCCAATCAGTTGAGCAATCAGAACACACACAATGATCGATTGATTGATTAAGTTCACTGTCTTTTTTTTTTTTTTTTTTGAGACAGAGTCTTGCTCTGTCTCCATGGGTAGAGTGCAATGCCGTCATCATAGCTCACAGCAACCTCAAACTCCTGGGCTCAAGCCATCCTCCTGCCTCAGCCTCCTGAGTAGCTGGGACCACAGGCACACACCACCACAACACCCAGCTAATTTTTCTATTGTTAGTAGAGATGGGGTCTCGCTCTTGCTCAGGCTGGTCTGAAACTCTTGAGCTCAAGTAATCCTCCTGCCTTGGCCTCCCAGAGAAGTTCACTGTCTTATATGGGTGCAGTTTGTGGTGTCTCAAAACAATTACAATAGTAACATCAAAGATCACTGATAACAGATCATAACAGATATAATACTAATGCAAATGTTTGAGATATTGTGATAATTACCAAAAGGTGATACAGAGACAGGAATTGAGCACATGCTTTTGGAAAAATGGTGCCAATAGACTTGCTTGGTACAGGGTTGTCACAAACCTTCAATTTGTAAAAGACACAATATCTGAAAAACACAATAAAATTAGGGACAATAAAATGAGGCATGTCTATATAATAACATATAGAGATCAGACACTATCATCTTGGTTTTGGCTGATTCTTTTAAGGTAATAAAACTAGGATGGTTAAAGAATACTTTTATACATAAAATGGTATGGAATTCATCTGTAGGATATAGCTACCCTCCAGTAGATGAAATTTAGTGAGCTATCTTCTCCTCTCCAACTTTTATTCTTTTTAAATTCTGTAAGATGAGACCACAAAACAATGGAAGATTGGAATAGCTCAAGATATTTTATAATAGTTATAATCAAAATATTAAATGACAAAGCCAGGCTGGTGTCTTTAAATTATTAGCATAGCTTATTAATAATTTTTACATTTAGAAGAAAATATAAAATGGAAATATCTTTTTAGCCTTTTTCTCATTATTGGCTAATGTATAAGAAATTTTTAAATATTTATGCAAGTCAAATCCAACACATATATTAATAATTGATGCCAAAGATCAGATAGATTATTCCTAAATTGTAAAATATGTTTTTATTATTAACTATTTGGGGTAATTTTTGTATCTATTTCTACGTACTAACAAAGGTAATTGAAATTAAGTACATTAAAACTCTTTCATCTTGCTATAGTATCATCTTTTCCTGGTAAAGAGATTTTACTTAGTTGTCATATTCCCATAGCAGTAAATTATTTCAAGACCATGAGATCTCATGACGTCTCAGCATATTCAATGTACTCATTTGGGGAAGGACAACAAATCTATTTCAAAATTGTTGTGATGATATGAAGCTTGACTTTATAAATTATTTCTAGAACCATACTTAATAGTTATATAGATTTGGTGATCATCGTTGATAACATAAAGGGACTTTTAGATTATCTTTAATATGTAAAATTGTGTATATTACATTAAGGAAATGAAAAATGATCCAAAAAATGTAAATAGCTATTTTTATTTTTATTGTTGTTTTCAAGTACAGATTTTGTTGTTCTGAATTTTCCTAAATCAGGGACTAGCCATTCTTTTTTAAAAAGCACCAGTGTTTTTTTTTTAAAACATATTAAGACTTCAACCCACCTTATGAATAAAGTAATTGCTTAAATTTTTCCCGTTGTGAGTTTGTATTTCTTTATTTTTTTCTTAAAGACAACCATGAAATCAATGCACTAATTACATTTCCAATACCCTTGTCTTTGAATTTTGTTCAAAGACAAATATTAAATGACCAGAACAACCAGTCAATGAACGTATTACTGTTGAATGCCACACTTCCTAGCTACTTGATGATTATAATTCAATGTTTATTGAATAAAAAGAAATGTTTTTTTGGTCGAAAGTATGATTGTTAACTCCATAATTTCAATTCTATTGCCATATTTACATAGTAAGCTATCTTCAGGTAACTTTGCAATTATTTTTAAATGAACAAAATTATTGCAATATACCAATTAAGCTGAGTGTCTAGTAAAAGTCTTATTTGGATGTAGTCCCAGATAATGTCCTTGGTAATGGGAGGAAGGAAAATGAAGCGACCTGATTTCCAGTAAATATAATTTGGTTCTATGAAGTGCCCTCAGCCAAAAATATTCACTAAATATATGGTAACCTAAAGCTAATGCCAGTTGCCAGTGTTCAAAAATTCACATATAGATGTGCTATGATTTGAATGTGTCCCCCAAAGTTCATGTGTTGAAAACTCAATCCTCAATGCAACATTGTTAAGAAATGGAACCCTTAAGAGGTGATTAGGCCATGAGCGCTCTGCCCTGATGAATGTATTAATGCTATTATTGTGGGAGTGGGTTCCTTGAAAAAGAACAAGTTCAGCTCCCTCTTGCTCTCTCTTGCCCTACCACCATGGAATGGCATAGCAAGAAGTCCCTCACCACATGTAGCTCTATAATTTTGGACTTCCCAGCCTCCAGAAACATGAGCTAGTAAATGTCTGTTTATTGTAGATACCCAGTCCGTGGTATTCCATTGTAGCTGCACAAAATGGATTAAGACAAGGTGTGTGTGTGTGTGTGTGTGTGTGCATGTGTGTGTGTGTGTCTGGAAATTCATAGAAAATTAAATTTCAGGTAAGATACAGAAACTTTTAATAATAGTTTTCTTTGGGGAAGGGGACATTCTTTATTCTTTTCAGTTAAACAAGATTTTAGTATTCAAAATTTTATACTATATGCATGTATTATTTTTTAACAAATTTTAACCTAATTTGAATGTAATATTTTAAAAATTCAACAAAATTTTAAAACATTTTAAAATAAAGGTATTTGTTATAACGATTTTTTTTAAATGAATCCTTTATGGGTACTTGGAAAAAGTGATTGAATCTAAGGCCATCTCTACAGGATGTCAAATCAGAATGGGTCTGCCAGTGTGCTTAAGCATTGGGGAGAAAATTAGTACATAAAAATTCACTCTTTAGGGTTTTTTGTAACCTGCAGTGTCAAATTAAGGTAGTGTTGAATTTGTGGACAATCAGCAAGAAGGCTTTCTCAAAATATCTACTCTGGTGCCTGTTATGGTTAATCCAGGCTTTGAGTCTTCTGATATGATGTAAACATGAAGGAGAAGTTTGTAGCTCAGATGGAATAGGGCCCAGGATAGGTGCCTTAGGAAGCACCAAAAAGAATAAAGAGAAGCTGAACAAGAAACAGTCAGATGACCACAACATCAGACTTTCCTGAATAAGCAGTATCTGCTGTGAACACCCTCACTTTTTACAGCAACATCTCCTCCTTCATACCCATTGTTTCGCCTTTCCTTTTGGTCTCAGAGGAAGATGTGTCCTCTTCTTGCTTGTAAGAATTCCTGGTTCTACTCATTCTCCTTTCCTTTCCAAAATCTGTCTTTCCTTCTTCATTAGCAACTTGTTTTCTGCATTAACTATGCTCAATTATAAGATCTATCCTATGCATGTTTTTAACCTGTGCATAAATGACCACAATGGTTGTCTCTCCTGGTTATCCCAGCTTTGGGCAATCCAATTCACTGGCTATAGACTTAGCCATAGTTCTTACTCTGCTCAATGGGATAATAACAAATATGATGCAAGCAGAGATATGAAAAGGGCTTTCATATTGGGCTTTGCCCTATCTTGCTGTTCTTAGAGAATTCTTTGACTACCACCATATTAATAAACTCAGGCCAGACTGCTGGATGATGAGAGACACATGTTCCAGATATTCCCTTTGCTTTGCTGACAAAAAACTAACCATCAGATATGTGAGTGATTCCATGGATCATCAGCTGACCACAGTTTCATGAGTGAACCCAGACATCGCATGATGCAGAGATATGCTATCCAGTTGAACCCACAAAATAATGAACAAATTTGTGGTAGTTTGTTAGATAACAGAAACTGTGACCGGGTTAAAAATTAAACCAAAGGGCTACTGTAATCTCACAGTAACAGTACCAGGAAGCTTAGTTTGTAGATCTGTTTGTGCTGGTTTGTTTGTTCTCTTCTTCTCACTGCAGGAGGTGGATCAATGGTGACCAGACAAATGACAGAAAAACTGCAAGATTAGATCAGACAAGCAATAATCAAGCCACCAGGAGTCTATGGGAACAACATGTGGTGTGGGTCATGAAGACCTTGAGTCCACTGAAGGACTGTGTGCCCATAAAAGAGCCTAAACTCCTAACAGCAGGAGGACAATGGTTCTTTAAGAGTCTGACATCATCCTCATTTGCGGGCAAATTAATAAACCTTCCTTTCCTTTTCCCTCAAGCTACTTGTTTTCATTCATGTTTGGCTTCAAGAACAGGTATCAAGCTTTCATTAACAAAACCTTTACTTAACTATATCATGATTCTAGCTACTTCTCTAATTATTTTCTTCCATTTGTTGCCAAGTATTCTATTTCCTACAAAATATTCACTTATCACACAATATTCACATAGTAATATAAGCAAGATATGTGGTAGGGACTATGTTGTACAATAATACATAGAATAATAGGCAATAACAGACATGGGGACCACCTTTATGGAATAAAGAAAATAAAGACAAATAAAATTTATTGAGTGTTTCTACCTATCATCTACCATGTTAATCTTCCAATATACATTAGCTCATCACGACAACTTTATTATTGACCCATTTTGCAGATAAGGAATAGAGGACCAGATAATTTTAAAAGATTTGCTTAAAGTCACAATAAGTGGTAGATTCAGTTCTTTTTTTAAAGACTGTGCTCTGAACCATTACACTTAATGTTAAGGACAGATATCAAGAAACCTAGGGATTTAGTCTTAATTCTGCCAGTAACTTCTGCATCACTGAGGAAAAAAACAAGTCACATTTCTTTATCTTTAAGGGCCCATACAGCTATCTTTTACTATGATCCAAACCAGTCTTTAACCTGACATCAGTCATTAGCCATCTACACTTTATTTATTTTTTTTTTTTTTGAGACAGAGTCTCACTCTCTTGCCTGGTGCGAGTGCCGTGGCATCAGCTTAGCTCACAGCAACCTCAAACTCCTGGGCTCGAGCAAACCTACTGTCTCAGCCTCCCGAGTAGCTGGGACTACAGGCATGTGCCACCATGCCCGGCTAATTTTTTTTTTCTATATATGTTTTTAGCTGTCCAATTAATTTCCTTCTATTTTTGGTAGAGACGGGGTCTCGCTCTTGCTCAGGCTGGTCTCGAACCCCTGAGCTCAGGACGATCCGCCCGCCTCGGCCTCCCAGAGTGCTAGGATTACAGGCGTGAGCCACCGCACCCGGCCTACACTTTATTTAATACCTTGTCCATCAGTATCTGTCATCCTCTTTGTAGGAACTAAAATTGTGAAGGTCATCAATGTCATCTTTGCATATTCAAATAGCATATCAAGCTCATTCATTCTGAATACTCTGGCTTATTTAAACATAATTGGTCACTCCTTTATGTGTAATTATCTCTTCCCCCCCTTTTTTAAATTATTAATACTATCATCACTTTCTTACTTCTCTAATTCTTTAGTTTTTAAGTGGAGCTCCATCTAAGCCAAATGGATTTATAGATTGGTTATACTGATGGAAATCAAAACTGCACATATGTGCTTTTAGCAGGGTCCATACCTATAATAAGATTCTCAAAGGATCTGTCACCTAAAATAGGTTCACTCATTCATTCTTTTACATTTACTGAGAACGTTCTATGTGCCAGGCTCTGTTCTAGTCACAGGGCAGTGAGTGATGATCAAAACAGAAAACATCTTTGACTTCACGGAGCTTAGTTCTGAGGAGGTAGAAATTAAAAACTAAGCAAATATATGCCATATTATCTGATAGAGAAATGTGCTATGGAGAAGAATAAAGCAAAATAGAAAGTAGAGAATGGAAGAGATTAGTATTTTAGATGGGTCAGGAAAGCAACCTCCAAAGGAATTGGTATTTAAACAGAAGCCTGAATGAAATGGGAAAATAAGCCGTGAGATATCCTGGGAATGTGCTTTTCTGGAAAGGCTGGTGAGGCAGTAACATGCTCTGTGTCTCCATGCAACACCCAGGAGACAACGTGGCTGACAAGAGTGAATGAGAGGCGAGTATTGGGAGACAAGGTTAGAGAAGTACCCGTAGGCCAGGTCAGGCCGGCCTTGTAGGGCAGTAACCAAGACAGTTTCATTCCCATCTCTGAAATTCAGGACAGGAACACTGCCAACCCATTTTAGTAGGATGAAATTGGGCTTTGGAGTATCATATATCTGACATATCTCAACTATTGTTGAGATCGTGTGTAAATTATTGGTTCCAGTTGTAGAATATTCAGCAAATTACCTTTTTGAGTTCCAATTTTCTTTACAGTTGGGATTCAACTACCTAGCTGATAGGACTGTTGGAATGTTTTAAGTTAAGACTGCATAAAAATGTACCCACCTCAGTGCTGGCGTGAAGCATGCTCAGTAATTATTCATTTTCACACCTCTTTACATACCTTCACTAAGAGAGTGTTAAAGATATGGACTTGAACTACCACCTCTATCAATCCAATCCCAGATCTGTGTCTCAGGTTCTATCATCCACTTTTCAATGTGGGTATATGTAAATGTCCAAACTCATTAAATTGTATACATTAAATAAGTACAGTTTATTGTATATCAATTATACCTCAACAAAGCCATTTAAAAAATGCATCTTCGTCATCATTTTCGTATGTCTACTTGGATGTTCCAATAATTTTAAAACAGAGATAAAAATCTCAAATTGCTCAAGGGTAACATAAATGGATAAAAAAAATACTTGATGTGCTGGAAATTGCTCAGTGTCAGCAACCTGATCACTTTGTGCCCAGCACTGCAGAACTTCAGTCTACACACATGGGCAGTACTCAGCCACAGGCTTAAGGGAACGCCAAGGTAGTTTTCCAGAACTCCTTCTCTGTATAGCTCTCTCCTTTCTGCTACTCTTTTCCAAAATTCGGGCCTCCCCAAATTCCTCCTTAGCTCAGAGAAACCACCATAGGCTCTGCTTGGGTTCTCTCTCCCAGTACCAAATTCCAGAAAGTGCCTCCTGGTAGAAAGATGAAGTGATCCCAGGGCTCACTTCATTTGTTTTCCTGCTTTGGGAGATCTCCCTAATACACTGCCTATTGTCCAGTGTCTGAAAGCTGCTGTTTCATAGAATTTGTCCAGTTTTCTAGTTATTCACAATAGGAAGGCAAATTGGTTCCCAGCAACTTTTCCAAGGACAGAAGCCCATTGCTACTAATTTAATAGAAACCCCTTGCGACATACACAGCATTCAAACATTTTACACATAGATTTCTCGCAGGGTTCTCAAAAGAACAATTTTATGTTTGGGGATAGGACCTCAGGTGGAAGAGTTTGTTACAGCCTCAGGCCACTCTTGCGAGACTGTGCATTCTATGCTGACAAATATGCTTGTCAGCCCCTTCCATCCAGCACTGCACTACTCGGCAGGTGCATAGAAGGTATTCAAAAAATAAATCCTATTTCGTTGTCTCTCCTTCCTCACTTCTCTTTACTTTCTTCCTTCGGGCCTATGAAGAAGCATCTGTTGCTACACAGTATTTTCCACCTTTGGAATTCCATGTTATTTATGCTTTTGTTTCATTTATTTCATTGTATTTCTCATAATACAATTATTAACAGAAGGCTATTATTTGTATTAAGGTGGATAAAGGTTATTCAAGCCTTCCTATAATTTTGAATGGTTAAATTTGATTTTTTTTTCCAAAAAAAATCCCATGCAACTTTAGTCACCCAACTCTATTTACCTGTATGACCAAAAATGCAGCTCCAGTGTAGGGACATTTTCTAGGCATAGATAAGAAAACATGGATATGAGAGTCCATGTTTTATATTCACAATGTCGAATTGCCTGCGTCTTTAGAATTGGTTTATCCCCTTCATGTTGCTGCATATAGTCCGGTGCTTGACAAATATGTTTCAAAAGCTTATTTCTCTTATTATTTTGCAGGTCTTAAATCAGTTCCACTGGTCCTGTGAAAAGGAAAAGAACTGTGCTTGCAATAGACTTAGGCGGTGATTTTCACGTTGCTCACAGACTGCTGATATTAGAGTTCTTTCAAATTCCAGATTGAAAAACAGTGATCATGAACAATAGCTCAGAAGAAGCCTCTTTACTACTAATGCAATTGTTAAGTGTATTGTTTTGAAAATGAAAACTTATGATTTGCACAAAGTTCTCCAATCTGCACTCATGCCACTTTTGAGCTGCATAAAATAACAGAAAAATGATAGCGCGAGTCTTTCTCATGTGAAGTTGTTATTTTCCTTTCTAGAATGCAATATGTGTATCTTTTTATTCATACTGAAGTGTCGCATTCAAAACAGAGGCAATTGTACAATAATTCTCACCCAGAATGAGGTTTCAAACAATTGAGTAATATCTCTACTGCTCAGCATGAAGTTAATTTATGTAATTTGTTACACTTTTAGATAAAAGAATGTCTGCACATATCTACCCTATCCGCACTCTTTTTAAAAACAAAATTTTAATCCTTGTTAGGACAATGTCCAATCACTTTGATTTCACAGGGATATATATAAGCTTTCACTGCAGTTCCCTTAGCACAGACAGTGGCTTCCCGCAGTGCAGCCCAGACAGGAGACAGCAGTTCTGTCCTTTTTATCCTCGCAAATTTTCAGAGACTTTTGAAGTGTAGTTTACAGACATATAAGAGAGAGAAAAGAAATGAACTCAATTAAAGTCAAATAATACACCTAATGCATTCCTTTCCCCCCCTCTTTCTATAATCTGTATAGATGCCTTGGATCAAGGCAAATGATTTCTTTTCTGTTTTGCTGGAATAATCCTGAAAGGTAATATTTCACTAGATTAAATAAGAAAACATACTTTATGTTTAAAGTTAGTCATAAAACCATTTCACCAACCACCAGGGCATTCCTCATCCAGACAAGCCTGATTTTCTGTTTTTCGTATGACATGGAAGACTATAGATCTATTTGAAATGTTCTTATGAACATTTGAACAATCAGCCTCTATTTTTTTATAAATTTATTTATCATTGTTTATAATATAATGGTTTAATATTTTTAAAAAGAAAATATTTTATCTCATCTATTAAAGTCTCTCATTTATATACATCTTTACTATTTTGTTTTCTGTTCTGTTTTCTCTAATCTTCTGGAAAGATAAAAAACTAAGACATGACAATATTTCAACTTAAAAACTCAAGAAAGTCAAACAACATAAACTTAATAATACTCTTTCCAAAAGGACTGCTTTTAAAGGTAATGTCTTTGGTATAAGAGTGATTTTTTTAAAAACTGCATTTATCAGTGGAGTTTTGTCTCATGCCATTCTTTTATATTTTTACTTAGCTTGAAAGAACTCTTGAATGTTATTTCTTCACAGATTTCTTCCTGCACTCCTGAAAATATAGTCCTTACCAAATTATATTATAGATAATTATTTGTTTAACTGGCTGTTTTGCTTCTAAGTAAGTAATGGACTTCCTGAAGTTAGGGACAATGTCTTACTAGTCATTATAAACAGATCCTGAATCACACAACCTTTGACACAATGAAGCATCCCCAAGCATGTGTTAAATAAATGGATATTGACTAATAAAATCCATACACAATTCTTGCTGCCTTTTTGATGCATTCTATCATCTTTTTTACCACATGAAAACAGCCCCATTTCCCCATCAGTCTTAGAAATTCTGTAAATGATTCTTTTGAAGTTTCCTTTGAAAAGTCCTTGCTCCTAATTTTCCTGTACAGAGAAGTCAACAAGAAAATATATCGCTTTGTTTTTTGGAGCACTTAAAATAGTGAAGGGCTGATTGAACTATAGTTTCCTAGTTTTTTAGTCTCATACCGTAGTTTTCTATAAGCTGAGGAGCTAAGAAGGAATACAAGAGAGAAACTGCATCAGACCTGAGTTTTTAAAATCCTTTTCTGAGGAAGATGCATCATCGTTACCCACACCACAGGAATATTAATCATATTATTCTGAGGAGCCATGAAGTCTATGTAATTATCTTGAAAGCCACTTCCTGCTATGGGGAAATATATTATCAAGGGAGTTACATTCAATTGGAAGTTAGGAAGTTAAGGTGACAAAACTCACCCACCCCCATCCTCCCACATACCTCCCACTCTCTTCATTCTCTACCTTTCGAATCCACAGTGGGAACCAGAACTAATCCAAATGGAAAGTAGGCTTTTAAAAACAACTACCAAAAATTCACATGCGTTTAGACTATCCCTGGGAAAGAGGCAAGTTTTCAGCCCCAGTGCAAGGAACCCAAGGTCTGACTGGCTCTAATACTGGCTGACCAAAGTGGCCTGGGGCCCAGAATAAATTGGAGTGGCAGTCTGGTCACAAGGACTGCAGTCCTTGGGCAAGCCCTGTTGTTGCACTGGTCATGGAGGCAGTGAACTTGGGGTGCAGGTTACCCAGTGCAACACCAGTTGCGGCAGCCAAAGGAATGCCTGTGTCATCCCTCTGCCAATTCCAGGCACTGCAGCTCTGGGAGACTCCTTCTGCTTAGGGAAAGGACAGGGAAGAGTACAGAGGAATTTCTCTTGCAAGCTGGATAATAGCTCAGCCACAGGAAAATAAAGCACCAGATAGAATCCTAAAGCCACCAATTCCAGGCCTTTGCTCCTGGATGGCATTCCAGACACACTCTGGACAGGAAGAGACTCTACTGCCCTGGTGGGACAGATCTTGTCCCAGCAGGGGTAACTACCTGCAGACTAAAGTATCCATGGGCCTTGAATAAACATCTGAGGTAACTAGGCAGTAAGTGCCACAATTCTTGGATGAGACCCAGTAGTGTACCGATCTGCAAGGCCTCAGTTGTGATCCAGAGCAGTGCCAGCTGTGGTGGCCATGGGAGCGCTCATATCACCCCTTCCTCAACTCCAGGCAGCCCAGTGTGGAGAGAGACTCCTGACTGGGAGAAAGAAAGGAAAGAAAACTAGAGACTTTGTCTGGTAACCCAGGGAATTCTTCTTGATCTTACACAAACCCACCAAATCAGTGTATCTAGAAGTCACCAAGAGTCACAGCATTCATGGGCTTAGGGAACCCCCTAGTGCTAATATGGTCACAGTGACCACAGGCTTAGATTGCAGCACTCAATTACCTTTGAATATGTGGAAAGCCTTCTGAAGAAAGATGGTACAAAGAAGCCCAGACTACAAAGATTGGAATAAATACCTAACTCTTCAATGTCCAGACATTAATAAATGTCCACAAGCATCAAGAACATCCAGGAAAACATGCCCTCACCAAACAAAGTAAATAAGGCACCAGTAACCAATCCAGGAGTGATGGAGATATGTGACCTTTCGGACAGGGAATTCAAAATAGTTGTCTTATTAAAAATTGTTTTTATTTCAAAATATTAAGGGATACAAATGTTTTTGTTACATGGATAGCTTTTATAATGCTTTAGTCAGGGCTATGAGTGTGCCCATCACCTAAATAGTGCTCATTGTACCTGTTAGGTAGATTTTTACTCCTCCCCTTCTCTCATCTCCCTACTTCATGATTTCCAAGAATTTTTACTTCTTTCTGTGCCCATGTGTGCCCATCAATTAGTTCCAAATTATTAGGGAGTGAATGTGGTGTTTGTATTTCCATGCTTGAGATACTGCACTGAGGGTAATGGTCTCCAGTTCCATAGAAATTGCTGCAGAATACATTAATAGCAATAAACATCTACATTTAAAAAGTATAAAAACTTCATATAAACAGCCTAAAAATGAATTGTAAATAACCAGAAAAACAAGAGCAAACCAAACACAACATTAGTAGAAGAAAAGAAATAATAAAGTCCAGAGCAGAAATAAATGAAATTTAGACTAAAAAAAAAATACAAAGGTCAATGAAATGAAAAGTTGGTTTTATGAAAAGATAAACGAAATCAAGAAATCCTTAGCTGGACCAACTAAGAAAAAAGAGAGAATATTCAAATAAATAAAACAGAGATGAAAAAGGAGACATTACAATTGATACCACAGAAATTAAAAGGATCATTAAAGACTATTATGAGCAACTGTATGCCAATAAATTGGAAAACTTAAGAGGAGTGGATAAATTCCTAGACACATAAAACCTACCATGATTGAATCATGAAGAAATCCAAACCCTGAATAGACCAATAAAAAGTAACATTATGGAAGCAGCAATAAAAAGTATCCCATCAAAGAAAAGCCCAGGACCTGATAGCTTCACTGCTGAATTCTACCAAACATTTAAAGAAGTAATACCAATCCTAAAAATTCCAAAAAATCAAGGAGGAGGAAATATTTCCAAACTCATCCTGTGAAGCTATCATTACGCTGATACAAACATTAGTCAAAGACACAATGAAAAAAGAAAACTACAGGAAAATATCATTGATGAACATAGAAGCAAAAATCCTCAACAAAATACTAGCAAACTGAATTTCACAACACATTAAAAAGACCATTCATCATGATCAAGTGGAATTCATCCCAGTGTTAAAAACGTGGTTCAATATACACAAATCAATAAATTAGATATGTCATAACAGAATGAAAGACAAAAAATCATGTAATTGTTTCAATAGGTGCCAAAAAAGCATTTGATAAAATTCAACATTGCTTCTTGATAAAAACTCTCAAAAAACTGGGTATAGAAGGAACATGACTCAACATGATAAAAGCCGTGTATGACAAATACACAGCTAGTATCATATTGAGTGGGGAAAACTGAAAGCCTTTATTCTAAGATGTGGAACTAGACAAGGATGTCCACTTTCACCACGCTTATTTAACATAGTACTAGAAGTTCTGGCAGGAGCAATTAGACAAGGGAAAGAAATAAAGGACATCCGAATTGGAAAGGAAGAAGTCAGATTATCTTTGTTTGTAGTCAGTATGATCTTATACTTAGAAAAACCCAAAGACTCTACCAAGAAACTGTTAGAACTGATAAACAAATTTGGTAAAGTTGCAGGATATAAAATTAACATACAACGACCAGTAGCATTTCTAAATGCCAACAGTGAATAACCTGAAAAAGAAACTAAGAAAGTAATCCCATTTACGATAGCTACAAATGGAATAAAATATCTAGGAATAAACTTAACCAAAGAAGTGAAAGATATCTACAATGAAAATGATAAAACATTGATGAAAGAAATTGAAGAGAATACAAATAAATGGAAAGATATTTCATGTTCATAGATTGGAAGAATCAATATTGTTAAATATTGCATGTTCTCACTCATATATGGGAGCTAAAAAATAAATCGAATTTATGGAAATAGTAGAATGTTGGTTACCAGAGGATGGTAAAGGTACTGGGGAGGGGGTAATAAAGAGGAGATTGTTAGTGGGTACAAAAATGCAGTTAGAATGAATAAAATCCAGTAGTTGGTGGCACAATAGGGTGAGTGTAGTTAATAACAATTTATTGTATATTTTAAAATAGCTAAAAAAATGTAATTGGAATGTTTCTAACACAAAGAAATGATAAATGCTTGAGGTGCTGGATACCTCGATCACCCTGATTAGATTATTGAACACTGTATGCCTGTATCAAAACATCATATGTACCGCATAAATATCTACAACTATTATGTATCCATAATAATTAAAAATAAAAATTTAAAAAATAGTCTATTAATTTTCTAAAAGTAGGAATAGCTTAGTGACAAGATGGAATACTATGGAATAACAAAAAATGATATTTATGAGAAAAAAAGTATTTCCAGCCCAATCCTGAAGGAACACATTCAGGAAAAAGGGAAAGACAACACCCAGAACTAACTTCTCTATAAGGAGATCTACTCGGTCAAAAGAGAAAAAAAAGTATAGGCAAAGGGCTAATGAAGTGGTCTTGCCATCATCCAATTAGATATGGGCTTGTGCCAAGTTAGTGTCAGTGGATTAGAAAGAGGTGAACAAATTCCAAATATTGTGGAGGTAGAATGGACTAGGCTCAGTGATGGATTGGATGTAGGTGTGGAGGGAGAAAATGATGTTAAGGATGACTCTGAAGTTCTTCCCATCTCAGCTCCTGAAAGAGAGGCTAGAAATCAAGAGTTCTGTTTTAACGGCTTAGTTATGAGCTGCATATGAGACATTGATGTAGGGATTTCAAATATACTTATGAAATCTTATAAAAGTGGCCTGAACTGGAGATCAAAATCCCAGAGTCCTGTGTACATAGGTGGCATTTAAAAACCATAGGAGGGTATGAGTATACCTACAAAGGGGGTGAAATAATGATATGAGGTACAATAAAGCCATTGTTTTGCTAAGGGAGGAGGAGCCAGTAAAGGAAACTAGGGATGAGTGGCAAAGAATGATAAAGACCTCAAAATTGTGGTGTCGTAGAAATGAAGAGTATTTCAAAGAGGAAGATGTCAGTCATGCCAAATATTGCCTAGAGGTCTGTTAATAGAGGTGTGTAATGGACTATTTATGAGTCCTAATTTTAGAATTTGGCTTCTTGGGATCATATACCAACTCTACTCCTTATTAGTCATGTGATCTTGAGAAAATAATTTATCCTCACAGTGCTTCAGATTCCACATTTGTAAAATTAGATGAGAATATTACTTATCCCACAGGGTTTTGGGAATAATCAAATACAACACTTAGGAGGGTTAGGGCAGCCAGTAGTACCTGATGGTGGGAAGCAGTAGGTCCCTTTCCCTTCTGCAGGTGGGACAGTTAGATGTCCATCCAAGAAAACACAATGAAAGACACCACACCAGTATCAAGAGACAATGTGTAACCATCTTCTGTGCATATTTTTAATTTTCCTAAGCATCTTCATTCCATCATTCTTTTTGGAGAACTTCTCAATATTGGAACTACACTTGATATGATTGTACATCTGTTCTGTTTTTGTAACTACTGTCAATCCAGTATTATATTTAGTAGCAGAAGCAAATGATTCCTCTAAAAGAAGTTCATAATCACACAAGGTAACCAGATTTTTGGAATGCTGTGTGTATTTTTTATGTCTTTTTTCTCCTTTCATGCAATTTTTGTTCTATATGGAGCACCACTTAAGAGAGTCAATGTTGGAAACATTTTTATTTGTAGTTATTTTGTCTACTTTTACTATTGTACTTTGTTTGTATTTGTTAGAACCAAACTTCAAAGCATGAATAAGTTTTCAGTAGAAACAGAGTTACATCCATTTGGGAGAATAGTGTCTAGATCACTACAATTTCAAGTTTCATAGGAATATGACTTGGGGTACTTTCTGTTCCACAGGATTGGGAAAGATCATGGCCGATAAGGAAACTGACACTTAAGGGATATGTAACATTTCTAGGGTCACTGTGCTAGTAAATATGGTCCATCTCCTGTATGCTTGGAGCAAACTTTGGCTATGTGGCTAGTCTTGTTATTTCATCAATATGGGTACACTGCAATAGAAAGCAACTTACTTATGAGCATAGTTAATAATTGGAACAAAGCAAGAAGATATTTCTTTGTTCAGATACCAGAAAGACTATGCAGAAATGTATACTGTCGAAGCCAAGCAGTTTCATTAATAGCATTGTTTTTTCTAATGTAGTTACATGATGTAATTTTTTTAAATTATGAAACCCCTTAAGAGATTGTACCCTCTAGTTTGAATTCTTATTTAAATAAGGTATTTATAATAGAAAAATCAAATGTAGTGCCAAAACAGAACCTGGAAAACTGCTAAGCTAACCACTAAGTTAGCTATTAACATCACTAAAAAGTATTTTTTGTTTGTTTGTTTGGTAATATGGAGGGTATTGGTGACATAGTAAAGGCAGGGTTAGCAGAACGGTAGAGGTAGAATGCAGGTTGAGTGGGTTAAAGAGTACATTCTCTGTTGATAAAACTGTTCTCATTGCTCTGGAACACATCCAGTGACAAGAAGATACTCACCACCACCAGAAGCCACAATTCAACTGGATATGTCTATGCATGTAATAACAATCTGGTCCCCCCACTTATCACTCCATTTATCATTGTATTTGGTGTTTCACTGCTCTTCTCAATTGTAATTGTGACAGGGTTCCTCCCTGTGTTGAACCAGAATCTGCCTTCCAAGACCTTCAATTCAGCTACTTTCTGTCATCTGGGGCCAAAGTACTATATCACTCCAAAGTATAATAAACATTTTGAGTTTCTTAAACATCCCTCTTTCAGTCATTTATTTATATAGGCCATAGGCCTCCTTCAAGTCACCTAGTTTAAGAATTCTCAAAACTGACTTCCTATCAGAATCACTTGGCGTTTGAAAAATAGATTCTGGATCTCACATTTGTCAGTGCAGCATCTCCAAGAGGTAGAGCCCAAGAATCTGCAACTTAAATATTTCTTTGCCAAATTTGACAGGCAGGCAAGTAAAAGAATTGCTGCTCTAGTGTTTATGTGACAAAAACACCTTCGATGGTCTGGTTTTTTTCTCTCAGTGATTCCAAAGTTACCAAATATCACTTTTACCAGAACCATTACTTTAATATTTGACGTTTCAAAATTGCAAACGTATCACATTTTTCAGAAATACCAATTACTCCCAATCTATAATCACTTAAAAGGTAAGTGCAATGCACAAGGCTTTGGCACCCTGGTGTTGTACAGCTGTGTGTGCCCTCTTGGCTTTCAAACTTTTCCCAGTTTCTGCATTTTTCTGCCAGATAGAAGCTGCATGTGGCTGGTACAGCATAGTGCACAGGTAGTGCTCACTGTGCTTTAGCAATGTATGTGAAGTTCATTGTGAAATTATTTTCACCCCTCCACCATCACCACGTCAGAGTTCTTGCACTGCTCTTTGCAGCAGCTGTCCCCAGCTCTTTCTCACCAATGGCAAGGGCTGGTGGAAGCTAGGTAGTTAGCTGAAAACCAAAGTTCAGGTTGAATTCGCACTTAGAAATTGGCTTCATGCTTTTCTTTATATAAGCAGAGAATTGCTGTAGTGCCCCTAGTCCTACTGTTGCTGCTCTAGATGTTTTCTCCATGGGTATTCTGACAATTTGAGCATGATCCCTGCCATCACAAAATAAGACTGGAAGCAGAAGGGAACCAACTCATTTCCCCACATATTGTGATTGGTTTTCCCTTTTATTTCTGGTTGAACTATGCTGTCATAGCCACTTGCATTCTCACTTCACCTCGCCAAGACTAGTTTTTAAGGCTAAATTTTTTCTGTGTTTGCACACTCTCCTATTTCTCAGAAATGTTTTTCCTCTTAGCTACTGTTGATTTTGCTCCAATTTGCTTGTATGTTGCACCTTCCTATGTTCTTTCCAACAGGGCTCAACATCTAGAAATCAGTCTTTTTTCAGTGTTCTCTCATTGGAACAATATTTACACCTGCAACCTCATGGATGACTCTAGAAAACAGCTCAACATGATCCAGAGCCTGTCGGGCTTCATCTGCAAGAAGGTAGCTTATGTATTAGAACAATTAAAACTAGCATATCACATCAGCTCTCAGGTAAAGCACTTCTTAATACTGCCCAAATTAATGGTCTCCTTACAACTCTCAGCCTCCGGGAAAGGTGAGCTATTAAGTCACTGCTCTCGAAATGATTTGTTTTAAATCTTTCTTTTGAGATAGTTTTAATTTTCCAAGTACTTGTCTTGGCTCAAACACTAACCCCAGCTGCCTCAGTTTTAATATGTGCTTTCTACGGGATTTGTAGAAATTTCTGATGCTTCCTTTAAGCTGCTCCAGATTGAGTTTAATTTTAAAATGTCATAATTTCTGCTTCAAAATCTTCATTCTCAGGTTCAAGTTTTTGTACTTTCCTGGTAAACTCTTTCTGTTGCAGCTGAAACTATTTAGGGAGGAATTTTTGGTGCCTCTTATGTAATTGGCACTATCTTTTACATATGGTAGGCGTGAAATGTTTGTTTGTTCATTCATTCAACAAATATTTGTTGAGTTCCAGCTATGTCTGGGCACTATTTTAAGTTTTAGGGTTTCAACAGTGAACAAAACAAAGTTCCTGCTCTTACAGAGCTTGCTCAGAGAATGAATAAATGGATGGATAGTAAATACTAAATAAAGGAATAGAAACTGTGGGGTATAGACTCTACGGTGACCTCAATGTTCATACCCTTTCTAACCTCCTCTCCTTGAGAGTGGGCAGAAATTTTAACTTGCTTCTAACACATAGTGGGTGGCAAAGGTGATGTGATGTCACCTCCATGATTATGTCGTCTACCTAGGTCTGTCTTGCTGGCATGCAGTGGAGAAACTCTCCTCCGGGCCTTGGAGCTTCTGTGATGTAAACTGCCTGTGGAGAGAGCCATGTGGCAGGGAACTGCAAGTGGCCTCTAGAAGCTGAGGGTTACAGCACTGCAACAGGGAAGTCCATTCTGCCAACAACCATGCCAGGTAGGAAGAGGACCCTGAGCTCTTCGACACCTTGATTCCAGCCTTGTGAGACTCTGAGTAGAGAATCCAGTTGAGGTGTGCCCAGACTCTTGACTCATGATACCTGTGAGATAATAAATGTATGTTGTTGTAAGTCACTAAGTTCATAGTATTTTTTTTGCGCAGCATATGAAATAAACACAACTAATAAAGCTGAGCTAACTAACAGGTACAAACCCCCATGTTACACAATCGTCTTACTCATTCTCTACCCCAACCTCAAGAGTAAATAATGTCGTATTGCTAGATTTCTGTCTTCCTTCTCCCCCCACACCTAGACCTACTTAACCCTCATGTTCAGGCTCAGCCTCAGCCCAATAGCTAGAACCACATTTGACCTTGGGCAGTATTCCAGTTATCTTTTGTTATATAACAAACCATCCCAAACCTTAGCAGTTCGAAAGAGCAATGTGTTATTCATTCTCCTGGTTCTGGGCTCAGATAAGCAGTTCATGTGGTTGTAGTCATATGTCGGCTGAGGCTGGAGTCATCTAAAGGTTCATCTAGACCCAAGACAGCCCACTCAATTGCAGTTGACGCTGGTTGACAGCAGCAAACTCAGCCAGAATAGTCAATTGGAGCAGCTACATATGGCTTTACCCTCCATGTGCCTTAGGTTTCTCATAACATAGTGGATGTACTCTGAGATGGAGAATCCCAAGAGCATGCATTCTGAGAGACCGTAAGTGAAAACTGCTAGGTTAGTTAGGAGCCAAATCTATAACTGGGACAATATTGCCTCTGCCACATTCTATGCCAGTTCTGAGGGAGAGGAGAAATAGACTGCACCCTTTGTGGAAGAGTGGCAAAGTCACATTGCAGGAAACCATGTGGAGTAGGAGATAATGTTGTGGCCATCTTTGGAAAATACCCTTGGACACTGTAAAGATTGAAGGAAATCAAGTTCAATTCTATGTTTACCAGTGAATTATAATTAAAATCAAAGATCCCTGAGTTCAGTTCATGGCATTATCCTTTATTAGCTAAGTGATTTTGATAATTTAATTTCTGGGGTTCAGTCTTTTTGTCTGCTAAATCAAACAATAATGCCTGCCTCATTAGTAATTGTAATCATTAAAAGACAAAGATATTAAAAAGACATAGCAGAGTGACAGAAACCTGGTAATATGTCTACAAATGACAGCTAACGTTATTATTATTATCAGTTCTATTAGTTTAATCTTGGCTTTATTTCTGTTTCTCATAACTGAAATTCTTCTTTATTTTCAGGATATTACACACTTCCAGTATTATATAAATTATGTTATGAGTTTTTGAACCAATAATCTTCCCTATACCATAACCCTCTAGGCATGACTTTCCATCTTGATTATATCTGCCTCATATTCCCAGAGATTATAATCTTATTCTGAACCCCAGCCAAGGGACTGGAGTCCTATTTTCTAATAATGGATTTTCTGGTTAGGGATTACCTCCTTCTGCAGATTTCTACATATGCCCTGTTCTGTGATTCTCCACTATAGTTTTTATTTCATCCATCTGGACACCTCCAAAGGTTCAGATTAGACCCTTTGAAGCCCACTGCCTAGCTTCAAATCTGGGCTTGGTCTCGGGGATTGTACCTGGCCATGCCCATAAACTAATCTAGTTTTAAATTCTATATTCTTTTTATTTGTCTCATCCTGCTGGAGGTAGTATGACAGTTTTGGTCAGGTACTAATATATGACTTTCAGGATTCTAATTTTTCATGCCTGGATGCTCCTCAGCATCTTACTCAGTTACCCTAAGGGTATTGTTTTCCATACCCATCAACTCCTTCTTGTTTGTGTAGGGATCAAGGCCTTTGGCCCCCTAAAGTTTCCCTGAAAAATCAATTCACAATAATGCAGATTAATAAGAAAAAGGACTTGCCAATTTATTTATCATGCATACCAGGAGAATCACAGAGTGATTACCTAATATCCCAATGGGATCCAGAAGCTTATATACCCTCTTGAGGTTATAGAAAGAATGGGGCTTCAATTTTGGTAAAACAGGTTATGGAAGTGGTAGAGGGGGAGAGAAGAATTCTATTGAGGGGCAATAAATGATTACCAGAGAGAGTGATTAGATGGGGGGAACAGAATTTAACTTGCAAATAGGTTTCTCAGAACTTAAATGATCCTTGGAGACAGTGTTTTCTTGCAAAAGGCAGTGTTATCTCCTCAGGTGTGGCTACATGGTCTTCTTTCCCATAATAGATGGTGAGATAACAGAGAGGGGAACAAGGATGATTTTTCTCCTTAGTAGGCCCCTTCTGTCTTTACATATATAAGGAAAAGTCTCTTCCCAAGCCTGCTGATATCTAAGGGTTTTTAATTCAAAATACTCATTATAGCAGGAAGGGATATTTTGGGGTGAAATTCCCTGCACTTCATGTGCTTACTTGCTCTCTCTTTGTCCCCCTCCCTCCTTTTCTCTCCAGCCCCTACCTCAAGCCACAACCACACCTCATCTGTAGGAGTTCTAAGAGTACATGCCCCAAACCTAGAATGAGCAATCAGTTAGGTGGCCCGGAATGTCTAACCCCCACCTACATCCAATGGCATCCCTGTCTCTCCTCTCATATTCACATATGGGGATTGCTGGACTTTCATTTCTTTCTGATGAGGTGAGCATAGAGCAAGAATCCATCCTCATTTAATGGTCGTTTAGTTCCTTGAGGACAGACAGGGTCCACAATCCACGGTGACTTTCTTAGAGGAGTGGTTTGTTTTTTAGCATCTACAGGAAAAGACAATCCTCTAGCAAGCGTGGCTGGTTGATTTATTGCAAATGTAATGTGAAGGGGTGACCTACAGAGAAGCAGCATTGTATTCCTGCTGCTGGAGATTCATTGCGAAGGAATGAAAACTGCTTTTTACCCCACCAGGAGGCCAGCCAGGCTTTTATCTTCCTAAGGTCTGGGGTCTCCTTTCCTCTACTGGAGACTAATCAGCTTTTGAGTTCCAAGGCTCTGAAGAAGAGGTTTTCCGTATGAGTGGCAGCAGAAGTCTACCTTAAAAGAGAATTTTGTGTTGAGAAGGCTTAGAGGCCCGTGGATGCAATTAAGCTTTATTGTCTAAAAAAGCAGTCAGAACAAATCTTTGTGCTTTAAAATTTTTTTAAAAATCTGTGTTAGATGTAATCCCAAGATTGGGGTATAGGGAAAACAATGGAGTGTTTGCAGTACTGAAGGGTAGGGATGGAGTGCGACCTGAGTGCCTTCTGGTGCAGCAGGCAATGATGGAGACTATATTACTAAGTGTGGGGCAGAGCTCCACAGCTCAGGGATCCTGCAAGATGAGCCAATTTCCAAGCTTAGCAGGGAGAGAATTTAGAAAGGTCTGTCTTCATTGGAATGATCTTGCTCACCTGGAAAGGGAGCTGAGCCAGGGTTTCCAAGCCTGGGGAAAATTGGCTTGTAAATGGGGGGGGGGGGCTTTCTACAGCTACAAGGGGTGGCAATGACGCAGTAGCCATGAAAGCAGTCATAGACTAAGAAACCATAGTCTACCATGATGAGAATTAGAAACATGGGAGACTGTCTTCTTGGGGCTATTTTTGCCCCTCAAGTTTGTAATATTGTACCAGATGTTGTCTATGCATAGACTGATTCTGTATCATTCCTACCCTTCTATGTGTGTGCCCAGGGCCAGAAAGGCTAGAAATATTTTCAGGATCCCCTTGCCAGAAGTTTTCCAGCTCAGATGACACTATAGAAAAGGACTTGTGTGAGATTTGGAAAATGTAATGAAAGGGAAAGCCATTATTCTCTTCCAGAAGTTGCAGGCAGGAGCTGCGCTGCAAGCAGGCAGGGCTTTGACAACTGCTAAGCATCCTCCAAAAGTCTCCCACGTGGATCCTGCAGACGGCTGAGGTCATCAGTGGCCACCCCCTCTGATCCCTGCAATTTTTGTTTATCTGATGCTAGCAGCCCTACAAATGTTGTGGAAGCCTCTTTTTTACTGCATTGAATCTTTTTCAGCTAGAGTTATCTAGAATGATTTCTGTTTTACTGATTGAACCAGATTTTATAGGGGATGTGAAGGGATATCCCCCAAAATGGGTGATATTGACCTTACAAATGCGGATGGAAGCTGACTTTAGTGAACTCGAGGAAAATAATTAAATGTGATGTTATTTGTACTTCATATTCTGTGGAGCAATTTGCTTTTGTTCTATATTCAAAGTGCTATTTATACGAAATTTATTAAGGCAACTGTTTGAAAGATATAAGCTATAACCAACCTTGGTACCTCTCGATGTTAAAAATCTTTTAAAATGTCTCCCTATTACATGATAAACACCAATAATTTTGGGTTTTGTGCCCTAAGTAGAAATTCAGAGCTCTCTGAGGCCAGTAAGTGGCAGAAACAAGAACAAAATAAAATTGTGTATGCCACTATCTTAGTTGCAAGCACCCCATAGTTTAAAGAGAGCATTTAAATGTAGGGAATAATCAGAGATGTAGTCTTTGAAGTGACCAATCTTCAGGTTATTCGTCTCTTGACATGTATTATTTTTTTCACCTTTTTTCGCCTGAAATAGAATCTAGCCTAGCTCTCAGATGGCTAAGTGGATACCAACTTCAAAAAAAATTGTGCCATCATGTTTAAAATGAATGTTCCCTGTCATAACCCATTTTAACCTTGCTTATTAGACTTTGCCATGGCAAGGGCAAATGGGGAAGTGTGGAGAGGTAGACATGAGCAGGTTTTTTCAACATCGAGAAACAGTCAATTTCGGAGTGTCTTGCCTTGTTAAAAGAAGCAAATATTCTACGTAATGCATTTGCATTAAAACTTAAGAGTAAAACGAAAAATCCGTAATGCTTTAATACATAACAGAACATATCCTGGTAACATTAACTTTTTAGTACAGAAGTGCTCTATTAAAACATATATAAGTGAAAAAACCAGCACAGCCAACTAAAATCCTTCCAATTCTCCCACTAAGAAAGACAAATGTTTTCTGGTATACCTCAGGCACCTGTGAGTTTTCAATCTGTCGAATATAATCTAGCTGAAGTCAGCAACCTGCACTGCAGCTGCAGCTGCCCGGAGAGATTTTCCCGAGGGAAGCATGTCATCCCCACTGGAGGAAGTATGTGTCATGGTAGACTAGCCATTATGAATGTTCTTTGTGAACGAGAAAATCAAGTAAAAATTGATCTTTCAAATTAATCTTTTAGCCACCAAAATACAACTTGACCTAAAATGTCACCCAAGTATTTACTGTCTTTTATCAAAGTCCCGAGCATATAATACTGTGCTAAATTAAACTTAATAAATATTTTCAGAATCAAATGAATGCACGAATGAATGGGAACATCATCATATTGACAAATATGTTAAGATATTTTGGAAATATGTGGGAGTATTTTAAACTTTAGAAATTGGAGGAATTGTAGATGTTATCCAGTATCATGAGGGAGATCATATAATGTATGGTTTCCAAAACAATTTTTATAGTAGCAAATATTAGGTCAAAAGGGATAAAAAAACAGGTGTCAACTGGCTCTGTTCCATGCAAACTAAGAATCTCACTCATCCTCTCCAAATCTATTGCCAAAATGCCAAACATGAAGGTTAGAGAAAGCAGAATCACTCTAACAGTGTCTCATTTATTAAAAGATTATTGACCTGCAATAGACCTTATAGCATATGTTGATGTGTTGTTTGGGTCTATGAGGAAGAAGACTTTGAAATGGAGTTAGGAGTGCAAGGGGTTTATTGGGGAGATAAGGGGAATAATGCCAGTGACAGATGAAGGGGGGTAGAAGGCAGAATGGGCAGAGAAAGCTTCAAACTACACTTCAGATGTGACATCTATGAAAGGAAGGGAGAGGAACAGCATTGGGCAGGGAGAGACCATGATGCCGCTCTGACAAAGTCTTAAACAATCTAACAGGAAGCTCTGGAGCAAACACTGCCTATTAAAAGAGAACTGTGTTCTCCTTTAGAAATAAAAATGGCAGGCTCTAGTACCCCCACCATGCTCAGTCACTGTCTGGGGCTGCTGGTGATTTGCTGGCCTCAGATCAAAAGCTAAGGCAGATAGGAAGAACTGCACTCTTTTCAGCCGAATGGTGAGTTTTCTCTTGATGGAAAATCTGAGTGGTGCACGGCTAGTGGCTGCTTCACGGCATATCAGACCCAATCTTCTTTGATAAATGAAGACACTGAAGTTCACAGGGATCTTTAAGGCACACATCAGGTACTAGAATTTCAGTCTCTTGACTTCAGAGCTACTGCACCACCACACTGATACTTTGAAACTTTAGGATCACAGGACTTTCTGAGATTCCAAAATAGTAAAACAATGTAGCAAGCAAAAGGCAGAGCTTAGAGAGGGACCTTGGTCAACTAACTCCAAAGCCCACAATTTTGCCACTAAGCAGTCAGGAGAGGTGGAAAGTGGAACTGATTTGAGAAAATAAAGACTTTCACAGATAATGTCCAGACCTTAAATTCACCAAGATGCCACTCGCCTCTTCTTACTCTCTCAGTTCAGACTACTTTAGGGACAGAGTGATAAAAATACTTTTTGGATTGCTGGAAAGTAGAATTATAAACTGTTTTGGTACAGACAGCCTCTGAGTATTATTAATATAAACTAGTGAAGATCTCTCAAGGTCTGGTTTCTAATGACTCTCCAAACACCCACACATCCACCAGTATTTGTTTTCTCAGAGTTGCTAGACTGTGGCTAGAGGATGTTTTCTGAAGACCAAATCCACCTGGGTAAGGGGAGCAGTTGAGATTCTAAGAGCTGTGTAATTGCCTAGTTCAACCTCTACAGAGCTCATAGCTTGTTCACCTGAGTCAGGGAACATCAGTAAATAATATAAAACAAGTAATGTGTGTCTGAGAAAGATGCACGTGTGTGTGTATGTGAACAGAAAGACTCACATAGAGGTTGTAAATAGACTTCGTTTTTAGTGCAAACCTCAGTTTATACTGATAGTGAACTTCCTGAGTTTTACAATGAGACCTCTGACACCAAATTCAAGGTTAGTAAGAAATAGTGCTGCACTTGATTAGTCATGTTTGCACGGGGACAGGTGGTGCGGTGGCATCATACATGCCACATATTAACATTGCTCTGAGTGTTATGGCAGGGTGGGAGGCAGAGAAACAGGCTCTTCAAAACTGACAAAGTTGGCTGGGCGTGGTGGCTCACGCCTGTAATCCTAGCACTCTGGGAGGCCGGGGTGGGTGGATCGTTTGAGCTCAGGAGTTCGAGACCAGCCTGAGCAAGAGCAAGACCCCATCTCTACTAAAAAAATAGAAATTAGCTGGACAACTAAATATATATATATATATAAATAAAAATTAGTCAGGTGTGGTGGTGCATACCTGTAGTCCCAGCTACTTGGGAGGCTGAGGCAGGAGGATGGCTTGAGTCCAGGAGTTTGAGGTTGCCGTGAGCTAGGCTGACGCCATGGCACTCACTCTAGCCCGGGCAACAAAGTGAGACTCTGCCTCAAAAAAAAAAAAAAAAAAAAAACTGACAAAATTTATGTAACGAAAACTTGAATTCTTTCAGAATGCTTCCATTAGTTTTAGCTTGGTCCAAGCTGAGAGGGTAGGGCTGTGAACACTCTACTTCCATTTAACCACACAAAGCCTGCTTTTATCTATCCTAAGTCATTGGCCCTGCAAAGGATTTCATTTGAAAGTTTAAAAAGGGAGCTCCACTGCTTTACAATGAAAACAATACAAATTTTGAAAATGGCTGAACTAGAATATCCTATGTCTTTTCCAGCTCTAACATGCTGATGCGTATGGCATTCTATCTGTGAACCTGGGGAGAAATGCCTCTGCTTTTTCCACCTGACCCATTCAACATGAGAAACTAATTTTGTAATTCGAGGTAGTTGCAGGCATATTGCAGCAGGTAAAGAGCTTTCTTTATGAGTAGGCTCAGGTCTGGGAGGAGAAAGAATCGAAGGTGCATTTGGTGTGTGAGACCGTGAAGAATGTGGCAGCTGCTGCAGGAGCTATGTGGGATAATTGAGCAGAACCGTTCAACTGAACTACAACCTGTTTTTCCCTTTATTTTTCAGGTGCTGATATTGGAATATCGAATTCTAGGAGTCTTAAATAGATGAACTTTTATACTAACGTGATTAAACACAAAGGTTTGATATACGATTATAAAAAAAGCTGAAGTAACTGCTCTATTCATTTATATATAGCGAGTTTCTCATCACAGTGCCTAGCATACAGCAGGGAATACATATTTTGAGTGAAGGAGAAAATAAAGAATGACCACATTAATTGTCATGCAGTACATCTCAATAGAAATCACGTTTATTCTTCAAGGGCCAGCAATTTCCCTTAAAATTGAGCTTCATTTTGAGAGCTATGCACATTAGAATGGTAAAAAGAAATTGGATTAGGATCAGAAAACATAGGTTGATGTTCCAATTGGTGGCTATTAGTGGGCCCAACTCTTAACCCCTTCCTTCTTCTTGATTCTGAGTTCTAGAATTTGAACATATGATATACTTTGGCCTATGGGATATTATCAGAAGCTTGGCGAAGCACTTCTGTGTTTCTGCTCATTGTGTTGTTCTTTTGCCATTGCCCAGAGAACATACCCAGGCTCATGAGCTAGAAAATAAAAGACACTGATATAGTCCTACATCTCTCCAGTCACTCTAGCCAAGGCTGTCCTAGATCAGCCACCAGTCAGTCAAACCCTAGACATATGAGTGAGTCCAGCCTAGATTGGGAGAGCTGCTGAGCCACCCTAGATGTATGGTCAAAAAGTGTTTGTTTTTGTATGCTGGAGAGATTTTGTGATTGTTTGTTACACAGTACCAGTGTGGCGATAGATTCCTAATACATCCCAGCTTCAGGATTACTACTTGTGATATCTTGGGTAAGCCTTTTACCTTTGTGAATCTCAGTTTATTCCATTGTCAAGTAGAAATAATAATACCTTCCCTTTTTGCCTCATCAACTTATTGCTGTGTAGATTAAATTAGATAATATGTGTGGAAATCCCTTTTTTTTTTTTTTTTTTCGAGACAGAGTCTCACTGCGTTGCCCGGGCTAGAGTGCCGTGGCGTCAGCCTAGCTCACAGCAACCTCAAACTCCTGGGCTCAAGCGATCCTTCTGCCTCAGCCTCCCGAGTAGCTGGGACTACAGGCATGCGCCACCATGCCCGGCTAATTTTTTTTTCTATATGTTTTTAGTTGTCCAATTAATTTCTTTCTATTTTTGGTAGAGACGGGGTCTCGCCCTTGCTCAGGCTGGTCTCGAACTCCTGAGCTCAAACAATCCGCCCGCCTCGGCCTCCCAGAGTGCTAGGACTACAGGCGTGAGCCACCGCGCCCGGGTGGAAATCCTTTTTAAAAAGTTAAAATGTGCTCCAAATTTAGTTTATTATCTTTTATTTTATTATGTAGAGGTGACTGTGTAGTCCTATGTCCCTTGCTTCAGTGATGATCGGAAGCTTCTCTTATACTTGTGTACATCCAGGACATCTCCCTCTCTTTTATCTGACAGGTGGCGAATTGTGTGTGTAAGTATACTCTTTTAGCAGAAGCAAACCACAGCTGTGGAGTATTCCCATCTTCTGAGAGTCAATGATGATTTCCCATATGTTGGAATTGTTGCCAGCATCAGGCTTTGAGAAATGATCTACTCATTAGGTGTTGGTATTGTTGCAGCAATTCCATCTGGATCCATTTTGACCAGTAGTTTCCCAACTTTGTTTCATAAAGGTTCCCTTTTATTATTTTTGGATATGAAAGAGTGACTGATGCCAGTCAGAGCTTCTGGTCCGCGTGAGAATATTCTGTCCCTGAATTAATAAGATTTTAGCACCAAACAAGAAATATTAGTCTTTCAAGTGCTCTCTCAGATACAGGTGCCATTGTAATTAGATTTAAAAATAGTGAAATATATTGAAGTATTAAAATAAAAGCTTCAGTGATCTCTGTTATTGCCTACATATAACTCCTTGGGGATTCAGGGTTTTTTTTCTTTTTTATTTCAGTATATTGCTGTAGATGCAATTTTTCACTGTCTTTTGCGGGGGGGGGGGATTACACAGTACTGTTCTTACACATAAGAAAAGTAAAATAGAATCTTTGAATTTTAGACTTATAAGGAATTTTAGAGAACCCTCTCTATGCACCTAAAGAGATTAAAGCCCTAAATTGTTGCATAACATTGGAAAGTTTATACAATTAGCAAGAGAATCAATCAGAATTATTTCTTTCCACTATTTCATGCTACTTTCTAAGGAACTACAGATGGGTCTTGAGTCTCTTTCTAAAATCTCTGTTAGCTGTTCCTGTTAGCAGGAAATCAGCTAACTCTAGAAATTCATTTACTAAATTCTAATCTATAATCCCTGAAAATATAACAAACAAAAATAAAATTAGTGTCCATGAACGATATATCACTTTGGACTCTTAGCCATCATTTTCCTTCAGAACAAATAAAGATCTGACTTCTATAACTCTAAACAATCCTAATTTTCCAGATTTTCAGATTCTTTTCTTTGAATAAGTTAGCTTTTCATCCTTCATTCCATTGAGCCACGCTCTACCCTCATCCCCCCCACTACCACCATTTATACAGCTTCTGCCCTTAGTTTGATTATCAAGCTTTGTATTTTTCTTTGAACAGTTCATCCATTTTTACACTCCCTCACCATCCCTTACCTAAGGCAATTTCTCATAGATATCCCCCCCATAGGCCATAAGTACTAGCTCTTTGAGCATCCCCAACGATCTTCTAAATGCCTGCAGCTGGAATTCTGTGGACATCTCCGGCTCAGCTGATTTACAACTAACATAGTCACCATGCTCCTTTTCTGGCAAAAAAAAAAAAAAAAAAAAAAACCTCTTCATTTCCTGATGTCTTTGGCTTGAATCTTATCGGTAACCTTTGAATAGTTGCTCTCTCCTGCCCCGTGCATCTGATCTGTTGAGAAATTCTTCTTTGGTCACACCCTGGACGACATAGGCACCTCCTGAAACTTAACTAATGAAAAATTCTTGCCTAGTTTTCTTATCTTTGATCTCTCACTCCTGCACCTTGTCTACAACATTTTTTCCATATTAATCTTACAAAGGCATTACTATGTCATTTAACAAACCCCAGCCGATGCTCAAATTGAAACCTTACCTTTCTCTCTGTGTCTCTGAATGGGGGAGTTAATTAATGTCATACATTTTCGGACCACAACTTCTTTGCTATCTTATTTACCACTGATTCAAAATAGTAACTTGTTGCTTCAGTTATGCTACGTTAGGGTTAGCAAACTATGATTCTCAGGTCAAATCCAACCCTCTAAACCAGCTGTTTTTGTATGGCCTACAGAGTGGTTTTTACATTACTAAATGATTGAAAATATATCAAAGGAAGAATAATGTTTTGTGAAATTTAAAAATTATAAGAAATTCAAATTTCGGTATCTACATGGAAAGTTTTATGGGAACACAGTCATACTCATTTGTTCACCTTATTACCTATGGCTGCTTTTGCACTTCGACGGCAGAGTAAGTAGTTACAGCAGAGATCACATGGCCCCCAAAGTCCAAAATATTTACTCTTTGTCCCTTTATAGAAAAAAAATCTGCCAACTCTTCATCTGTTTGCCATTCTCTGAAAATGTACCTCTGTGGCCGTGTTTATGACATTTATCCTTGTTAAGAAAAAGTATTCAAAATTTAGAGATTAGACAAAAGAATGACTGCATGTCATTTTGATGTCATAGTGAAGCATTAACTGATAGGCCAACTCAAGGATTGCTTCATTCCCAGGAGGTTGTACCTTTGTTTGATTTACTATTTGCTACTGATTAGGGCCCAGGCTCTGAAGTTACATGTTAACTTATAAATTTCTATTTAGGAAAAAAAGACTACTTTAAAGGATGCAATTTTATTGCCCTGTAGTATATTAATTTTTTATCTATTAGTAAATTCATTTCAGCATTTCGTTTTACTTACTGTCTATATAAATGTCTGTTTTTAAACTCTCTTTTGAACCATTTTTACCATCCTGCTGATTCTCTCATTAATGAGTTAAATCTTTGACACGTGCTCATTCTATATTTGTATGAGCATCATGTTTTTAACATTTTGAAAATTATCCTTTGACACATTGTTTGTAATTCCCTGTGCACATTTCAAATTTTGGCCTTCAAATCCTGTGTCAAATGGCACCTAATGTTGCCTTTGTTCATTACACTAGTTAAATTCATTGCTTTCAAAGTGTATGTCTTGTAAGTGGTCATATAATTTCTCTCATAGATCCTAAAATCCTTAAAGTCAGTGAGTATATTTTTATAAGACTGGATTCTCAAAATGCCTTGGTCATTGTAAAATCTCAACAATGTTTGTCAAATGAATGAGTTCAAAATGCATTTAAAAAGAGGTTGATGTGAAAAACAACAACAACAACAAAACAAAACAAAAAACACACCAAAATGTCATTCTTTATATTAGAAGGGAAAGAATAGAGAAAATAGTGCAATGCAGCAATACAGAACATTTTAAGTGTGTGTTTGGTATAAGCAGAAAATGAGACAAAGAAGTGTCCCTAGGTTGCAGTGAACCAAGACAATGATAAATTGCCTGCATTTAGGGTATGTGGATTTCTCTTCTTAAATGTTAGCAAGAATCTTGTACATGATAAGGCAAGTCTCATCCATGTAAGTATAATTACCAGCTTCTTGTATACCGAACATCAATGGAGCAGATTCCCAATCTGCATTCAGCATTGAAGAGTGAATTTGCTCTGCCCTCATTTCTCCTTTTTTTTAGAGCAGTTTTATAGCAATTAACCTCTAAGTAAAGGAGAATTAAGGTCCCATCAATTGCACTGCATGGCTTAAATATATTTTCTACTTAGTAATTCAGGTTTAGATCTAAGATATTCTAATATTTACTTGAATACCTGATATATTCTAAATGGTATATTGAGTGTTTTTGCATGCTTTTTTTTTAAATTAACTGCCTGTATGACTTGAGAAAAATGTTACAGTATTAACAAACATGCAGAGACGTTACCCATAATCCTACCTTTAAAATGATTCTCAATTAATCTTCATTGACAAGACTTTGAAGTAGGTCTACATCCTGCAGAACCCAAACCACCACATATAATTTCTAATAGAATATGAGCAGAAGGGATGAATTGGCACTTCCAGGTCCATGCTTTTAAGAAGCAGGAGAGTCTTCTACAAACTCCTTCCTTCCATTTGCTAGCTGGATGCAGAGACAACTCTGAAGCCTTAGGAGGTAGTGGAACCACAAAATGGAAAGAGTTTTTGCCCTGTGTAAGTCTGCAGGATGATTAGGGATATTAGCGTTAGGTTATTCAGAGAAATAAACTTCTATTGGGTTATACCACTGAAATTTTTTTGTTACATCATTTACTTTTTTGTTACATCATATCGATCATTGGGGATTTTTTTGTTACATCATTTAGCATGATTAATATATTACTCTAAAAATAGGTAAATTAATTCCTTGAAGTCAGGTGCTACTACCAGCCTAAATAAGTATCATTGGCTTAGCAGGCATTTGGAGGGTGGTGTTGAAATTCTCTGAGGCTGGAAAGGCAGAGCCACACATAATGCAGTGGTAAAACATTTGGTGAAAGTGTTGCCTGTGAAGGAAGATTAGGTTCCTACTGAGCCACTGGCCCTAAGTGAAGAAGTAGGAAAACATGGTAGTGTGTGTTGGCTATAACTTTCCGTGTTTAACAATCACACACACACACACACACACACACACACACACACACACAAATTGAGCTCATGCTAGAAATGGCATGAGAACAGAAACAAAAGGGAATGCAAAGACTCCAGAAAGTTGGATCCCTATGTGGTTGGAAAAGCAAATTGCTTATTGGGCTAAAAAACCAAACGATAAAACTCAAGAATGTTTGAGCAACAAATGTCCATTTGGACTTCTTATTAAAATGGAAGGACTCAATGCTTTGATGAAGATCAGATTATGAATGTTTCTTTCCACTCAAGCCTTTTCTTTCAGATAATCTCAAGGTAGTCATAATTAAATGGAGAGAATGGCAAGGGGATAAGGCAAGAAAGAGATCAAGAGTGAGAATTCTGTCTGGAAAAGAACTTTGAATACGATTACAAGCAAATCAGACTTATTAAAAGCTAATCATGTCTGGGCATGGTGGCTCACACCTGTAATCCTAGCACTCTGGGAGGCTGAGGCGGGAGGATCCCTTGAGCTCAGGAGTTCAAGATCAGCTTGAGCAAGAGTGAGACCCTGTCTCTACTAAAAATAGAAAGACATTGGCTGGACAACTAAAAATATATAGAAAAAATTAGCCGGGCATGGTGGCACATGCCTGTAGTCCCAGCTACTCGGGAGGCTGAGGCAGGAGGATCGCTTGAGCCCAGGAGTTTGAGGTTGCTGTGAGGTAGGCTGACGCCACGGCACTCTAGCCCAGGCAACAGAGTGAGACTCTGTCTTAAAAAAAGACAAAACAAAACAACAAAAAAAACCTAATCAATCAAAACCAATAAAGTATTTGAAAGAACTGCATTGCCAAAAGACCATCAATCTACATAGGGGTCAGAGCCTTTGACGAATCAAAAGTTAAAACTACTCACAGACTCCTACATTTACATAGGCAAAAAAAACAGCTGTAAAAGGCGTGCAGCCCTCCAGGAGGGCATGGTCAGCGCCTATGTTACATGATACTATAGAAGAAAATGGATGAGAAAGATCCCCCCAAAGGGTGGAGACACTGGATGTATAAAAGCAATGGATAATGGTGTTCTATATGAAAAAGAAATCAGGGTCTAATCCAAGACTTTACTCACTTCTAAGGTGGAAGGCTGGAATCTTTACAATGCTTGCCTACCAGGATTTTAGAATTTCTATAAATCAATAACTTTTCTGTACTTCCCATTCTTCTCTTTTCCAAATGTAATTTTTTAAAATTGTTGTTTTCCTGTCTTTATTCCACCCTTGTATCCTGGAGGTGAGGATGGGATGTAAAATTTGTATTTTATTCCATAGGTATCTAAGCCACACACACACACCTGAAGAAGAGGCTGCTTCAGGCCGGGCGCGGTGGCTCATGCCTGTAATCCTACCACTCTGGGAGGCTGAGGCGGGTGGATCACTCAAGGTCAGGAGTTTGAGACCACCCTGAGCAACAGCGAGACCCCGTCTCTACTAAAAATAGAAAGAAATTAATTGGACAACTAAAAATATATAGAAAAAATTAGCCGGGCATGGTGGCACATGCCTGTAGTCCCAGCTACTAGGGAGGCTGAGGCAGAAGGATCGCTTGAGCCCAGGAGTTTGAGGTTGCTGTGAGCTAGGCTGACACCACGGCACTCTAGCTCAGGCAACAGAGTGAGACCCTGTCTCAAAAAAAAAAAAAAAAAGAGGCTGCTTCATTAGCCTTTGATCTAAGACTCAGCTGAATGCAGAGACTGGGTGGGTGGGAATTCAGGTTGCCACCTATGGAGGCAGGAGGGTACTTTCTATTTGTGGGAAGAAGGCTGTGCAGGGGTATGTGTAGATCAAAGAGGCTGACTGTGGTGGATGGATGGCTGTCCATCATAAATTAGGACTTTTGTAACATTGAGTTGTTGCTAAGAGGAGCTGTCGAACCACAGTCTATACCTTTCCGGCCCACTCACTTCAAGTGTTACCAAATGACTAGTTTTGACTTAATGGAGTGTAAGTGGAAGGGATATATCACTTCCACATGGGCCCTTTAGAAACAAGTGGGGTGAGCTTCTGCAAACTCATAGCATATGTAAGGCCCAGTGGGTAAGATGGCAAAGCTACAAATGGAAAAATCCCAACACCCAGGATTACGTGTTGGCTGACTAGAACACCTGTAGTGATTAACTTCTTGTAAGTTAGGCCACTGGATAATTTTTAAATTGTTGTGGCAGCTAGCATTACATAACCCAGCTAGATGCCTTCTGTGTGTCATATCAATATATAGAAATTTAATATTCATAAAACACTACAGGGTAGGTATTTTCTCTGTTTTATAGATGAAAAATTGAGGCTCAAGTGGATTAAAACTGATTTGATAAAGGTCCATAACCAGTTGAGAAGCCATGATTAAACATTCTCTCTCTCTAACTTCAAAGCTTGTATTATTTTCTATATATCATGTTAGTTTTTATTGAAAATGTAGAAAAAAAGGAGAAGAGAGAGGGAGAGTACAATTAGAAGGAGGCAGAAGGGAATTAGAAGAAAGGAGGGTGGTTCTGTGTGTGAAGATGCCAACTTGAAATACACGCTTCCGGTATTGTGGCGTTCCAAACACCCTGAATAAGGTATTCAGTGGAATGTTTAGTAGACCACAGATTATTAAACAGACTTTAAAATAAAGAGAAAGAAGGTTTCTCTTGTGAGAACTGACAACATCTTTTCACCCTAAAGAGATTATCAGTACCAATTTACCCTTTCAGCTAAAGTTAATAAACATACCCATTTCCTCATCTCTTCACGACCAAACCAACAATTGATGTATCACTTAATTGGTATCTTGTTATCTGTAGATTTATTTGCATTTGTTCATATTTTTGAAAAAAATTATCTCAATATTTTAGTAAATATCACTCTCTCTCTTTTTTTTTTTTTTTTTGAGACAGAGTCTCACTGTCTTGCCCGGGCTAGAGTGCTGTGGTGTCAGCCTAGCTCACAGCAACCTCAAACTCCTGGGCTCAAGAGATCCTCCGGCCTCAGCCTCCCGAGTAGCTGGGACTACAGGTATGTACCGCCATGGCCGGCTAATTTTTTCTATATATTTTTAGTTGTCCAGCTAATTTCTTTGTATTTTTTTTTTTTTAGTAGAGACGGGGGGCGGTGGGGGGGGGGTCTCACTCTTGCTCAGGCTGGTCTCGAACTCCTGAGCTCAAGGGATCCTCCCACCTCAGCCTCGCAGAGTGCTAGGATTACAGGTGTGAGCCACCGCACCTGGCCTAATATCACTCTTTCTTGAACTGGGCAGTTTCCTCTGAATGAAGTACCATGGGTGGTTTACGCCTACAAGCCTTTACCTTCATTGTTTTATATTAATAATCCATATTTACTTTAAAAAATCATCTACAGAATGAAAGGATTGAGCCCAGATTCAAACAAAACTTTGTATTTGATCTATATGAACCCAGATTTGGGCAACTTTCCTTAATGGTATCTCAATTCAACTGCAAATGTATTCCATTTGGGATCTCTCTGGGGCACACGTGGCATTTTGCTAAGACTTCTGGCAGCACAGCCACTTATAGTTCAGCTGATAATACATACATCCTGATTGAGGAGTTCAGAGAGACTCTAATTGTTCTTTCCATTGCTTGCTGCTGTGTACAATAGAGCCAAGTAGCTAAGGTTCATCTTTTCCTCTCTGAGGTCTGATTTGCATATTTAAATATTCCGTGGATGCTCTCCCAGTTGCAGCTCCGTGGCTAATGTTTAAGCACATATTTGCATTTGAAAAAAAAAGTTATGAAAAGGAGGAAAATATACATTTGATCAAAGAAATGCTAATGAGAATTTAGCATAGCTTCCACTTTTCCATTCTTGTTCGAAAGGTTATTATGACCTCTTGGCTAGAGAACTGCATCTATATGGTTTGTACCCAGTTCTGAGGACTTCGGGTAAGAAATAATTTAACTCTGTGTGCCTCTGAATCTTTATTTATCTAGAGAATGGTCCCTGGGGTCTTTGCTGATGGAGATTTAATGTTAGTTCATTACCAGTAAAACTAAACCTCAATATAAAGTCTCCCCAAAATAGCTGGCTCCCTGCTCTTCCCCTGTATGCTGAGCAAGCAAGTTTTGACTAAAATAAGAAAGAACCCTTTTAAGAAGGGGGAGAGGAAAGAAGAGAAAATTTTCTGCTTGTGTGTTTTGTATTTTTTTTTAATTTGGTGGCGGTAACGAGCATTCGAGATTAGACAGTTTTGCTTAGATGCTAAAAGCAGCCGCAGATTTCCTGCCTTTCAAGACTAATCATGCAGTCATTCCACGAGGAGGAAGCATGTGCTGGGCTCTACACAGAGGCTTTGGCCCCACAAATCCTATCTTTCTCATTGATTCTGTGGTAGCCGGTCTCAAAATATGGCCCCCATGAACCACAGCTTTTGGAATTCATGACCTTGGGTGGGCCTCTCCCACAATGAATCTAGGCTAGCCCTCTGACTTCACTCGTTTTAAACAATGGAATGTGGTGAAAGTCATGCTAAACCTTAAGAAGGCCTAACTGCCTTCACTGTTGTACTTTTGGGAAACTCAAGCTGTCTTGTAAGAAGTCCAGCGGCCAGCTGGAGAGACCAGGTGGAGAGGGGCGAAGTGGAAAACAGAGGCTCTGAACTACATGGAGAGGGAAAGAAGTGCAGCCATCCCAGCATCCCAGTTTAGCCTCCACATGACTCTATCCCCATCTCCAACATGACCGCAACTGCATGAGAGACCCTAAGTGAGATCAGTGGAAGAACAACCCAGCTGACTGTGGTTGATCCCAGTCAATTCACATGAGTGATAATCAAAGAGTTGTTGGTTTAAGCCACTTGCTTTAGGGGTGGTTTGTTATAGAGCAATAGAGAACTAACTTAATACATTTATTCCAGGCCTCTTTGAATATATCTTCCTTCCCAACTCTTTCCTTGTGCATCGTGGAGAGGTGAGAGGTGAGAGACTACTGCATTGGTTCAAAGACAGGCATTACATGCCCATCTTCGACCTTCTGCTGCCCCTCCCCTCAAGAACCATATAGATCCTTAACTAGCTCGTGGCTCTGAAATAGCCTATCAAGTCTATAAACAGTTGATGTTTTGGTTTGGTTTGGCTTTTCTTACACCTGATTAGGTGAAATACTTAGAGATGTGAGGATAGATGCTCTTAATTACAACCTATGAAATACCTTCCTGGATATCAGTGATAAACTACAACTGAAACGTATTTTAGGAAACAAAAAGGTAGAATCAAAAGATAGGACACATATTTTCATTAAACATTAACATAAGAAAAGTTCTGATCCCTAAGCTGCTTTCAATAATATTAGCTACCCTTTATTTAGCACCTGTTATACTATGCCATATGTATTACTTTTAACTTGCATTCATAATGACCCAGCAATGGTGACCCTTCCTTTTCTTCCTCAAACACACCCATCTCATTACTGCCTCAGGGTCTTTGTATCAGCCAGTCCTTTGGACTGAACAGCTGTTAATGCCAGGTCTTTTCCTGGGGGTCCTCTCCTCTTGATTCTAAGTTCAGCCATAATTTCACCCCTTCTAAGTAGCTTTTCATAGTCATTCTATGAAAGTTAACCTCTCCAGGTAGTCACTTCCTATCACACCCTCCTAATTTATATTGTCATTGCATGCATCACTCTCTGAAATTTTCTTATTGATTAAGGAACTTGCCTTTTGTCTTCCCTCTACCAGAGAGTAAGACCCATGAGTCAGCAATATTGTCTATTTGATTCTCCAGTATGTCCCCAGCACCTAGAACAATGCCTGGCATTAATGAATGAATGAAGCAAGGAATGAATTAAGTTTTACAGTTTACCCTCCTGAAAGGTAATACTGCCTACTTTTTTTTTTTTTACAGATATGAAATTCAGGGATTACAAATGGATGGCTGAGGAGTTTTGTTAACACCCGTATTCCAGGCAGGAAGAACCAGGCATGACTATATTGTTATATCCAAAGCTGTACCATTTACTAAGAAGGTCAGGGCACCTGTGAATCCAGAATAAGAAAATGCCAATAGTCAGAATTTGTCTCTTCTTTCTAGCTCTTTTTAAGGAAGAAAATGCCCAGAAAAGAGACTTAGAATAGTAGCTATTTCTCAGTGGTAGAGATAGATGTGTCACGAAAATTGACATTAAGTACTTTCTATTAACTTTCCTCTTTATGAGTCCACGTTTCCCAAACAAATTTCTGATTATGACTTGGCTTTCCTACAAGGTAGCAAGAACATTCTTGTCTTTTTGGCCCAAATTAATAATTGCCATTTGTTTTGAAGACAGTATCTTAAATTCCTAGTTAGCATGAGTCTGCGCAAGAAAGAATGATCATTCCTAGGTCTGTTAACAGATCTAGACTTACACAAATCAAGATCAGACTTTCAGACCCTTAACCTCGGCGGCCCACCCAAGTGCTACCCAGGTGGTCCTTCCCTGAGCTGACTCCTTGCATCTGTTGACACCAGCACAGAAAGATTTTATTCTGCAACCACGATACAGACCTGGGACTGTATCCATGTGACAACCCACTAGTACTGGAACAGGGAAGCTCGGAACATTGGAGGAAAACAAAACACCCACTCTGTGTGTGTGTTCATGTGTGTGTGTGTGTCCTCCTTTATTTTTTAAGACAGAGATCATGGAGATGGAACAAAAAGGAGGAATCTATATTGTCAGTTTAGTGAAATTCATAGATGAATTATAAGAAAAACAATTAGGGTTAGGGTGTGCCAATATATTTGATTCAGTGATGTTAGGTAGGACAATTGGGGGTGGGTGAAAAAGCAACACATAAGGGTCAACTTCTATGGGTTACGTTTCCTTGTTGTTATTTTTATTGATCTAAATGTTCTTTTGCTTTTCCAAATAAATGCCTGTAATACTTTTTGAGCAACTGCATCCACCCACGCTTGATGTTGGCATTTCCTCTGGGCACAACCTAATATAGTAATAACTGCAAACTTTTACACAGATGTTCAAAATATAGAATAACTGTGCATCATTAAGAAGCACTAATACTTACCATGGGTATAGAAACATCTGTGATATACCAGAAATTAAGTTTTCATTTTAATGCCCTTGGCCTCTTGGAAGAAATATTTTACAAACTTTAAAAAATATCTGTATTAGCCCATTGCTTTTACACACCCCATAGTTCTGCAGATACAATACATCATATTTAAAAAATGCGATTCTTTTTCTAGTTTTCTTGTCACAAGTCTTATTCCCAGTAAAGAATGCTATTTTTCAGTTTCTATATTTTTTCTTAATTAGGAGTTTATAGAACCTCCTTAAAACCACTTGGATAATATTTAAAAAGCATATATGAAAATCCCCCTACCTTATCTGGGATTATTATTTCCTTAAATGATCTAATCTCTCAATTTAATCTTCAAGAGACATTTGCAGACTGGTAGATACTACTTGGTCCCCAAACCAACTCGCAATTTGTAGATTTCAAAGCTGGTATCTAAACTAAGTACAGTTACATCATATAGGAGATATATATATATATATATATATATATATATATATACACACACACACACACATACAGGAGGTATATATACATATATATAAATATCCATATATATTTTTATGGGAGCCAAATATATACATAAAAAATATTCACTAACAGGTACACATAGAACTGCTTATAAATTCAAGAACTATCTTTTTATATTAGTTTTGATGTCATAAATATTTAACAAGTATGGGGTGCTATTATTAACTTGTCTTATTGTTCTTAATATTAGGAAGTAAATGTAGTTTTAGACTGAAGAATGAAGAATAAAAATTCCCCTAAAGACAAAACTTTTTAATATATTTCTTGTAATGGATATATGTTTATTCATCAAATGGTAAACCACATTGATAATTTCTAGTATATTTATAAAAATAGATATTCTCTTTTGTTTTCAGGGTCTACTGGCATTGATTAAAAGAAGTTTGCATACGCAACTTATTCACATTGCTTTATTTTTTGTTATTGTTGGTGGTATTGATCAATTCACACAAAAATGTATTTCAAGTCATCATATCCTCGCATTTAACCAGTGAAAGAGTAATCTTGAAAGAAAACATTTTACAAACTGGACACATACCCTGTTTATTTTCTCTGAAAGTTGCACTCCATAAAGCAAATCCATTTTTTAAACCTTTCTCAGTATTATACAAAAATATTCTTATGCAAGTAATAAATTTATCTTTAAACATCCAACTTTTTGAAATTTAAAGCAATCACACCAAAAGTTATCATTGTTAATTTTAATCTAAACATAGAACACCTTGTGCTTATACAAACTGCTGTTATCATGTGCTCATGTACTCTTTACATGGATCTGGGAAATATACTTTGCTGTTATGCATTAAATTACGTAAAAAAGTATAATCAGTGCAGAACTTGCCTATTTCTAAACAATGTTCTTCAACCATACTCATCTATATTGGTTTATATATATATAATTTCTTTTTGGAAAAAAATTTAAGGCAAGTGCAATCAAAATTACAAAATCACTATCTCTATTGCTAACATATGCAGCATTCATATTTAATGACTGATCTCCTTCCCTCTTAAACATGAAAGTACAAATGCTAAGTATGTTATACTTGCTACAGTCAGCTATGTAGTCTTATCTATAAGCCATAGATAAAATCTTTAGAGATATCAACACAAAAGTACACTTCTCCAACGTTATACCAGGAGAAATCTCTGCTATCTCCTCCCTGTGATTTCTCACCCCATGTCCAGTTTTCTCATGAAGATACACAGCAAGTTATTCAGATGCCTGTTTTGAAGATGACTATGAATACAAGGTCACCTCGTGGTTCCCACAACTTAAGGTGCAGTACTCCTAAGATCGTCAGTTGTAAGTTTACTTAATTCTATTGTGTTTCTATTTCACTTCAGTGGTGACATGGATTCTGTAAAGAGAAAACTAAAAAAAAATCTTATCAGTAACTGTATTTCTAAAGTTAGGTTTTGCTGCGGACATGTTATTTGCTAAGGACATAGTTTAAATGGAATCTGAAAAAAAAAGTCATTTCCCAGTCCTGGAAAAATAAAATTGACTAAAAGATAGGAAATCCATGGTAATAACTTTGGTGCTTTCACAGACTTTTCTTATGATAGTTGCTGAGTGCAATACCTCCCCATTCTTTATAAATAAATAATTCAGGGCTACCATGCAATGGAAAGAATAGGGAATGGAGACAATCACAGAGTTTTTTGTGGGAAATGTAAGAATGAGCTGACTCTCTTTTAAGATAAAAATGCATGTCTTTAAAGAAAAGTGAGTTGAACAGAAACCTGGGTATTTATTTTAGCCTGTGCAGAAATGATTCACTGGGTAGTTTCCTGATGGAGTATATTACCTTGGAAACTCATAGGTGTTTATTTAATGTTGCACATATACTGAGTAAGCTTATTTAAATTTATTGATAGTGTATTTTTAGAGTGCACACATATTACACAAGCATGCATACATGTACGCCAATTTAGCATACTAAATGCTTCTCCGTGTCACAGCTGATAACTGTTCTTGTCCAGAATACATTCTGAAAATAAATCAAGCTTAATTGGCATATTGTCTCTTTAGTGCGGAAATAGCAAAGGCTCAATTTCACCTTATAAATTACTGTTGACAATTTTTTTTGATGTTCTAGTGTTATAAAGCCCTAGATGGCACAGTGACTATGGAAGTCACTAGGCTATGAGCGGAATCCATAGAAATGTAAAACCAACTCTCCAGAAACTTTCTGATGTGGCTACTTTATGAAGGATGTATAAGAATATTTTTTTTCTTAACTAACAAGAATCATGTCCTTGAAATACGCACTTAGGACCAGGGACATGATTGGTTCGTGAGAATCTTACATCAAATAATACGTCCTTCTTAAGAAACAGAAGCTAGCAACCTCAACACTGATAGTCATTTCTGGCAAAACCAAGAGTATAGAGGTCAAAATTAGCCCAGTGAAATAGATATATGCGGCTGGAACTATATTGTCAGAGTAAGTGATTGAGGGCTAAAATAATTCACAGTTGTGTAGGTTGTCATTTGTCTGAAATGATGCACTTATCATCTCGCATAGAATTAACTAAATTAACTAAATTCATTGGCATTACATGAATATAGTCTTGTACTTTATGCCATTCACTAGGAAGGTGTTTCCCAAATTACAAAATTACGTGATTGTAAAAATTTCAATTGTTCAATTGTTTTGGAATGTGAGCCAGGAATTTATGCTTTTAACAAATGGTACAGGTGATTCTTATGTTAAAGATAATTTGGAAAATTCTTTATTAATCTTTTGACAAATTAATTGTTAACTTGAGGAAAAATAATTGTTAATTAAGTCCGACTAATTTAACTAATTCGATATTTATATATTTGTTTTCACAACCAATAACTTTGCCATCTCTCTAATTTTGCTATTTTTCTTTCTTAAAAATAAAAACTGAAGTGACAATACAACTGTATTTTCTTAGAAAGATGTGTTGTCAATTAACAGTTTTTAATTAGCTTATTTTTTTCTGCTAAACAGTGCAATTGCTTTTTTGAAGCCATATATTACATGGCAAAGCTGGACTCAGCTTTCTTGACTAATTATTTCATTTTTCCTCTTGTTTGAGTTATTTTCAAATAAAGTGTAATTGTCTATAGTTCAGGTCTTTTTGGAAATCAGGAATTCATTGTGAGATTTGATGTAACAATTTGGGAGGAATTATTTTTAAAAGAGTCACTTTATGTTGACATTTATCTGCTGTAATCTTAAATTTTGCATTCCACAGAGTGACAACAGTTTTAATGACACAAACAAACCCTGCACCTGTGTTTCTCAAACTCCACATTAGAATCACATGAGAAGCTTTTGTTAAGCAAATAGATTCTGTGCCCCACTCCAGTCCTATTGGAGTTCAATGTGAATTTCCATTTTTAACAAGCTTTCCAGGAAATTCTTCTGAAGCCTAAAATTTGAGACCCACCTGTTTGGCTCCTACAGTTTTCAACTCTGGTTGTCCTATAGAATCACCTAGAGAGATTACTACAAAAAATGCTAACATTTGGGACAAATCTTAGACCAGTTAGTTACATCTGATTTTCTGGGACTTTGGGGCTTTTTAAACCTTCCCTGGATTTTTAACTATTACTAATAGGCCCCTTAGAAGTGTGCTTTAAAAGGACTATTTCACCCCTCACCAATCTTTTTGTCACAAAATCAAGCATGCCAAAGTCATTATTTTTATTCATACATTAAAATGTTTAGTAATCAATTTCCCATTGCATTTAGGAAAAGTATGCTGAGAAATGGTTCTTTGTTCAGCCTGAGACCACCTAAAAAGGATTTGCATTTTCCTTTCAAGTTCATAATTGTCTAAACAGTTCTTTGTTGCCAAGAACAACAGGAGAACTAGGATATTTCATTGCTTAATTTAAACCAGTTATTGATTTTCATAATCTTATAGTTCTGTTTATTGTTTATGCTGGCTTATGGCATGTTCTGCTCCCTATTTTTTGAGATCTTTCACCTTTTATTAGTGTTTATTTACTTTGCCAGAGGTTAGAAAATTGATTGCCTTAGAAGATTTTCATAAACCAATCGTTCATAAACAATCTCGATGACTTTTGCCATATGTCACCTTTCCTAGACTATTATTTACCTATGTTTTAATTTAAATCATATATGTATATATTATTTTACTATATAAGCAAAACCATAAACAATATCCATAAAGTCTTGAGTTTGCTGTACTACTTAAATTTTTTAAAAATCTTAACAAATTTTAAATCAAATACATAAATATTTGAATAAAAATCTCCCTCTGTATACCATCAAAAACAATTAATAAATCGCTGTGGGTAAAAGTCCCTAATTTGGGCAAACAATTAGCTAAGCTATTGGTCAAATTGAGATGTTTTCTACCTTCCAGAACCTTCCCCCACCCATACACACACACACACACACACACACACACACACACACACACACACACCTGGATTCTGCATTACCTACATTACCTTATAACAGTGTCATTGGGCATCAAGTAGTGATTGAAAATGCAAATTCATCAAGGAATTTGTTCGAATTACTCTGACGGGCCATACATCAATGCTAAAAATCCCAAGTGGTAAGTAATTGGGTCGCCACTATTATAATATTTGCCTCATTCTCTGTTTCTGTTTTGCCAGTAAATGTAGATCTGATATTAATTAGGAATCTTCTATAGATAAGATGTCCCATTAATATCAGTCTTTTAACCACCTGTCAATGAGAGTAATTGAAAATTTCTGAGAATTTATGTGTCTGAAGTGCACAAATAATCCCAAACTTTATTCAACTGTAGTGTTCTCTCCAGATATTTTTAATAATGGGTCATATCCTATGATCTGATTCACAATTTAAAATATACTATGGAAATTATACACTGAGTTATGATCCCTATAAAGTTTTACTTTTTCAATAGAGGTTATTTTCTCACATTCAAAAACCCTACTGAGGTAGAAATGGCTTTATGAAATTTTAAATATGTTAATTACTTTGAAATCCAGCCTAAAATAACCTTATGGGATTTTTTTGAAACTATTACCTTAAATTTTCATAATGATTTATCTCTGCTTCATCTTTGATAAGTGCTTCTCAAAAGTCTGTTCTAAGATATGAATTCTTCTTAAATAGCCCATTCATTCTAAGAGGTGAGTGGTTGTTCAGTTGTTATGCCTCTGATGGAAAGATTTACCACCATTTCCCTCCTCCCAAATCAATAAATAAAAAGCCTATTTACCTTAAACTTAAAATGAAAAGTAAGGCCAAAAACATTTCCCTTTAGGAATGACTGCACTACAAGTAGATGCAAACAGAGTAGAAAAACAAGATGATTAAAGATCTTGGTCACTTTAAATATTACCTGAGGGGACTTTACTTTAAGGTCTTTATGTGAGTAGTACCTTAAAAAGAAAGGAACAAAATACCTGGGGAGCAAGAAATAAGAAAGAGAAACATCAAAGAAGGACTCAAATGTTATTGTTCCTTTCATTTCTGTTTCTCAAAGAATTTTATGAAATAGACAAAGGAAAAATGTGGAATTTAACCTTGAAAAGACCATTAATGTGATGACTTTCAAGTGACTGAGTTGGTGATTCAAACCTCTCCATAATCCAGTGGTGAAGAAAAAAAGAGGGATGTAAATGGACTTGATTTTTAAGGGAGGTTTTTCTGTTTTGTTTTGTTTTGTTTTGCAGCCAACTAGGCATTTCCTAAGTCTCTTACTTCACAATCACAATAGGAATTAGGCCTAAGAATTATAAGCTTATACAGACATAAACAGAGAGGGAAGGAAAAGTATAACAAGAGTTATCGAATTAACAAACATACTTACATATTTTCCAACAACACATTATTTAATTTATTTTCATCTATGATCAGGTAGAAACCAGAAGAAACATTTGTAGCTTAATAAATAATTTAATTTCTTGAATTTCTATGTAACATATAAATTTATTTTTACAGGATATATAGAGAGCATACTCATAGAGAGCAACAGACTTATGAAACGACTATAAAACACAAATTATAATTCGAGTTTAAAATTTCTCATTTTTACACTTGTATTTGTCTATTTTCCTATTGCTATTCAAAGCAAAACCAAATATATAATTGTAAGTATTCTAAGAAAAAAAAGGAGCGCCTCCATCACCTACACATGAGTTACATACATTCTAGATTTTACAAAATCAAAAGAGGGTAGGCAAAACTAAAGGGAAACACTATGTAAAAATGCACTTTTTACTGACTGTTGAACAGATCTGAGAGTGTCTGAGTTTAAAATATGACTTGAACACCAGCAGAGGAAAATGAATAAATCCACTTTCCTATTTGGGTTCCCACAAACTCTGCAAATGTAAAAGTTTTTGCAATTCAATAGCAGATTATATGAACATACCTCCACTACTTTGGTGGAAAGAATACACTAAGATTCTAGTTAACAGGGTCATATACTGCAAGGAATATGGACAACTGCCCATGTATCCTAACATTAAGATGTCTTCATTTCAGTTGAGAATTAACCTAAAACACTCACATCCAATCTCCCAAATTTAATCTCTCATCGACTAGTAAAGATAGATCCAAATTACTTTGCCACAGATTCATGCACTATGTAGTAATGTCATTTCACATTAAATCTTGTTTTTTTAAATGACACAGCATGCCCTTTGAAACTTAACGTAATCTGGATTATGAAGATTAAAATTTACACAACATCAATATTACATGTAGTACTCTCAAGTTCATATGCAGATTTTTGGATTCTACTCATTTAGTAGTGGAGGGAACACAGTGTAATGATATTTTTAGAGTGATCACCTTTGTTAAAAAGAGAATACTTTTCAGAATTATGGACCATGGGGGATGCATCAATGAAGGTAATGAATGGTAGAAAAACAATAGTACCTTACTTTACTTTAATGAAGCAATCCAGAAACAAGTTTGTTAGTGGACACAGAGGCTATTGAAAGGAAATTTTTCTAATGAGCAGGAGGAATTTACATACATATATGCATATATATACATATATATGTATCTTATGTGTCTAAATGGAGAGATAGATGTTTTGTGTTCTCAGTCTAGAAGGAAGAGATGGTACTTAATGGATGATGGGATCTGAGTTCCTTTTCTTTTAGTCTGGGCATTTTCTGTGGATGTGACAGATGTTTGATGATGACAAGGCACATAAGATTAAGATTAGAATGAAATAATCATCATCACCATCATCATCTCATCCTGTTACCTTACTCAAATTTAGTCAGATCTTACTGCTCTTTGTGACAATATCTCAATTTATTAACACTGCACAATCTTTCGCCTTGCTTACCAATCACAAGTAAAAAGTAAAACTAAATAACCACCACCTCACTTTGGTTCATTCTCAAAATTCTTCATATTGCTCCAAAGTCATATCATAAGTCATGAAACTGGCAAAAAACATAGTTGCTGAAAATCAAATTTATAACCAATTCTAAATCTGTGCATTTGAAAATTGTTTATTTTATTGGGAAAACATGTCAAATGGTTGTTTCTTCTCTTCCTGTACTGGCTGTACTGAATGAATTCTTAATTTTGTTGTAGGAAACATGATTAAACACAAATCATAAAGAAGTTTAATGAAATAAGGCATTATTGCCAAATTACATGATTTTACATTACCCCCAAACTATTTTTTAAATGGGTGAAGAAATGAGTAAATTATCACAATAATAATAGTCAATCCTTATTTATCTGTACATGAATTATTTGTCATCATACAAAGTTTTTCTTCACTATATACTAGGTCTCCCAAAAAGGCCATTTTGGAAGAGAAATTGCCTATTAGAAGAACAATAATCACCCCCTAAATTTTCACAAATGAAGAAGGTAAGGCATGGTATACACAACAATGCTTGCAGGATACGTGGGTTTATCTAAATATCAGTTTCTGAGAATATTTTCTAAATCCAAACATCAATAGCTTTTTTTAGGTGATGGATGTCTTGAAAGTCACACCCAGACAGACACAGTTTTATACACATTAACAATTTTGTCTGGAACTTTGAGGGCTCCATCATTTTCTTTAATCGTTTTTATAGATCAAAGGTATCCTTGAACCCAACTTTGAGGTCTATCATTAAGGATAATCAAAATTTGACCTTTAGTTACTTTCTTTTTTTAGAATAATAGAATGGGAAAGGTTCAAGAGAAGGCGAGGAATAGCCTCTGCTTCCATTGACAAGCTTCTCCTTTTAAGGATCCCAGCCGCATCATCATCTCTATGTAATAACAATATATGTTGTTAGAAAAATTCGTCAGCAATAGGGAATATATGTCTGTAGGTGGGATTTCTAACATATTTAATAATATTTTACCTCTATTAATGAACGATGTCAATAATGGGATTAATGACCAAGTTTAGATCAGAGACAGTAAGAGATTTTCCTCTTCTGTGTCTGTGTATTCTCGTATTCTTAGTTCCATTCTGTCATTTCACTTGTACAATGCTGATGTTATTCTTTAAATTTAAATAAGCTTTCTTCTGGGACTAATAATATAAACTTAAGCTAATAAAAAAGAAAGAAATTAGAAATTAGCACAAGATAAAAAACACTCCTTAGAAAAAGGAGAACTAGGGTATCATTTCAGAATCTGAAAATAATTCACAAATGTACGAATCGATGTTTTCCTAGAAATGGTAATCTCAATTTACATGAATGATATCTGAAAAGTTAATGACTATTCTAGGATAAACAAAACTTACTTACAGTTTAGGGGTTGGCTCTCAGTTAATATTTGTTCTTGTTATAAAATGCTAGATAATAATGAAATACAGAAGAAACCACCATCTATATTTTTAAGATTAAGTTGATATGGTTCAAATACATATACTACGAAGAAAGTAATAATCACAAAATGGTTACTGTTTGAACAATCAGGTGTTTAGCTATAGAAATATAGTAGGTTCAGGTCTCAACTCATCATGTCTTGGATTTTTTTTTTCATAGAATTGATCTAAAGTTAAATCAGCTGGCTATATGAGATACAAATGTCTTCTCTGCCCATAGGAGACCTAAGGAATGGAGTACAAATTAAATAATAAAAGATTTGAGCACCAGAATAAAGGGTAGGACGCTCATAAGCAGCAAGTAGAGGTTACACAAAGAACCAGATGGACTTTTGAATCCATAATGTGGCATTCAGAGCCTAAGTGGTGATTGATGAAAAGCAGGCAAAATCAAACATCACACGTGTCCAAGTCTGGAAGTCCATTCTCTCTCCCAGCTTGGCTAACATAGTCACACTTTCAACTGTGTTTTTACAACTAGAATATTCTTATCCCCCACATCCCCCACCGAAAAAAGAGAAGGATGAAACCTAAGCACTAGGGGAAATACATTTTTTTCTCTTTTTATTGTGAGTTCTAACAGAACTTTTGTTAAACGTAGAGCACGTGAACACATGACAGTTTCCTTCATTTGTTCTCGCATGGAGCTGATAGAGGAATACTTGGGAGGAATGTTTCTAAAGCCATAGATAGCTTCTTTTGCATTTCTTTCATTTTTTTTAAATACGAAAAAGCATTAGAGGAAAAGAAGTTTCTCAAGTTGTGAGAATATCAAATATTACCCATCAATCCCTGAATCATGCTATTCAAAATGCTTAAATCTACACTAAAAATAGAACAAAAAATGGACTCCAAATGCAGCTAAATTAACTCCTATGGATGCCTAAAATATGACTGTGGTCTGATAACTTCCTCTACATTTATTCCACACTTCCATCGTGCACTTAAAATTTTTTTAAAAAAATAAAATAAAATAAACCAAAGAAATAAGCCAGGCCATTGCCATGTTTACAGTTTTCTGAGCACTGGGGAATCTGGAATCCAGTCCAGTAAGTTTCACTGCCACCAGTCCCTGACAGGTGTCCACAGTACAAAGTAAACAATGGCCTTCTTGAATTCTGAAAATAACTCAATGTGCAAAGCTGACCTTAAAGTTTTACACGTCCTTGCAGCTTCAATCCTGGTTTGTGGAAAATGTGACACAGATCCAAGGGGAGCAAGGGAATAAAGAACAGATTGTAGAGAAGGACCCAGGCGAGTTGTCAGGGAGATAAACATTCTTAAGCAAATAAAAATCAATACACATCCCAAGGCTCCTTTACCTTGTCACACAGATACTGAGATCTTTGCTTGGTTACAAAACGCTTATACTCATCTCTCACACATTTGCAATTCAATCTCACTCTCCCTAGTGAACTCTACTGCAGTTTACACCTAATTTTTTTGTTTTTGTGGCCAGCTCACACCTTAGTATTGTGACCAAAACTGTAGAGTTGTTTTCTTATTATATGGTGGTAAGAATACACCAAACATACAGTAGTCACTACACAAGCCCAAAGATGATAACTGGGATGGAAGTTCCTACAATGAATCACTAAATTAATGTATAAGTTCTATTATCAGTGTTTTTATCACATTGATTTTTTAACTAAAAGCTACATAGGTAATATTTTCTTTTAATAATTGCCCTCTGAAGATTCCTTTGTGATTGATTTTGCATCATCCTTAACATGAATATGAATTAGCTGCTTACGTCATTGATTTCAAACATAAAGCTAAATGGTAAGGGATGAATTTCCTGGGAGCATCAGCTTTCTGTTTTCTGAAAGATAGAATTATATAGTTAAAAAAGCAAATTTTTTATACAGTAAAATTAATTATTTTAAACACTTTCTGATCTATTTTAAAAACTATTTTGTGGAAATAATGTCTGTTTTAAAAATACTGATCTTGGTTGGTATCCATATATTTGACCTCCTGAGTTCTTATTTAAACACCTTGATATTAATAAGTGTTGCTTATGTCCACAAACTGAAACCACTTAATTTTGAATGTAGCATTGAAAATTAAATACAAGCGAGTTAACATTTAAATACAAGGGGACCCCACAATAATAAGTTTCATAGATTTTCTCTGACTTTTTAGAAAATAATATTTTGTATAATACAAGGTGACAAAACATATTCGATGACACATCCTGTCCTTCCCTTTGGTTTGGAAGCCTTCAATGTAAATTTCATTTTGACTTGCGTTGATTCACCCTTTTGAGTTAACTTCCCTGGCATTTGCACATAATCTCATTTGCAGAAAAATTATAGAGGGAAAAGAGGAAGTAGAATATTAAAGAAAAACAGCCACAAACACATTCATGCCTTTCCAGGAAGTGATCAAATATAGGGTTTGATTTTTTTCTGTTTTTTTGTTTTTTTGGTTTTTTTGTTTGTTTGTTTTGTTTTGCTGTCTTTATATATATTTATATTTTTATATATATATATATATATAAGGGTACGTCAACTCATTTAAAAAACGGAAGCAACACTCTCCCCATTTTCATGCCCTTGATCTTCTCTTCTTAGTACTCTGTAGTAGTCACTGTCAAGTGACTAGCATACCTTTGGGTCTAGAGTGTATTCTGTAGAGCAGTGAATTAAATGTTAAGACAGTTAGACCCGCCCCCACCCCTCCGCAGAGTTTGCACATCATGTCGCCATTAGAAAGGTAGAGGTGGGGAGACAGGACAAGGAAGAGATTCAGGGCTCTGACTGGAGGGCCCTCCTATGAACAAGTGTTCTCATGTTTTTGTTCTCCCCCAAATAGCAATGCTGGCCTTCATTGCACTGCTCTCTGAAGGCCGACGTGTCCCAGTTGATCCTAGGCAGAACCCGAGAGAGAGGATCCGGTGCTCCTTGTCCCATTGGATAGATTTGTCCAAGCACCCCGAGGAAATGTTAAAAGCAAAATAAACTTTAAAAAAAAGGAAATAAAAACCCATTCTAAAACTAAACTAATGAAGCAAAAAAGGGTTTTCTATCTATACATCAGTCTCTTCTTTAAAAAAAATGTAAATTTACAAATTCCAATGACATATAAAACAAAGTCAAAAATGTAATGGTAAGAGACATGGTAAAACAGGAAGACACTGATGCTACAAAGAAATTCCAAAAAACATATGTACAAGACCCTGTTTTTCCTCGTGTTCTAGAGATTGTAATGCATGTTTTTTAACAGCAGCAGTCGAGGATTTAGTTCCAGGCACTGGACTGCAGATTCCACTCAAGCTCCCAGGGACGGGATGCCCCTCGCTTTTCTGTCACCAAATTACACTGGATATACTGGTCTCCCTTGGCAACAGCGGCAGGATGGCACTGTTTGTGTGGGCCTCGTCTGGATTCTGCTCCCTGCTCGATTTTGTCTGTGGCCGCTGCCCGTTGATGAGTGTCATGGGGATGTTACAGTAGGTATGCTGATTCCCTATGGAGGTAAGAGGCAGGGTGCCGGTAGGAGGTACGTCATACTCATAGCTTCGGTAGTAGTGTTTCTGACGCATTTGTGAGTGGTACGTGTTGTGAAAGGTAGAGCGGAGATCTGGATGGGCAGTGGCTAGAGCTGTGGAGGTGGCCGCGGCCATGGAAATGGCCGAGACAGTCTGCAGCTCCCCAAAAGGCCCCTGCTCACTGACATCTAAAGCCTGCTCATGTGTAATGGGTTCTATCCTCTTAAAAGGCATTTCATACTGTAAACGTTTCCAGAACTTAGAGTTCAACTTGTTGCATTTTGGTCCATGCCATTTAATAACCGTCAGGAGCTTGATGGTATGCTTGAGGGCCTCCACCTCCTGGTAGTTCATAATTCCTCGTAGTTCACTGCATTCGATTAGTATGACTTTAATTTCTCCAGTCACAAGCATGTTTCGAAGTCTGGTCTCCAGCTCAAAGATGCTCCAGCCTCTTCTAACTACATAATTTGGGGTCATGACAATAATCAGCCGCTTGCTTTGATCCACACATCTTGCCACGTCTTCAATGTATGCTACAAAAGAGAAAAGAGTACATCAGAATGAATGAATGGACTATTTGGTCCAGAAAGCCCTGGGAGATTCTCTTTCATACATTAAATGAGAATTGTTGGCCTTCTCTTCCCCGTTCTTCCCAGAATCGGGAAAAGCTGATGAGAGGGCAGAAAAAAACAAACAAACAAACAAACAAAAAAATACAGAGAATTATTGATTGTTGGGTAACAACTTGAGAAGATGAAAATAGCCAATGATCACTTTGGATAGAGTTTGGGCCTTGCTTCTTTTAATGTTGGAAATAGTTTTCCCAGAACAAATCTCTCATTGGGTTTCTTTAAATGTCAAGGCTCATAAAATGAGATGCCTTATAGAACAATGGAAGGAAGAGTTTTCTCTGAGATATCAAAAATTAAATTTCATATGAATACACAAAAACATTTCTTTCTTGGGAAACTAACAGATATAATTTTTGAAGTAAAAAACCCAAAATTAAAATTCTGTGTAAAAAGTGATGACTACACAGACGCTCATACAAATATGCATATTCTCAAATGAAAACATTAACTTACTTCCAGTTGGGATTAAATCTCTATCTGGTATAAACAACTTATATCCATAATGCTTTTCAAGCATATCAGGTAGGATTTCAAGGGCAAAACGTTCTTCTTCCCCAGTCTCCTGATTCCACTGGTCAGGATCCACTTTGGTGTATGATAAGTATGCATCGTAATCTTTATTGTCTGTCAGAAAATAACAAAGTAAAGTTGACATCATTACAAAGAAAACAATGGAACATGAAAACATTCATGTTTTTTCATAAACATCTCCAAATGCCCCATTTCTGGAAGACCAAAAAAAAGAAGACTTCATTAATTTTCATTAAGAGTTCAATAATGCCAAATATTCTGGAACTAGTTTGGAGGTATAAAGGGTCATATTTTGGTTTAGTCATTGTTATTGTTGTTACGAAAATATTAAGAAAAAAATTAGTGAAAACAGTGACAAAATGCTGACTTTCACTATTTTTGATGCACGGATCATAGAGAATCTTGACAGCTAATAAAAGGCACATATTTGGAGAGTAGTTCGCTCTTACTCTGAATCTTACATTTAGCTATTCCTGTCATTGGCCATTTTACCCTGCTGAAAAAAAGAAAGAAAACCGCATCTGGCTTGACTGTGGAGGAACGATTTTTAGATTATGTGTGCTGCACTGATTTTCTGTTAAGAAGAAAATAAAACCAAGCTTGGGATAATAAATTTTTTACTGAGAGCCAGTTCTTGGATTTTGGGATTGAGTTTGTCCATAAGGATCAAAAAGTACAATATAAATAAAAGAAACTCAGTACTAAAGTCTAATCTCTCTCCTACTCTTCCCCCTTTTGACATGAGAACTCTTCAAATGTTTGAGGACTGCTATCATGTGTTCTCTTTAACTTAATTTTTTAACATAGCATCTGAAATTTCTCATTTATTTTTTCTAAGAATAAGAAGTCATTTATTCCCTGGATAGTCTCTCTTTTGTTAATTTCCTTTTTAGAATAGCATATCAAGATTCATAGTTCACTCTAATTCTAAATACTGTCAATATGCTGAGTCTACCAAATATCAATATCCTTAGCTCTCTATTGTGCTTCCCTGATGATTGTCAGTGTATTACTTGATTATTATATAAAGTCGAATTGAAACACTCACAAAGTTTAGAATAAAATGAATTCTGCATCAGGCATAGAATTTAAAATCTTTTGAGCTATAAAACATCAAAGAGGGACATTCTTGACTATTGCTTTGTGTGGCTTTAAGACACTCCTTTTGATTTCAGGGACACCAAAGCTTCTGAGATCTGTATATGTATGTTAATTCTAGTAGTCTGATGATTTTGAGCCATCTAGAAGTTATTTTATGATTATAACTCTCCAGGGAAAACTGAGAAAATTATTTATTGCACCTAATGTTAACACAGGTATATAAGAAACTAACGACTCCACTGTAGGATCTTTGGAAAAAAAACTTTTAGCTATGGAAATTTTTTTTTTTTAAAAAGCAGCTTCTAGGGAAAAAAAAGTTTTAGAAAGTATTAATCATCCTAAATGCATCATATTTTGGTATTTCCTTTATTCCTCAACTAGGATATAGTTGTACATACTATAAACAAAATCCAATTTTCTCCAAAAATAATAATTATATTGGTTATAGCAAGGCTATGCCCTTAGGCCAATGGACAGCCTATAATGGTTCCATTTGTTTACTTTAGTTGAGTAAGAAATCATAGCAAATAGCACATAATAAAGCTTGTATATAATATCAATTAATATTTAATTAAAATACTCATCCATTAGCCATTCACAGGTATTCTCTATGAGATATTAAACTTTCTTTACAATATTGGTCAGCAGGTTCCAGTCTAGTAGGAGATGCAGACAAGTCAATATTCCATTTCTAAGGCATAAATATGTTACTAAGAGTATAATAGGAGTCACAGGCCAAAGGGAGGATTCTTTAAGCCAGACTGTGATTATAGTATTATTTTGTGCATATACTATTTTCTTTCTGGGAATCTGTTCTCTTCCAGTTTGCCTCAAAGTACTATAAAATGTTGAAGCTCCCCTACATTTGAGTTGTGTGATAACTAGATCCTCATGCATTGTCCCCTGTCTTTTCTAGACTTAGAAATATTTTAAAACCAGATCAACAGGAACACTAATAAGAACAGAGCAATCAGGAATTAGAAGAGATGTAAACAACTGGCCCACCCATACTGGTAAATTCCACATGGATATCACCTTTGCTTATATGACATTGTCTGATTCTGGTCACCCTACCTCTTCCGTGTACACCTCTCTTCCAGCTCACAAACACTGTCATTCTGCAATATGTTTTCTGTGGCCCACTTAATTTTTCTTTCAGCCTGCTTTCCTTTAAAAATTTCCTTTCCTCCCATAATATCAACAATCACTTCTGTGTAGATTCCTCCTTAATTTAGATGTCTGATCTTGTTCTCTTTCTCCTGAACTATGAATAGTCCCCCACTCCTATCTGTAATCTGGACCCCTTAATTTGGAGGTTCAGCATGCGCCTCACACTTAACATGCCCATAGCATAAGAAGCCTCTCATCCCAAGCTCTGTTCTTCTTCTTTTATTTCAATTTTAATTACATAACCATTTCACTTGTTTAGTGCCTAAACTCCAGATACATGTTCCACTTATCCCATTTTTTTACAAATAATCTCATAGTCATTCATTGGTACAAATCTATTGGATTCTATTTCCAGACTAGTTCAAGTCCTACTCATTTCTTGCCTATTATAATTATATTTTACCTGATCTTCCCTTTCCATTTCCTTCTCATTCTTGGGAACAGTCACCAAATTTACCTTTCCAAACCTTACCACATATCACACTTTATGGTGGCTCAAAAAGTATCTATGGCTTCTCATTATTGAAATAACCAGCAGCTAAATCTTTAGTTTGTTTTCCTTGAAGTTAAGCCTGATTTCCTTGAGTTGGTAGTGATCTTTTTTTCCCCCCATGTATTATATTATTGTGTTCATACCTTGACTTCTCTTTTAGACTACAAGATCCTTGCCTCAGATATGTGACTAGGGCTTAGCAGATGCTCAAACATATCTGTTGATTAAACGAATGAATAGCCTTTCATTTTGGCATCACATGACTCACATCCTATAGTTAGCTCTGGGAGTTTTCTTAAGACCCAGATCATTTCTCAGGAGTGATGGCTTTGTAGATGTAGACTCCATGCTACTTAGATTTCACAAAGAATTACTAGGAGCTGCGGGGTCAGAGTTTAGTAAGGCTCCTGTGGAATAGCCTTGAATTCTAGTTTCTCATCATGATTTAAGGGAAGACCTTAAAGTCTGTGTAAATGCCTCTAGGAAACTGGTTTTCAGACTTGAGCATAAATGACAACCATTTGGAGGGCTTGTTAAAATATAGATTGCTGAGCCCCACCTCCAGTTTCTCATTCAGTAGATCTAGAGTAGGTGCTGAGAACTTGCATTTATAGCAAGCTGCGAGGAGATGCTGCTGCTGGTCCAATGACCACACATTAAAGATTTGCCAATATATGCTATTAGAGCTATCAAAAACAATTTAAGAGATATTATCCAAGAACAGGATACAGGCATGCAGAGGTTTCAGCAACATCAAGCAACTGCAGTCAGCTGCCAGGTAATTGACTACAGCACCATAAAGACTGAACTTTGCTCCCCTCCCCTCAACCCCAGGTCCATGATGAATGGTCCTGATACTTGGAGGGCATATACTCCAAATAAAATATCTGAAAACTCACATTTTTATCAAAAAGGGGATAGATTCTTGCCTAGAGTAATATATGAAGTAACCATATTAACATTAAATGAACTTTAGGAATTGCTGCTATGGCCTCATTCAAGTTTCTCTCTCTTCATGTCATCTGGATGAATTTATAGCATTTAAACTAATGTCTCCCAGTTAAAAAGGAGTTGTTCACAAGCAGATTACCCTAGTAGAAAGCCCCTTACAAGCATCTGCAGCACCATCTTCAAATCAATAGGACTTGATTGATATCTACTTTCTCTCTTTCCCCAGAGTCTACATCAATGCAATAATGGGTTAGGCATTTATTTACCACCAGAAGCAAACCTCTGATTTGAAAGTTGTTGGACTGCAAACACAGTGCCAGATGCCGTACTAATTTCAGCAATGTTTTCTGATTCAAAGTCATATGTATTCTAAGGTCTCTTCCCTTTTCCCAATTAGCAACTGAGTATGCATCTTGTATAGTATCTCTTAAATTGTTTTTGATATCTCCAATAGCATATATTGACAAATCTTAATGTGTATGAGCTTCATGTGACTGATGAAACTGAAGAAGTTGACATTTTTATAACCAAAAACCTTAACTAATATTTTAAAAGAACAGGGCTATGATCATTTAAATTCAACTTGAGTTTATAAACAGGTTTAAAGTAGTCATGGGGTGGTACAAGAGTCTATTTCTTATTCTGAGCTTTATTCTTTAAATTTTGCTTTCTGTAATTTAAGCTATCAGCTATAATTCTGTTCACTGCAGAGATGGAAAACAGCTGTTGCACACACTCTTTGTAATAATTCTTCATAATCTCAAATATAGTCATTAAGTTACTCTTTTTATGACTTTCAAGAGATGCTGGCTGAGATGTGCCACCAAAAAATAAAAATAAAAACCCAAGATCTAAACAAATCAATTAGTTATTTGGGTACTTGAAGTCAACAACAGGTTCAGCAGATTTTTCTCCTTACATTGACTGAATTATCTGCTGGCTTTGATGCTTTATAAAAATATTTTTGAGGGAAAAAAAGAAAGTTTGGACCTATAGATTTAAGAACTAAAAACATGAATTTAAAATATTATTAAGAAACATTGATGAGGGAAGGAAACCATGTTCAGGAATGAAGAAAGAGTTTCGAAAGGTGATAAACAAATGCATTGTTCTCTTTAACATCTGAAAGGATAATAGCCTCACTGCTCTTTAAGAAAACTGATAAGCCAAGGAATCCATGGATTTTTTAGAAGACTCCCTTTTCAAGATGAAGGTGGTGGCTGAATTGCATCTCAGCTAGGAAACAGATTTACTGACAATAGAAATGGTTTGAGATTGGCATCTGTTTTTTTGGGATTTTTTTAACCTTTAAACGCCTGTTGAATAGTTGTCAGCTGTTATTGGCAGCTGGCCATTTCTTTTTTTTTTTTTTTTGGTTTGTTTTTTCTTAAATATTTATAAGTCACGTAAGTGAAATCGACTAGTGACAGAGGCCATCATTCCGCAAATGGGTTCCCAAAATGAGATTGGAGGAGGGCTCAAAGATGAACTATGTACTTCATATCTTTTTTCATCTTAAAAGGTGATTTTTGTATGTGTAGGTGGGGCATATTACCACAGAAAACTGTGAAAATTAAAAATTAGCATTGATATAATTTGAATAAGTAAGAGTGTTCAAAAAGTAAGCCACATTTCTTTCTCATGTCTCAGATTTGCCATCATCTGCTTTCTCACATTGCCAAGATATAATTTTTCAAACAAAAAACTCTGCAGAGATAGATCATATATCTTTGAATGAACAAAGTATTAGATATACATATAATCTTAATATTTTGATTTTGTGATTATTGAATATTATTGTTTTAATAAATTTCACTTTTAATTTCAATTCTGCTATGGCAACCTCTGGCAATTGTATTTGCAAAATTGCTTGAGTTGTACACTTTGAAATTTTTACAATATTGTTCTAGTTTACACATTTTGCCATCTGATAATTTTCTGGACTATTTGAATCCATAAATTCTCAAACACTTAAATGTGAAACTAATTAAAATATTTATGATGTGAAATAGTGAAAAAAAAATCCAGCAACTGAACTTAAATCTTGACTGCTATAACTTTTTATATAACTCATTTGAAACTATATTTCCCAATATACAAAACAGCAACTTCCTAAAGATTTCTGGGATTAAATGAGCCCCCACCATATAGCAAAATGCCTGGCCCAAAGGAGTCATTCAATAGCTGTTGATTTCCTTCCCTTGCATCCTTAAGAGGGCAGCAGGCAACATAGATTCAAAAGTCTTAAGAGGGTAAGAGGTAGCAGAGTAGTAAATGGAGCACAGGTTTTGGGATAAGAAGGCTTGGTTCCTACCATTTAACAGTTTATAATTGTGGGCAAGTTGTATACCAAAAACAACTCTACATCTCTCCTTCTGGGATTCAAAAATTCATTCTTGGTTGTTCCTGTGTATGCAAATTATCTAGTCACCACCCCCGAAAACAAACAAATAAACAAAAAACAAACCCTATAGGGTTTCTAAATGATTACAGAGGTACTCTGTTTCACTGACGGACATAAGGACAAACATTCTTGAATCTATGAATAGTGAGTGATCTTCTAATTGAAAGAGAAAGAAAAATAAATTCTGTGGCCTCAGATTGCATAGATACAAATTTGTTTCATATGCCTGAAATGGAACAGATGTTCACATTTTCTGAGGGTTGGGTGGAGATTATAATAGATTGCTCTAACTCAATTCGTCCAATGCCTATAATAACTCCCAACATCATAAGATGAGGAGATCTATTTCCTCATCTTTAAAACAGGAATCATATTAGTGACTACAGTGTTTTTATAAGCTTGTCCTGCTGTCATTATGAGTAAGCACGCCCCACATACTTCACGGTCAGAGAAGGGGGGAAAAAAAAAGCCAAAAATAACAACAAAAAATACTTTCACCCTGAGAAAAACAAACATAAATCAGGGTTACAAGCTTTAAACAAAACTTGAAGGGACATGCCAGGCAGAGGCATGGAGAAGCAAAGGAGTCTGATGCTGTTATGATGTCTGTATTTTCTTTTTAATTATTCCAGCACAGACAGTGGGGTACTGTGTTAGTGTAAGTTATGCTCTAGAGACAGTAGGCTGCCCTTATCAGGATGGTCAGCTAGTATTTAACTAAAATAAGGCAATACTCCAGAGGCAGCCACTCTAAGCACTTAAACTATCTTTATCTCTGATCAAAAGCAGATGCTTCGTTAATTAGCACAATGGATATTAGAAATCAGGTTTCATTGTGAAAATTAGTAGCTTTTTAATAAGTATGATGGATCTTGGAAATGGTCTCTTCATGGTAAAATCAGTGCTATTCAAGACATATGGTTTACCTAACATAATTAAGAAACATACCCCTTCCCTTACAAGAATCTAGCAGGACAAGTGGCCTGCCCTTCTGGAGAAACTCTCCTAGGCTTAATTCCAAAATGATCCTGTGTCCTGATGATGAAGGTTCTTGGATGTCATGAGATGGTTAGCCCAGTCATACCACTGGAATATTGTCACATTTGCCTCAGGGGGAAATTTCTTGCAAGTTTTCTGAGAACACACATACACACATTCACACACACACACACACACACACACACATAAGAGAGCTGGAACTTCTTCAAGTTTATAGGATAGGTTCTGTGTCTATTTGTTAATAAATAACTGTGTGGCAGAATTTGTCCAAACTTTCTTTCATTTTATTGTGGAATCAAGGTGGTTGGGAGTAGCTAACCTTCTACCTTTAACCATTATGGTTACCACATCTATTCATTTACCCAAAAGAAACTGATAATTATGCATGATTACATTGTCTTAAGTCAGTTCTCAACAACTGAGTTTGTGCAAAAACCAACATCTCATTCTAACTGGAACTCTACATGTTCAGATCCCATGGGAATGGCAATGCTGCAAAAGTAAGTTGGGCCACCCTTTGATAGTAATTGCTTTCTGAATTAAGAAGCCTGGACTTGCTCTGCCAGGCAAAATGGGGGCATTTAAAAAAAAAGAATCACAGTAAATTTGTACTTAGAAAGATAGTTCTGTTAGAATGTGAAGGATAAAATAGAGGGGTAGAGAATAAAAGCAAGAAGGTGGTGTAGGAGGCTTGGACAAGGCAGTTGCAATTAAGGGTAAGGAAAAAGTCGATTTTCAAGAGATGTGACTGACTGACTTTAATGACTAATTGGAAATGGCAGGTGAGGAGAAAGTACAGTCAATGAGGTAGAGGAAGATACAAGGCACTGAGGTATAAAATGGAGGATGACAAAGAATGAGTATGGGGGGGGGTGAGTGTTTGGGGCCTATCTTGGTGGAATAACCAATAGGCTACTAGAAAAAATGATACTGAAACATGAAAACTGGGAGCAGGACATTAGGATTTAAGAGTTATTTGTTCATAAATACGATTAAAGATATAATAATGAATGCAATACAAGAAGTTGGGTGTTGTGGCACTAGAAGTACTAAGGCCTGAATCCAGAGGAAACAATAAAATGTTAAGGTTATGTAGAAAGTGACAAGGAGTGATGTGAACAAACTAAGAGAGCAAAGCATCAACCTGTTCTATCTTGGGAAAATATCAGAATTCTTTTTTTTTTTTTTTTTTTTTGAGACAGAGTCTCACTCTTTTGCCCGGGCTAGAGAGTGAGTGCCGTGGCATCAGCCTAGCTCACAGCAACCTCATACTCCTGGGCTCAAGTGATCCTGCTGCCTCAGCCTCCCGAGTAGCTGGGACTACAGGCATGCGCCACCATGCCCGGCTAATTTTTTCTATATATTTTTAGTTGGCCGATTTCTTTCTAATTTTAGTAGAGGTGGGGTCTCGCTCTCGCTCAGGCTGGTCTCGAACTCCTGAGCTCAAACAATCTGCCCGCCTCGGCCTCCCAGAGTGCTAGGATTACAGGCGTGAGCCACCGCGCCCGGCCCAGAATTCTTTTATGTAAGAATCCTTATGATATAGAACTGATATAGTCAGGTAATGCCTATTGTAATGACTTGAAAGGAACTGGCTAAATGTGTCTTGATGGCAGATTCGCCATCTCCCAGTCTGATACAATGGCTGCAATTCTTGTAATTTAGAGTCATTTAGACCTGGGTTCAAATTCTGTCTTTCTAGTTATACGATTCACTTATTATTAGTAAAGTAGTCAACACAACACTTGTTATTCAATAAAAAGGTCAATGAATCTCTTTATCATATTGTCACAGTAGGACATTACTTCAAAATATTAACTAAACTTTTCCTCCCGGTTCTTCTTCACACTTTTTACCTTTCCTTACTTCTAAGATTATTTTATGAATTCCCCTTTCAGGGGAGGTAAATATCATGGCCAAGAATAAAGAAGACATTGCTCAGCTTTGACTTTTAAATTACATTTTTTTGAAGCCAAGACAAGAATCAGAAAGGCCTGGACTTTCTCTTAACAGCCTTCTCTTCTTTGGAAGAAGAAAAGACTGTGGGAGAGCTAGGAAGCATGGGGATTTGATGATGTCAGAGAAGTTTTCCACCACTGGAAGAGTTCATAATTATTTGACCATAAGAGCATGTGTGGAAGGATCTAAGGGGATGTTACTAAGGTTTAGAGGCTGCCTGGATTTCTGAGAAGGGACCTTCAGGGCCCCAGGGAGGGGAAAGAGATAAGAGAAGTTCTTATGATTTGAGGCAGAATCTGAGAAGAACAAATATTTGTGTCCTTTTTCTCAGGGAAGATCTTAGGAAATGATGAGCTTTATAGAAAAATTCTGCACCCAACATGGGACCTGCATGTTAAAGAGGCAATAGGTTAAGGAGATGATATTGTTTTTAAAAAAATGGGGAGGTAGGTATGAGTGTAGCAGAGTTCATGGTGTTATAAATACAGGTAAGAATGTCTGAAATTCCCAAAGGAGAAAATTCTGGACAAGTGTCTGAAGCTTGTGACTAGAGGCCAGGGCAAGGATCTTGGCCTTTAGTGAGTAGAGCTCGATGCGTCCAAAGAGGAAGTGGTAATATCTCAAGTGAGGAAGAGATGGCATATGTACCAGGTGCCTTTCTCCTTTACCAGAAAGCCATATGTGAGTTCCCTAGAAACAGATTTCTTGGGGGAAAAGGGAGGAAGAGAAATGGAATATCCCAATTTTCAATCAAATGTTAACCTATAAGAAGCTGAATTCCAAACCAGAAGGGCCTGTGGTATCTTGGAGTGACAAGATTATTAGTTTTTTGCCATCAGTGGGAATGAGAACTTGAGAGCCAAGATGAATGGTTTTAGAGCATTAGAGAATTAAGAAAGTTGCATTTATGTACATCCAACTTTTGTTAAGATACGGGATTTCAACTTGCTACATTATTATTAATATTATTACTGTAGTAAGGTTCTGATGAAACAATGTTGCTGAGAGTTCATGGGTCAGGAGAGATGCAGCAGGAAACAGGAGTTAAGGGCAGGCGCCTGACCGCCATTCCAGCAGGAACAGATCTGTTTTAATACAGGGAGGCTGCATATGTGATTGCACTTCCAGTAAGAATTCCTTCCCATAAAATCGTCTGAACAATCACTGCTTTGGCTCTGCTTTTATTTCCCTTTTTAGGGGAATAACTAGTACATTAGTAATACCTAGATGATAATTAATTTCATTATCTTCATTTTCTTTGGGCCTAATGCATTCACAATGGCATCTTGAGGAAAGCCCTCATAGTTAGATCCCCAATTGTGTTCAATGTGGCCCTAGAGACAGAGTTCTAACAATTCCTAAAGGATTTATTAACTAAATTAGCTTTCTGAGAGAACCTTCTCATCTGTTAGAATACTATTTGTTAGTGTTTGTTTGCTTTATTTTCTTACTTAAAACATTTTTTTTTAAAAAACTAAGGACCCGACAGCTTCACAACAGAAGTGAAATCCTGTAAAGTTACCGAAGTAACTTACTGAAGTGTTTACAATTACCAGGATGCCCTCAAAGAAACTTCAATTCAATGAAAGTTAAACTGCATATGATTCATACTTTTTTCATTATATCCCACCATTTTCTACATTCAGAAAATGACAGATAAAAACTGCACTGGGAATTGGTGGTTTTGGTAAACCAATATATTCATATTCAGAACACAAAATAAACATATTCAAAACAGGGTTAATAGATTGAGACTTGTTTAAGTAATATGCCTTTTCAAATATCATTGACTGTGCTAACTGTGCAAACAATTATCTTTAGATTATATAAGCAATACAATCCTTAGATTATTATATAATCTTTAGATTGATCAATCTTTAGATTATATTGAATATACTAAATTTTTAAAAGATAAAAAATAATAGAGACTCAGTATCCAATAAAATAAAATCTTTTGAAGTAGACTTATTTTCAAATCCCATCTTGGCCACTTACAGTAACACTTGTGTTATCTTCTTGAGTAAGTTATTTAACCTCTGGGAGCCTCAGCTGCCTTATCAGTAAAATAGAGATTATAATATTGACCTCAGGATTTTTGTGATGCTTAGCAAGAATGACTTTAAGAACGCCTAGCACTTTGCTTGCTTAATATTCATCCAACAACAGCTCTGACGATTACAATTTTCTCATATTTCTTTAAAGCAGTAGCAAAGAAAAATAATAATTTGTATCAATAGGCAAGAAAGTTAGAAACAAAGAATAGGGAAATCAACACTTAAAAGCTAAAAAAAAAAAAAGAAAAAAAACAGTTTTGCTGCAGCTCAGACTTCACGCTAACGGGGAGGAGAGAAGGGTAGATGGAGAGGAGTGTTGGGCAGGCTGAATAAAAGCTTCTCTTCACAAGTCTGACAACCTACAGTTCTGCCTGTGGATTTATTCCAGTGGACCTGGAAACATGGCAACATGGGCAATTGCTTCATGTTCCTTTGTACCATTTGGTGCAAAACTGCCAATCGATGAGAAAACAGTTTATAAATATGACCAAGAAACCTTTATCATCTATACTATTCATTATCAGTTTGCATACGCTTCCTATATTGCAAGTTTATCTTGTGCTTTTTCAAGTGATCAAAAAGGAAAAAAAAGACAACTTAAGTCCTTTAATGGGTAGCTTAGGGAACTCAATTTTAAGGACCCAAATTCCTCTTAGATTGTACACATGGTCATGGCTGATCAGAAGCAAATAATAAGCATAATTTCCACAAAAAAATTTACTTGTCCAATTCGAGTAAAAGTATTAGATGCATTATTAGAAAAACAATGTGCTTGTGCACTTTCCTATCTGTTGGTCCACACTTGGAATAAAAATTAGGCTATCTAAATATAGCTAAATAAATAAGATTGAAAAGACTGCTGGATGAATTCTAAAATACTCAGTACAGTTTATTATAACTGATCAGTCTAAACAGGAACAAATTGATATTCACTTCAAACTACTGGGCTAGGGAACACAATTAAAAGAGACACTCCTTACCTATAGAAAAGTAAAGCTGGCCTTTCAGTACTGATTACATGGTGAGAGAAAATGAACACTCTGATAGCATTGTAATCAGTGTTTGTAATTTGTAAGTGCTATTGGAATATAATTCTAAAAACGGTAGATGTTACTTTACAATTTTCAGAGGAAAATACCTACGGTATTGGCTCCAAAGCATCATACGTACATTTCTGTACAAAAGATGAATTTACAAACTGAATATTGAAATATTACAAGAGCTGCTGCCAGTGATTATGCAGGTAAGTTTTCTTTCCCCTTAATAAAACAAAGGCAGAAAACAAACAAAAATATTCAGAAAGAACAATAAAAGAAATAACTCATCTTACCTCCATCCAGCTCTTCAGCTCCGAAATGATTCCTGTAGAAGAGCATGATTTCTATCTTGTAACACTTATAGATGGTCACCAAACAAACAAGCAGCAAGAGGATAGCACCAAGCCCTCCAGCAAGTTCCACTGTGTACATTAGCTCTAGAAATAAAGAGATCACAACAGGGGATTATATAGTATTCACATCCAAAATCATAAATTCAACTAAATTTCACATTTTTCTGGATAAAATCAGATGTGGGTAATGGGTTAACACAACCCCTTCCCTTTTTGCATGAGAATTTGACCTTTTGATAACTTTCTAACTCTGTTTCCTTGGTAACCAGATACGGTGGTATATGGTAACTATGTTGCTAAGCAACATTGCTTATGGTAAAAATGAAACTTCTCTGGTAGATTGCATTTGGACTGAAAGAATTATAAATACCTGATTGGAAACTATAATATTGAGTTTGTCTGAGTGCAGTAACTCTCATATATAAACACATCCCTTATGGAGATCCTGCAAGCTATGCATATGGGTTGATAAAAGAAATATTGGTTCCTGTGGATATGAAGCTTTTAAGCCAGAATGGCTTTTGCCCTCACCCAATGTGAATCTTGATCCTTCTCACCTGTGCTGTCACCTGGAGGTTAGGGGTCAAAGGGAGGTGAGGGGTCAAACAGCAGGGTTCCAGGAGGGCATCCTGGACTGTTGCATAGTTTGGGGAGGCCTAATGAATGCTGTTTGCTGACTCCTGCTAGAAGCAATGTGTCCTGTACCATATCTTTCTGAATAGAGTGGTGCCAATGTAGTCTACCATAATCTTGTAGGCTGAATGCTTACTTGGACTTAAGAAGTAGGCCTCTATAGCAAATGTCACAATAGAATATGGTGGTAGTATTTTTTTTAACATTACACTATTTTTTTTCCTTTTTCTTTCCTTCCCAATTTACTAGGCATGTTACTATGTTCTACCCAAAAGAGGAATTTTCTTGACATTCACTGTATACGAGTACTCCTTTTCCTGCTGAATGTCTATATTACATCAAAAATTAGCAGGCAGATTTGGGGATAAATTATTTACTTCTTTTTTTTTTCTTTAGAGCTTATGGGCATTGTAATAAAAACAAGGATACTGGTATTTAATAGTAAGCCACCAGGCACAAATTTTGAAATTCACTTTAAGCGTTGTCCTTGATCATCATAGTCCAAATGTTGTTACTGATGGGTAGCCACTGTTCTTTGCCATTGACAACTACGTTGAAAATTGCTAGTTTCTTTAATTACCATTAAATATAATTATTACAGTAATTAAAGCTATAAAATAATGGTGCTATTGATTCCATAATTTAGAATCCACCAACAGATTATATAATTTCATAGTATAGTTAATGTAAGCTTGGACTGAGAACTTTAAAATAACCCATGGTTTTGCAGTAACAAATACTTGAGGGTTATAAGATCACTCTTGAGTTCTCACAAATGGGGTGAAATCATCATGGGAGCAGTATAGTTTCAGTGATAAATAATCTGAGAATCATGGCCATAATTTTCTCACAAGAACATTGTGTGTGTGTGTGTGTGTGTGTGTGTGTGTGTGTGTGTTTGCATGTGATGTCATTTTTCCTGTAATAATTACAGGAAAAAAACCTCAGTTGTATTTCTCATTATATAGTCCTTCATTTCTAATTCAACAGTTTAATTAAAAACACATATAAATACTGTTTAAACATTTGTATTTTTCTGTACTTATTAAAATTAAATGGGAAATAGAAGAAAATCTTATTAAAAGTGGTTGAACTTTATGTTTAAAAAGGGAAAAATAAAATGAGATATTAAATATTTTAGAGTCTAAGTAAGTTAACATAAAGTGTGAAATACTGAAAAATATCTCCAGTAGCTTTATCTGCTGAACCTTGTGAGGAACCATACAAGACAGTACCATAAAAGCACCAGGAATGAAACATAAAATGCTCTTCCATATAACGTTTTCCCCCTATTATGGGAACAGAAGGGATGAGTGAGTGGATAATACCAGGGGTGGCACTGAGTCTTGTTCTCTCAGGATATGAGTTAAACTCCACCATGCACAGAAGCCTGCGTAAAACTCTAACTTATGTTTATGGGGTGATTTATATACCAGAAAAAATGTGATTTAAAATATGCTGGATATAATGGCAGATGTTAAGAATTTGGATTATGGCTTCTTTTAAGGTTCGTTCTGTCTTCTAATATAGTTTATTAAACATTTAGAATTTGCCCCTTTAACATTTCTTGCACAAGAAAAGAAATGGAAAAAAAAAATCGAGAACACTTAATTCTACTCCCAAACATTGCTAGTGAGAGTACGCAGTGGTACTACTACATTGGAAAATCTGGGGTAGTTTCTAATAGGGTTAAGTATAAATCTACCCTATGAATAGCAATTCTGCTCCTAGGTATTTACCCAAGAGAAATATAAGCAGGTATCTGCAAGAAGACTTGTATGAGAATGTTCAGAGTGGTGTTATTCATAGTATTCACAACTGAAAATAATCCAAATGTCCATTAACTGGAGATGATGAACCGACTATTGTATGTCCATACAATAGAATATACTTAGCAATAAAAAGAATAAACTACTGATACACACAACATTCATGAATCTCAAAATTATGCTAAGTGAAGGAAGCCAGATACGAAATAATACCTACTGTATGATTTTATTCAAATTAAGTCCAAGAATGGATCAAAATAATCCACAGTGACATAAATCAGAAAATCAATGCTTTGAAGATGGGGGAAGAGCAAATTTATTGGAAAGGGGCAAGAGGGAACTTTCTGTGGTAAAGGAAATATTCTGTATCTTGGTTTAAGTGTGGATATACAAGTGTATGCATTTGTTAAAACTCATTGAGCTGAACACTTAAGACTCATTGATTTTATCTTACTTTAATCATAGTTCAATTCTTCAAAATTTTGATTTTTTAAAAAAATCCATTATAAATTCTAATCCAAGGCCTATATGGGGAGAAGCTCTAAAGAAAGCTGGGAGTCAGGATAGCATCTCTGCTGTAGATAACTGCCCAGGCAGGAAATGATTCTTCTATGGTGCCACCAAGCACATCCTTTCCATCCGGAGGTGCAGCACTGGGCCTAGGCATGTAGCACGCCTCAAGTGCCCATATCTAGTGAAATAGCTTTGAAAGTAATCAAAAACTATGTCTGAAACATAATCCTATCAATCCAATAAACAGAACTCTCATTTTCTCCAGGTGGTATTTATAATAGTGGTCTCTATATACTTTATTTTAATTTTAGAAACTGAATATGTATAAATTAGAGAAAAAATTGCATGAAAGTAAGTCCTTCTTATTTTTAGAGAATTGCCCAAATGTGAGTTACTCACATTGCTGGATGTCATGAGCCATTCAAAAAACACTCTATTTACTTAGCCAATCAATAGCGCTGTCTGAAATGTAATAAGAAAATGAGAGCAGGGTAACTTAGCAATTACAGAAACAGTCTTGTGTCACTTGAATAACTCCTTTAAGGTACAAATATATGAAAAGTTATACATGCCTAGAGAATAAGCAAGAATAATTCTTCTGAGCCATAGATAGTCATTTACTAATAATAGAAATACCAAAATCTGGTCCAAAGAAACAGCACTTACAAGGAGCTAATTTATCCTGAGATCCTGAGAGCATCTCAGATTTTCCCCCAGATACTTTTGTAGTATTACATGCAGAAGCATGGCACTCTAATCATGTCCTTATGAGGTCAGGATTGCAATGTCTTTTCCCACAGTTCACACACCAGTGCCCAATCCACAGTTACTACACTATTTTTATGCAAGAATATAACATACATGTCTATACATTATAAATGTATGCAGGTTAAAATTGTTTCCATTTGATTTAAGTCAGTCAAATTGGTTTATCCAGCATGTATAAACTCTCTCAAAGAAAATGGTGCGTTAGATTTAGTTTCCACATTCTTTTGCTCCAAGCCGGACACATTCATTAATATGAGCACTACCTATTATTGCTTATCCATTGGGTTAGGACAAAATTACTAGGGGTTAAATTCTGTCACAGTTAAAAGAAATTATTTGGGTCCACTGTGCTATATTTTATTTTTACATTACAATGTGAATGGTGTTTCCCCAGCAAATGTTATTTTCCCTTTGAAATGGGATCTGCTTTTCAGCTCTAGTTCAAGTTGCCTGGAGTGGCAGCATTTAAAAAATAAAAAGATTCCATTTCAGCATAATTCAACATCTGAGGATGGAAAGAGAAAGTGCAGACCTTTTAAAATCTGTTTAGCCTTTGTGTTATTTTGTTAAAATGATAGACTCTGCCCTCTTTAAGGGACTAAGACTGAATATTGAAATTTGTAAAGCAAAACTGCCAGGCAAAACCTAAGGAAAACTGGCATTTGGTTAAACACAACAAATGAACAAGTGCCAAAGAGTTGCATTTAAGGGCACCAGCAGTCATTTAGTTATAGGCAATTAACAATAGTCCTTGGAAAGCTCTAGTATGGGATACGGGAAAACACATTGATTATTGCTGCAGTAGTAGACTGCTTTTGGAATAAATTGTTTCAATTTAAAACTAGATTTGCTACAAGCATTTTGAGCAATGACTACAATTTTTTCTTATCTAGACAGTTGGAGCAAGCAACCCCTTAAAAGAAATAGCTAATTAAAATAAAGCGCATGCCATCTCTTAGTATATTGGATTACACTGCATATAATAAATGCATTTGGTTCACACTAATCTTGCTGCAATTACCTAGTATAGTATGGGATCCTATATTTTCTTGGCCTGTACCTGGTGTTATTTTTAGCAAACTTTCTCTGCCAGAAATCTTTGAAGAGGTAAAGATTTTAACAATTTAAATAAATGCTCATATGTACTTTTGACCTCTTCATTTGGAATTTATATTTTGTATCTTTATTTGATCTCTAGGTGTGTGTGTACATATAAAATCTTGCCTAAAGTGTAACTGAAGATTTTAGGTGGCTTATTCTTATATAGTTCATCCTAAAATTGGTTCATTCACTATCTAAAGTCCTTTGAAATGTTCTGCTCTGATTTATATGCAGTAAAATGCAAGTTTGTGGGGGAAATGCATGATAGACACTATAATGATGCCAGTTTATTCATTAGCCTCACCAAGTACATTTCTTCTTCTCTCATTGTGTTATAAAGAGCTAAAGTTTATAAGGATTTATCCAGCCACATAAATTCATATGCATATTTATTTCTCTGGAGCAGTATAACTTATTTGTTCCTGGCAGGAGGATAATTATGCTCAGCCTACAAAGATATTCAACTCAATTCTACAATACATCAGCGCAATTTAGAAGCAGTTATAATTTTTTTCTTTTTTGGTAACACATTAAGAAACCAAACTGCTATTCACATAAAGCAAGAAAATGTTTTGAGAAGGTATAAACTAGTATGTAAAGATAGCAGTTTTGATCTTGTAAAAGCCCTTTTTGGAAAGGCAGGGCATACCCCCCAAAATTATAATAAAAATAAAAATGACCTCTGAATAGAACAGCTTGATCTGTGTGACCAAACATTTGGGCAAAAGATTACCTTCAAAGTAGTATATTTTGTCATTTGGAAAGAAGTTTTCAGCCAAAGCATCAAATTAACTTGTACTTACTGCCAATCAAGAATGCAAATATGGTCTTTGGCTAGGACCCATCATTAGGGCCCAGTTAGAATAAGGTCCCTCAAGCCCTTGGAACTTGTTATATGTTAATGAACCATTAAAAATGAAAAATAAAATGAAAAACCAGAGGAAAAAATGCATCATTATCCACACAGTTTGCTAGAGCCTAACCTTAGAATATGCTTTTCCTCTTCCCAACCAGGTAAAAAAGATGTTAAGCTGTTTTGTTTTTTTTTCTATGGAGTAAGGAATATTCATAAGTGGTATGTTTTAAAAGATGAGTTAAATGAACAATGACAGTAATTGAATAAAGCATGCATCCATGCATTCATCTTAATCATAAACAAACAAATAAAAGGGAAAAGCTCTTCCTAAGAGCAGAATGCCAACTGGTAAATATAAAAGGAATGATAGTTAGAAATCACCATTTTCCAGCCATCATAATAACAATTGATTCAGACAAAAATTATCAACAGATGTTAAAATTATTGGGTGAAAGATTGGCGACGGAGGATATGCACACCGTCTTAAAGTGCCTCTTTACTGATTATTTATTAATGACTAAGGAGAAAATGGACACCATGTTAAGCAAGTGACCAAAGTTAACATCACCAGTAATGGGACAAATTGACATCATGTACCCCCTGGTGTACTGTACTAACAAGGTACAATATATATCATTTACATAGTACTCTAGCCAGAAACACATAAACATCCAAAAAACAAGAAAATGTCAGGCCAACCTAAGCTGAGGGACAATGATAAAAAACAAAACTATCTACCTTCTACTCCTCAAAAATGTCAATGTTATGAAAGACAAAGAAAAGCTGGGAAACCATGTGAGATTGAAGAGACTAAAGAGAATTGACAACTAAAAGCAATGTATAATCCTGGATGGGAAATACGGTATAAAGAGTATCTATTAGGATAAGTTTTGAAATTTGAATATAAACTATGTAATAGACAATGGCATTTTATCATTTTCAATTATTCTGAATTTGATAAATGCTCTCTAGTTATGTAAAAAAGTATCCTTGTTTTTAGGAGATTCACACTGAAGAATTTAGTCAATGTCTACAATTTGCTGTCATCTGGTTCAGAAATAATATGTGCTGTGTGTTTACATAGTGTAGCTCTTTGTATCTACTTATCTATAGGAAGAGAAATAAGGTACATGTGGCAAATGTTACTAATTGGTAACATTTGAATGTTACTATTGGTAACACTGAATGTTACTAATTGGTAACATTGAATGTAGGTGGAGAAGATATACAGAAACTTATTGTACTATTCTTATAATTTTTCTGTGCTGCATGCAGTTTTTATTTCAAAATAAAAAGTTTAAAAAAAGACAGTCCAATGGTAAGATTACTTTATTGCAACTGTTATTGTAATTAGAGTGTATTTTGGGTTGATTGCCTTTGGATTAAAACAGTATTATTTATAGCTATTCTAATCTAATCTGTACAAAGCCTTCAGTTCAATCTTCCCAAACCTGTTTTACCTTGGAATATTCTTCAAGATCTATTAGGTGATTTACACTGCCCATGGAAGTAAGTAGGAACCCCTTATGTTGGCATTTATGTTCCTTCACTCCTTTAATTGAAGCAGCTAACTAACCTCCAGCCATAATCATCCCTCCAATGTAAACTGAATTCGATGTGTGTTTTCCTAATTCTGTACTGACTCAGAACCTTTCCTTTCCATTTATCAAAACCCTCCAAATCCTGCAAGGGTAGACCTGCACTTCCAATGAAGCTTTTCCAACTGCAAGTGATTTGCCCTCCTCAGAACATGTATTTCCTGTACGTATTGTTTTTTGTCACTTACCATATCAGAGTTAGTTTTGTTTATAGTTTTACATTATAAACAATTGCTTTATCCTAGGACCTTTGTACTGGCTGTTCCCTCTGACTAGAATGCTCCTCCCCCAGATTTCTGCATGCCTCTCTCTCTGTTTCTTCAAATCTTAGCTCATACAGCACCTTCTTTTTTTTTTTTTTTTTGAGACAGAGTCTCACTCTCTTGCCTGGGGCGAGTGCCGTGGCGTCAGCCTAGCTCACAGCAACCTCAAACTCCTGGGCTTGAGCAATCCTACTGTCTCAGCCTCCCGAGTAGCTGGGACTACAGGCATGTGCCACCATGCCCGGCTAATTTTTTTCTATATATACTTTTAGCTGTCCAATTAATTTCTTTCCATTATTGGTAGAGATGGGGTCTCGCTCTTGCTCAGGCTGGTCTCGAACTCCTGAGCTCAGGACGATCCGCCCACCTCGGCCTCCCAGAGTGCTAGGATTACAGGCGTGAGCCACCGCGCCCGGCATACAGCACCTTCTTAATTCAATCCACTAAACATTCATTGCAAGTCGTATGAGTGGCTGCACTTTGCAATTAGTTCTCTTTATTTTTTCCTGTGGTATTTATCACTATATAAAAATACTTAATTTGCTTATCAATAAGTATATTATTGTTTATTGGTCTTCTGCTGAAGTCTAAATCCTATCAGGACAAGTTTTTTGCTGTTGTTTTTTTGTTGTTTTTTCTTTGTCTATTTTGTCTATACCTTTCACTAATTATCCCTAGTACCTTGCTAAACTATCTGACACATTGTAGGCACTCAATCGATATTTGTCGACTAAATGACTACATTAATAACAAACCCAATTTTTGAATAAAAATCAGATTTTTATGAGTTTCTACTCTAAAATTCCAAGAATATCTCTGTGAGTCATTTTTCTAGTCAATGTATCATAAAGTTCAAGCAACTGATGAGGTTTAATTACAGTATTAATATGAAGTCCATTAAGTTGATAATAAAACTTTAGTATAGAAAAATGGCCAACTTCATGGTATAGATTAAAAAATTGCCTTTCATTCATAAATCCAATGACAACACAGTCTTATAGAACTAAGAAAGTTTGTATTCAATTGGGATTTGGAAATCAATCATGTACTACTTCACATCTTTGATACTGCTATTCAACCTTTTCTTTTCTCTCACTCACTAATTCGTTCATTTTCTCTTTGTTTAATAAGTGCCTTCTATATACCAGGCGTGGTGGGTGCTTTTGAATTCTAGTGATACAGTGATGAATGAAATATGCTTAATGCCTTAACGGAGCTCATGTCTAGTAATAGAGTCAAGCATGTGGAGCAGATATTTAAGAACAAAGTAATAAAAGCTAATGTTTATTGAGCACTTAAATGTCACTGTGCTAAACTTCTTGTGTATAAGTGTAAGAAATGCTATACTACAAGTATCATAATCATGAACCAGGTGAGCAATTCACTTGGGGTGCTTGTGTGTGTGTGTGTGTGTGTGTGTATCTGTGTTTTCCTGCTGGGGGATTTTAGGGATAGGGGTCAGACACTGGGTGGCACAGGGCAGGAGTACCTGCAAAAGCTTTTAGCAAGTAGTTTGGTCTGGAGTACTGGGAACGTGAATGTATGGTGTGATGGGGGAAGACAGTCAAATTCATGTTAGCATATGTTGTTTATCTTTTTTATTCTTTTCAAAGCAAATAGCATGTGCCTTGTCAATAAATGTTTCTTTGAGGATTCATGGCACCCATTATGTCAGGTTTCCCAAAATTAGGCCAGAACAATAGGAATGATTCTCTTTTGGGGAAAATTGGCATATATTTTCAAAATGTACAATGTGGATTTACTAACACAGAGTTTTATTGCTGAAAACCTTTCCCCTTTAGATTATAAAAGCAGTGTTTGAAATATCTCTATCTAAAGACTGTAATTTGAGATGTACATAGATGGTTATGTATTTGCACACACATACAGGTACAAAGTATTCATATGGGGCCTCCTTCATCTTAGAACTCGTAAGATTAAGTATGATGGGGAAAAGCCAGACAAAGAAGGAATATGCTGCTATAATAAAGAAAAAAAAGGGCCTCAGGTGACCAGCTTAGAAGACGGGGATATTGTATAACAAGGTGTCAAACTTCACTGATGCCTAAAAGAAAATATCTTAGAAGTGTTTGCTTTTCCTCTATTAGGAATTTCCTTCTTAACATGTCATACAAATAGACAGGCACAGATGGATTGTTACAAAACATCTCTTGAGAGAAAATTGTCACAGTGAAGGTAGCATTGCCACTTTACTCCTTTTTTGTTAAGGGATGCAATGTTTATCCTGAAAGCAATCCTCCACCAGAGGATATATTGTCAGTTAAAACAATTTGATCTTCCGTTGGGAATGCTTTGGGTTGGCCAAAACACCCAGAACATCTGGACTGCTTAGATAACCAATAAAAGGAGCCATGTTTTCTACAGAAACATTGAGCTCTTTTAAAAAACATTATAATGATTTATAGTACATTTAATTGATGGAAATAGATTTATGAAATATTTTACACATATAAAAGTGGTTTTATTGCATGATACAAAATGAAATGTATTGATAAATTTCAGAATTTTATGTTATTATTTTCATTTTATTCCTTTAGAGGTTTAACACATTTCCTAATTATTGAAAGTATTAGAATAAAACATGTTCGGCAGAATCTATTGGTAATAGTTTGTCTCATGAGACAAGTTTCATTCAGAATCTTGTTGATTCCGGAGTCTGAGATTATTAAAGCAAAACAACAGTTGAACCATATGCTGGTTCATCTCCCCCAATGGGAGTAGCAGAAAAATTTATTTCTTCTTTGTCTTGAATGTTTTTGAACACTCTTTTTTTTTTCTGAATATGTAAACATGCTGGGAAATTTGCGATAAATACGCCTTGCTTTCTCATTTTGTTAAGAGATACTTTCAAGACTTTATTAACCTTTTTAAAATTTTTTTTTCTCCCATTAACAACCTATAAAGAAATGGGCATGTTTTGGGAACTACCAATAGCAGAACTTACCATTACTTTATTCCACCTAAGGGAGCAATAAATGGCTCCTTAAACCATGACAAAGTTAAGAACAAAGTCAGTGGCTCATATAGTTTAGTGGCCTCTGTAGTTGGAATACATGAAGGGCTTGTCCTCAAGAAGGAATTCTCTTTTACCAAAATGGCAGTAACACAGCCCCACTTCACAAAGAATAGGGCTTTACCTTATCATCTCACTCTGTGTATAGATTTTCAGTACGTGAAAATGAGCAGTGGTTTGAGAAAATATTGTAGACGTAAAGGTGTCCCGTAAAATTTAATGTTTTCTCTACACAAAGAGTGCAATGGGCACCATCCGAGAGATGGACATGCTTGAAACTCGGACTCGGGGGGAGGGGGAGTAAGGGCAACATACGTAACCTAAACATCTGTACCCCCATAATATGCTGAAATAAATTTAAAAAAAAATTTAATGTTTTCTCATACAGACAGACCTAGTGGGAATAGAGTATGCATTCAAGCAAATAGATTTCTATATACTTTAAAAATGTGTAAACAACTTGATTTTATAGCAGACAGTAATGACAGTTTTCCTATAAGCATTTTTAAAACATTCAGTAACTTTACCAAAATAGATTTATTTTCTCTCACCTTTTGTATGACTGTATAAAACATGCTTATTACAAAGAATTTGAAAAATGTGTAAGAATGATGAGAAGAAATTAAAGGTCACATGGAATCATAACATCCTGAGATAATCACTTTTAATTCTTCGGTGTATTTTTTATGCATAGCTTTCTACTGTATTAGGTTTCCATGTAATCTTAACATAGGCAAGTAATCTACAGCTTTAAATACTAATACTACAAAATAGCTTATAGTTTGCCTTTTAGTTTGGACACTTTGGAATGGTTGTCCAGGTGGTTTGCAAGCTATGTTCTGCTAAAAGTCCTCTTGGTAACCACTTTAGCCTAATTAATTATTTATTTGACTAACTGTTTATGCAGCCATCATTTAAAGATGCTTGGTTCAGCAAGGAAAGTCTAACAGGAATTTTTTAATACCACTATGGAGATTTTTTCTACATAAATAATAACTATTTTTGGCAACGGTTTATAAATAGTCACACAAAATGTAGGTTAAAACATAATCCAATGTTAGAGGAAGTATTTATTTCAAATCTCATTTAGACTAATTATATTGTTTTGTAGATGAAGGAACTAAACTGGTATGTGAATAGTCGACCATTGAAAATATATTTTAATATTACCAATTTTTATGTGACTACTGAGTTGCCACTGACAGCAGTCTACTTAAGAAGACAACCAAATAGAATTTTATTGTGATATCCTTAATGTATTCCCTTAAGCTACTTTCAACGCTAAGACATTTAAATACTATAGACATATTTGTTCATTTGGGGAGAATCAGAAATGCACCCAAGCAATTGTGAGTCGTTACCTTGAAACTGTGGGATACTATAAATGAATTTTCAAATCATACTTATTTTACATTAAATACTGTACTAGAATGATAATTCCAAACTGATTTAAATCTGGGAATTTATGTTTCATTCTTACAGGCTTTGATAATGGACTCTTTGATTTTAGTTTGCATGAATGTGGAAACCATTACAAGTCAGTACTTTCAACTAGCTGTAGCTGTATATCACAAGGACTTGTAGTTTCTACTTTGCAGTTATAGCAACTTGCCATCTAAAGATCCAAGTCAACTTTTAAACATTTAAACCATAAGAAAACCCATAGGAAGAGCAACCACTTCATTTCACTTTCAAGATTGGCAAAATGAGGCACAGTGACTCAAAACTCTGAAAATCTGTAAAATCTGACAAATGGTCTAATATATATTATTAGTCACCCAGTGTCTAATATGTTCTTTCAAGATTCTTACACTGGGTCTTAGGGACAATTAGTTTACAAATAAAACTGAAGAACAACAACACAAAGGTACTTGCTCTAGGTCACACACACCTGAAGAGTCAAAAATGAAACATTCTCAAGTAACTTTCCGTTTTTTCATCACAGTTCATAACTCCTCTTTTTTTCTAGTCAATTCTCATTCATACCTAACTTCAAGTAATGGAAATAATTTTGGGATGGTTTTAAAAATGACCTTTATGTGCTTTCCTAAATATATCACTGGATTTTCTTTTTGAATTAAAAATAAAGTCTATTTTATAGTATTTAAATGTCTACTTTCAGTTTGGAGAAATCAACCTCCAGATACATTATTCTTCGTAGAACACATGCTAAAAATAGAATATGTGCCCTAAAAGTAGAGACAAATAGCTAACATATTTCCTACAGATGGTGAATGTAATTCTCAACACTAAAATCTAATACTAGTTACCATGGTAATCTATTGGAAATCAACATTTTCCTACTATATGACCTGAGAGAGTAGTTAGCATTTCTTATGTGTCATGTCTAATTTCTCACTTTACTGACCTGGTTGTCAAAGTTCGACATACAGGAACTACTTATGAAAAGTTATACCTTGCATTTTATGAGCATTTTATGAGCCAGTTGTGCCATTTCCCCACCAAATGCAGGAATTCACAGCCATAAAAAATGCACAGCCATCTCCCTCTCCCCGGTGATGTTGCTTTAATGCTCCAGGAGGGTGGTAGACATCCCTCTGGTAGCAATGGTCAACTACTAAGGTCACCTAACCCAGTGCTTTGCCCATAGCTGGCACTCGATACATATTTGTTGAATGAGAATGATTTGTTGCTTTTTCATACAACAGCATTATATGAATTATCTCCTGTAAGTAGCCTGCAGTGAAGTGAGATTTCAAGTGTGATATGAAACACATCAACAGGCTGTTTTGACCTAGAAATAATGAGAATATGAAGGTGGTTTTGAGAAGGAAGAATAAATGTTTAGTGGCCATGAATATGCTATCTTGTTTGTGATCTCTGATCACACATGGAATGTTGCTGTATGTGCCAGATAACATTCATGAGCTTCCTGCAAATGCGTTAACCTAGATTTTTTTTTGAAACTATTTGTTTGTCATTTTCTGATACAAAGCTCTGAGTTCCAATGGATTTTTTCTGACCTCACTTTAGGTTTAGTTGTATTTTATAGCCTCTCTTAGAGGCTGATGCTTGTTAAAAATGAGTTAAACTTTCGAACACATAGGAATGTTTTTTATCTAGTTTGCATTATTGTGGTTTTTCTTCCTTTTTTTTTTTTTGGTCTGTTTTGTAGCCATATTGTTGACCAATAATATATGGCAGTTCCATTCCCATACTATGTCCATCCTTTATTGCTACACACAATTGTGATTTAGCTGAATACAACAAGTATTCAAAATAGGAAATAAGCAGTATTTACTTTTCACCATATATCTCCTTCCTCCTTGGTAACTGTTATTTGCATAGGCTGAACACTATATATGACCTATTTGCATAGGCTGAAATATATGTATATATCCATATATATGTTGTTGAGACATTCCCAAAAGTATTTCCTTTTTAAAAATGGGTTATGTAGGAAATGAGTCCAACAATGAGGGCCCCCTGCATTTAAGAGGTTAATTGTTTTAATACTAGAAGAGAGTGCCCTCTCAGACATCTCTCTGAGCAGCAGAAGTATTCTATATAGCACAATTTCATTGAATACGTGAGACAAGTAACCTCATTAAGAGTAGACTGAGGGCAATGAACCAATGTTCAAATAGGTTCAGAGGTGCTGACCATGTAAAAAGAATGAGGCAATTAGTTGGAAATAGTCCCACTGACTGGCTCTACTCAGCTTCCATTCCTTTCTCATGGAAACAGTGAGCTCAAGAAAGCTAGTTGCTATTTACCTATTAGATGCTAACGAGTTTATTAGGAGGATCTATTGTCTAGGCAAGGGCCTTGGTATGCCAGTTGTGGTCCACAGACCACTAGCAGCAGCATCAGTAAGGAATTTGATTGAAATTCAAATCTTGAGTCCCACCTCAGACTAATGAATCCAAATTGCTTTTTAACAAACTCCCTAGGTGATTTATGTGTGCTGTACAGTTTGTGAAGCACTGGTCTAGGAGCTTCTAGCTGACTCTCTAAGAGTGGAAACACAAGGAACCTAACTTTTGTCCATTTCTATGGTTTAAAAAACACCCCTCTGTTGGCATTCCAGTCACTTTGGTATAAACTTGGAAGGTTTTCAAGATGAAAATACCTGTCCTTCAATTTTGAATTTCCCTATTTAGAGAAGCTTAGGTGTTGAAACCATTTCCAGGAAGGGATAGAGTTTCTGATAGCCATACTCCACAGCAGTGGTTCTCAACTGGGGGCAATTTTACCCACCCCCCTGGGATATTTGGCAATGTTTGGGGACATTTTTGGTTGTCATAATTGGGGAAGGTGGTGATAGTATCTAGTGTGTAGAGGCCAGGGAGGCTGCTGAACAATCTATAATGCACAGCTCCCCCACCACAACAAAGAATTATTCAGCCCAAAATGTCAATAGTGTCAAGATTGAGAAACCATGCTGTAAACAAAGTTTAGAGTACTTGAAATACATTTAGTCAGCCGGGCGTGGTGGCTCATGCCTGTAATCCTAGCACTCTGGGAGGCCGAGGTGGGTGGATCGCCCTGAGCTCAGGAGTTCGAGACCAGCCTGAGCAAGAGTGAGACCCCGTCTCTACCAAAAATAGAAAGAAATTAATCGGACAGCTAAAAATATATATAGAAAAAATTAGCCGGGCATGGTGGCGCATGCCTGTAGTCCCAGCTACTTGGGAGGCTGAGACAGTAGGATTGCTCGAGCCCAGGAGTTTGAGGTTGCTGTGAGCTAGGCTGACACCATGGCACTCGCCCCAGGCAAGAGAGTGAGAGAAATACATTTAGTCAACCCGTTCATCACATTTACTAATTGGGTTTGGTACATTGAAGCATATACAGAGAAGTATAAGTTAAAGAACTTTATCGAGAATTTAACATTTAGTTAGTAAAACAAGAGTAGGACTCAATAAAGCAAATAAAGGACTTCTAGTCATGATGACCATGTATAATTAAATACTTATGAGCTTTGGACCACATGAGTGATCAACAGGAATGATAAAAACTGAAGAATTTATCATTCTTCACATATGACATTGGTTTTGTCCAGGATAATCCTATTATTATTTATTAATTGAGAAATAAGCTACTTATCAGCAAACAGTAGTCCTTTTCTTTCCTAATAAAGATGCTACTGGATATACTTGTTCACAGTAAAGAAAATTGAGTCACCAAAATGCCTAAAAGGCCGAACAATGACATGTAACATATCTCCTTACTATAAGTAATCAGCAAAAACTGGGATCAACAGGTAATTGAAAAGATATTCCACTGTTGAAGCAAAAATAACTTGGGGTTAACCTCATTTAAATCATATATTGTATATCTAAGGAAATAGTCAGCTCAAAGGGTTAATTTAATGCCTGTCACTTTGCTGGCAATCAGTAGCCTTTTTGGAATGTTTGCATCAAGAACATCAAAGGTACAAAATCATTAATATTGGATAATTTATGCTACTGGCATTCATAATAGCCTCCAAGTATATTTGGTTTGGTTATTTGTTTTGTCATTTGTTACCAAGAAAAAATATAACATTGGGGTCAGATATTTAGATGTCTTACATAAATGAGGGGAAGAAAAGCAAGAAAAATGTTACAGGACAGAAAAAAAATTTTGACTGTAAGATGTTAAATCTTATCCAAGGAGAGAATTTGTTAAGCCTGGTGGCTCTGATTTGGAGATGCTGCAGCAACGTAACTAAAGTTCCTTAATATTTTGGCATTGCATAAGCTAAGACTCAGTAAAAGTGATTCTTTTCATGGAGACCAACTCAGCCTTTAATCAGTCATTGTCTTTAGAGGGAGATGCTGCCATATAGAGAAGTAGGAACTTTTAATATCTAAGTCGGGTTTGGCTGTTACATATTCTGAAATCAATGGTCAAAGATGTCAAATGGTCAGTTCCAAGAGAGGTTTACACGGTTCTATGATCCTACTGTATCTCTCAGTAAATAAATGCACTGGGAAAATACTAACAAGAATAGGGACGCATATTACAAAGATGATTCATTACAAGAAGGGTTAAGGAGTCCACTGGGTCTAAATTCATCTGGCTTTAAAACAATGCATCCTAAATGATGTGCACTTAATTACATTACTAAAGATATTTTGAGGACTAGGGAGTTTATTGAGCAAGTCTAATTCCTATCGATTACATTCTTTGGAGGGAGAGAGAGAGTGCACACAAGAAGTAAAATGGGTTTTAGGCAGAACAGAGAAAACCTAGATGTTTATCATTATTAACTAGTGCTAAGTCTCTCAGATAGATCCTTTGCCAGTTCCCAAAGTATTTTGTGATGAATTGCCATATTTCTGTAATCAATACAAGTAAACATAACCATTCAGAGCAGAATTGCTAATGAACATCCTTAATGTGACAGTTGCAAAGTCAAACATTTGCTAGGAAGCACAATTCTACATGAAGAATGTTTAATATCGGTGTAATTTAAAAAGTAGATGATGGCATTCCAAATTATATTGGAATAAATCCTTATTTCCTGTTCATTTAATTTTATGAGTGGCTAGCACAATGCCAGGCACATAGTAGGTTCTTAATCATCATTAAATGCATGAATAAATAAAGTGCTTCTTCAGGATAGCACATTCAAATGAAAGTAAATCTATCATAAGGTCAAATTCAGAATCGAAGAAACAAAATTGCAGGAACTAAAGCTGACCATTTTAAGGAAAGATAAATTAGAAAATTAGGGAATTTTTAATGGAACATGCAATTGCTATATCCTTCATTATGCAGAATAACACATAGTTGGAGCAGAGAAATCTTGTAATAGCTTGTTAACATTTATTGGGTGCTAAGTATGTGTCAGAAACCATGATAATATTGACAGACATGAGTTCATTTAATCTTCACAGCTGCTCTATGTGATAGGTCTTACTATATTATTCCCATTTTATAGAAGAGAAATTTGAGGCTTACAGTAAGTTGCCCAAGATAGCACAGCTAGCAAGAACAGAGTTAAGTCTTGTACACAGTCAGCCTTATTCCTAAATCTATGCCCTTAGCCGTTAAAGTGCTTTACTTTAGATAGTAAACATGTTCACACTCAGCCATTGTGAGTGAGAGGATGGACAAAAGACACAGAGAGTGAAGAAGGAATTTAGGTCTGCCTGGTGGGTGCAAGAGTAGCTAAGCCCAAGGCCAGAGCACAGTGCTTCTGGGCATCCATCTGAAGCACTGTGTGTGTCAGAGAAATGGAAAATGTGTTAATAAAAAGTGGAAAGAACAGGAAAGGTCAGAGTTTTGGAGGAAAACTGAAGGTCAGTATTTAATACCTGTTGAGGCAGGCAGTAGTAATTAGAAACCGAAGCAAATGCATCTGGGTAAAAGATTGAGAGACCCAGACACAGAATTCAATCAAGTATGGGCAATAATAGCAAAAACAAGAAATAACCCAATAACTAGTTTGTTAACCCTTTACTTTGGTTCTTTTTGAAGCCAGGATCTAACTCTCAAGCATGCCAGGCCAGGGACTGGCAAAGAGGAGTAGAAAGAAGCTGCCGGTGAGAGTGAGGGGTAAGGAGCAGGGCAGTCATAGACCGGTATGGCCCAGGGATTTTGTCCCTTCATTCTTCACCTCCCTCTCATTGCATAGTCTAATGTTCTGTATAGTAAGTGAAATATATCTATATTGTATGTCTGTCAAGATTCTAACTATCCAAATTCTTTCTCCAGCTGCAGGAATTGATAACTTTGAATATTCTCAAGCAAGATTTTTCTACGGTCAAATTTCTTTATAGATTTTCAACAGGATTTCACACAATTGCGATTTTTTTATAAAGATAAAAGGCTGATCCAGAATGTAGCCTAGCTCAAACAGAGCTGAATTATTTATTATACTATCCCCTTGGCATTAAGGAAGACTCATTTGATATATGAGAGTGATGTTTCAAAGAATCCATGCCACCCATTGGAGGGCTCTGAAATCATTTTATTATGTCAACAACACTGAACAAGAGGTAACAGTGGAGGAAAAAATGCTTAGATAACTTTGGCAAAGGTATGTCCTGGAAAGTTTTCCTGTCAGAAAAAATGATAGTTTGTGGTGTACAAGATCTGCATTCAACAAATGTTTTAACATGTCTCTCTAGGGAGATTTTAAAAAGGGAGACTTTGAAGGCCTATAAGTTAAGGAATTTATGAGTCGATGGCAGAAAAATATGATTAACAGTGACAGCCTCCAGTTCCTTATCTGAGTCTTAGTCTTCTGAGTAATATAGCAACTCATCTGAAAATTACATAATTGCTAGCATGACAGAAATTTGACTTTTTCAGGGACCCTACGATCAAAGATCCAAACCTATTGGCTCACATATGCTGTGTCCTGCTCTTCTGAATCTTGAAGGGCTGGTGAAGTTGTGATTATGTCATATGTTGACCAAAGTCCTTTGTTTATCCCCAGGATGGGGGGGATAGATCATTTCACATGATTAAGAGCTCCTCAAGAGCAGGAGAGTTCATTCATTGATGTCTTTGTGAATCGATGACTCACTTGTTGCAGCTCCCTTAAAAGGAAGGCACACATTCACTTTAAGAGGGACTTCTGGAGTATATGACCTAGAAGGACTCTTTTTGGCTTCTTAATGCTTTTATTTTCTAAGAATAAAATGCTATTGACATAAATAGATATTTGAAAAACACTGTGATAGACTTAAGTATTGAAGAGCACTCCAACATTGGCCACAATTTTCTTTTTCATGTTTAAGGAGTCGGACATTACTGGAAAAGCTTTTTCAAATAATGCCCTTCATTCCTCAATCATTTATTTTTCTAGAACTGGAAGCTTTTGTAGCTTTGGGCAACTTAACCTTAAGGTACACATGCTAAAAATAGCCTGGGGTGTGTTTGACCCTTCTTGGCTGTGTGCCTCTCTGCAAAAACAGAGCTTTAATAGCTTTATCCTTAAATACAATTCATTTTCCTTCCTCTCTCCTTATGATTGCTAAACTGTCACCCTGCCTTGCCCCAAAGAGAAATATATGTTGCTCAATCCAACAGATTTTCAAATGTGCTCTATATCTTCTCTCTTGTACCTCCATTCTTGAGCAATAATTCAAACTCTTTAATTAGGCCATATTCAAGAGAGTGACCAGAATGGTGAAAAGATTTCATTCTTACAAATGAAAAATGAATAAAGGGAGCTAAAGAGGTTGAATCTGGCAAAGTAAAGGTACAGCAGGGTCATGGTGACTATCATCAAACATTTGAAGGGCTGTCTTGGGGAAGAGTAATTAAAAGTGTAGAACTAGGGCCAATGGATAGACAGACAGTGAAATAAGGACGCTTTCTAACAGATTTTTGCAAGGGTAGATGCAGCTTCTTTAAGAGGGATTGTGATGTAATATAAACTGATAGATCACTTGGGAAGATATTAATATTACTGAAGGATAAGTAGTTCAATTACACAATAAGTTGCTTCTAACCCTGAGAAGCTATTTCTGTCCTTGTATATGCATGATAATTCTGCTCAAATCCCTGCATTGATTGACTATACATTATAGAAAGAAACAATTATGTTTCTAGCTACTGCTTACCTTTCTCCTTGATTCACATCCCAAAAAAGTAGACTATTTTAATATCGTAGTCACCTTGACAACAGTGGTGTCTGTCTTAATAGCTTTCAGTAACATTATTCAAAGGGAATCTATTGCCCAATCAAGTAAGGGGAACAGTCTTCAATGTTCCCTTTCTTTCCAAACCTCAAAGAGTCTAGGATTAAACATGTGCTTTGAAATTAAAATTGTTGTAAATGTGCTGAGTAAGGGAACATCAAGTGTACTTGTTCCAAAGACTAGAAAGTTTTCACTTAGCATAATGCAGAAAAAAGAGATATTTTTCTCTTATATTGTACACGAAAAATTTTACTAACTAAAAGGCATGGCTCACATTTTACAAGGGTCTCTTATTTCAAATCATCAATATATATTTACCTATATTTTAACCCCATGCATAAGGTGATGGGGCTGCTGTGGAGTCAGAGTTACTGCAGCAGACATTGTACTCAACCACAACCTATCTTTCTTATAATGAATTATTATTAATCATGGGAGGATATTGTGCATGTAAAATTTATCTGAGCCAGAAAAAAAAATGTCGAGAAGTACTGTGATAGCGAATTCATCAGACATAGTTCTTTCACTAAAGGACCGGCCTTCCTATAAGGAACACAATCTTTGACTTAAAACCATTTAGATTATTTTAAAGAACCTAATACCTATTTCTAATAATAATATATAGCACTTAAGTAAATATTTTCTGTGTATAGGCTCTATGTCAAGCCCTTCCTATTTATTATCTTATTTTATCGTTACGAAACACTGAAGAGTTGATACTATGATCTTCCTCATTCTATATATCAAGAAACTGAAGTTTAAGGAAGTTAAATACCTTGTCCAAGGTTTTACAGTTGGTATTAAAGCACAGCAAAGAATCCAAATTTGACTGTAGAGCCTGAGCTAGTCACCCATCCACTGTGCTGTCTGCCTTGATGGCCCTAATGCTAATGCAATTATTTTATTTAGGATAACTTTGTGTAGAAAAACAAAATTTAATTTGTTTCTTGGTTGCCAATGATTTCCCTCCCATTGTACGTTCGGCTGACCACTCAAGCTTAGAAGGTTACACTCACCCCGTTTATGAAGGAGAACGCTGGCATGTCTACGTCCATTTCCATTTTCAACATAACAGGAGTAATTTCCCAAGTCACCTTCTTCCACAGAGTCCACAATTAATGAGATGGAAACTTCCTGTTCCCCAAGATGCTCCTTAAGAATTCTAAAATATAAAGCGAAAAAACAAAATGCACACACACATACACACACACAAACATACACATACATGAAAAAGAAAGAAATGTAGATGAATCTGAATCTGATGTGAAAATATTATACCTACAGAATCTGTGCTTCAAATTTGGCTATGGATTGATGCTTTGTTAATTAAATTATATCATGTCCTTTTCTTCTTCACTTCTAATGAGGAAGCTTGTCTTTGTAGATGCTAATGAAGTTGCAGTTAATTATCTCTCTTAGCAGGACAATCACACTGTCATAATAAAGAGGTGAGGGAGACCTTGAAGAATAAGTTTACAAATTGCTTTCCCTTTAAGAAGAAATATCATTTAAAGGTGAGATAAGAAATTCTAATGCCTTAGGCTGGAGACCTAATTACATATCAAGTTAATTTTTTTCAAAAAAGAAAGAAAAGAAAATTTCTAAGCTATTTTGACGTTTCAGTTGAAACCTCTAGCCTGACTTTTGTTAATGATACAAAGAAAGTGCTTATTTTTAAAGAAATATGGAATTGTACAACTGTAGACTAAAAGTTCTGGTAAAGTGTTTAACTATGCCATTTATAATTAATGCTAAACATTCGCTAACCTCACTGTCAAAGAACTTAGTAATTTCTTAGAGCAAATGGAAAGCTTCTCCAAACTAGGGCTCCTGTCCCTGCCCTCAACATTCATACTTCTACCCTCTCACCTGTATGGTAACTCATCTCTGTGCAACATTTCCTAATGCAGAATCACAGAAAAATACCTTTCTAGAACCTTCCCTGAGCACACACTAAACCAGAGGGGGTAAAAGTTAGGAGGTCTTTCTTTAATTTTAGCATTTCAAAGGATATGGGTAAAAGTTAAGAGTAAAGTTTTAAATACGAAAAATGGCAGAGGACCATTTAGTATTAATACATATTGGAGAACTGTCAAGTCGGGCCTTCCAGAATCCAATTGGAGCACTGTAGAGTGTAACATTCTTGTGTATTTGTTGCCAGAAAGAAGAGCCCAATAGAAATAACTTTATGTAACAGTTTTATATGTTTTTATTTTCTATTGAAAAAATTTTCTCTTAAACTTTTGATAAAGTTTTAAAAGTCTTGACATTTAAATAGGGGAATCCTGATTAAAATGCTCATATATACTCAGAAGATGAAATCTTTTGATGGGAGGATGTCTAGAAATGATCATCATTTTGATTTGGTTATAACTTAGGTAATATTATTTAATTTGGTTATAACTTAGTCAATATTATTAACTAAGTTGCTTATTTACATTATGATTAAAATTAAGTACTTTTGCCCAAGCATAATTTTAGTCAGCATTGAATACCTTGATACTCAAAAGTAAATGAATACCAGCCTGAGCAAGAGAGAGACCCTGTCTCTACTAAAAATAGAAAAGAAATTAATTGGACAGCTAAAAATATATATAGAAAAAATTAGCCGGACATGGTGGCACATGCCTGTAGTCCCAGCTACTCGGGAGGCTGAGACAGTAGGATCTCTCAAGCCCAGGAGTTTGAGGTTGCTGTGAGCGAGGCTGACGCCACGGCACTCGCCCCAGGCAAGAGAGTGAGACTCTGTCTCAAAAAAAAAAAAAAAGTAAATGAATAAATAAGTAAATACATTTTGAAAAGAGGCTTAAACATTATGCCTTCAAAATAGATAGTATTTTTAAATGGTTATTTTCTTGGTGTCATTCCCATTCCATAAATATTAAGACCTTAAAGTCAGACTAAGAAAGGTGATTAAAACATTTTATATATCCTTTGTCACTCTCATCAGTGCTTTATATTCTACTTGGTGGCTCAAATATGTAAAAACTTATTAAAGGAAATGACAGAGGTTGTGTTTGCTTGAGTACCTTGTTTATGCTTTCTCTCAACAATTGAAAAAAAAACTTTTACAAACAAAAGGTACATTAACACATTTTCTATATTTTCTGGTATTTTGGTCTCACACTCAGTATATTCCTTAATAAAACAGTCCTTTTTATTTCTCTTAAATTCTTTGCAAATGACATTCATGTTTTGCAATTTCATAGTCAGTCTCTTAACAGTGTTTTGCTTCTTTGCTATTAAATAGTGTAGTATTTTTATTTTGATAATAGTAAAGCAAAATAAACCCTTTTAACTCACTTTCTATTTGCTAACAGAGCAAACATTAATCTTGACTATATAAATTAAAGCAAAAAATTATTTTACCTAATGTCACTTTCCCAAACTCGATTTTCATCAAGATCTTCAATAAACTTCTCTCCTTTCATCCAGTAAATTAAAGGGCTGACATCTCCGCTGTACCCAAAGAAAGCTCTGCAGGTTAGATTAGCTGAGTCACCTGTAGAGAGAAGTGATGGAAATATGTTATAAAACTGTAGACACTTATTTTAGGCAAAATGTTACTGGCAGGTAACATTTGATCACTTTGCTGATTTAATGAAACATGTTTCTAAAAGACTAATTTTTCAGGTATTTTCAGTCTTTGTCAAATTTATAGAATGTGTGATTTTGACAGCATGGCTTGTTTAATGGAATGAGAGTTAGTTATAAAATTTTGAAGAGGACCGGTCAGTTATTTTACAGAGTGTTCTTCCAATTAGGTTTACCTGATGTTTTCCCATAATTAGATTGAGGTTATGGATGATTGGGAAGGACACCACAGAGGTAATGTGCCCTTCTCAAAGCATGATATCAGAGGGTAGATAATGTTGATAATTATAAGATTTTACAGGGCAGAAAGAAGGTGTTTCTCAGTCTTAAAAGTGAAAAATAGAAAGGAAACAAAAGCTTTGGCTGGAGAAGAAAAGGAACTATAAGTCCAAGATCCCAAGAAAATGTTACTAAAATATTTTTACTTCATAAGGAATAATATTTTAATTAGAGAAACTAACCCATACTCAAGTAGAAAAGCACATTAAAAATAAATGAAAAATTTATGATAATAAATATTTGGGGTTTTCATTACCGGTAAAATCAATGCTCCTGCTATGGAGATTGGATTCTTTCAATATGCTACTTAGGGGAGAACATTCTAGGATGGTGAATACAGATTGATCAATTACCTAATAAGGTAAGCTGAAGTCCCTCACTAAAAGGTGGAAGTGAATTTAATGCCTACAGAAGGTAAGGTTTATTTCAGGACTGTTTATGCCATTTTACACACACCTGGTTTACCGAAGCCTCGGCAAGCATTAGAGAACTGACATATTCCAGTACATATGAAAGATCTTGCTACCTCCAAGTAGAGCCAGAAATTGGGGGGTGAGATGGTATCCTGTAAAGGCCTGCTCCAGCTTGGATTGGGGGAAGGGAATTCTCAGGGATGGGCACCCCTTGAGGGCTGAAAACTAGGCCTAGCAATACCTTTGCTGGCATCTGAAGTAAATAAACTTTCTCAAAAATTAGCTGTAGGCCGGACGTGGTGGCTCACGCCAGTAATCCTAGCACTCTGGGAGGCCGAGGTGGGCGGATTGTTTGAGCTCAGGAGTTTGAAACCAGCCTGAGCAAGAGCAGACCCTGTCTCTACTATAAATAGAAAGAAATTAGCCAAACAACTAAAAATAGAAAAAATTAGCCAGGCATGGTGGTGCATGCCTGCAGTCCCAGCTACTTGGGAGGCTGAGGCAGGAGGATTGCTTGAGCCCAGGAGTTTGAGGTTGCTGTGAGCTAGGCTGACACCACAGCACTCTAGCCTGGGCAACACAGTGAGACTCTGTCTCAAAAAAAAAAAAAATTAGCTGTAGCCATAAAGTCTTGAAAATATTACTAAAGGGCCCTGACAACCCTATGACTTTAAGGCACAAGGAGGAAGGTTTCCAAGGACTGGAAGCCTCAGAGCTAAGCCATGAGTTAACAGTAAACATCTCCCAAAATTGTGATTATGAGCGATTCTACAGTATAAACACAGAGAAAATCAGAATGCGCTTAGACGCACTCTTTCTCAGCCCAGACATGGGTATCTGTAAACTCAATTCTATAAACACACTTGAAACTGGGACTTGGGGGGAAGGGGGGACAAGGGCAACATACGTAAACTAAACATCTGTACCCCTATAATAACAAACAATAAAAATAAATAAATAAAAAAAATTCTATAAGTTCCACAAGAAATTCTTCATTGGATAAAATTAATCTTATTCTCTTAATTATGTCCATTGTATAAGAACAGTTCATTTAAAAAGTCTTACTCTTCTAATATTTCTAAGATGGCATGATACATCCTTCCGCATTTATTTTATCTTTGCTCAGGTCTCCATGTTCTCTAAGAGATTCCTCATAGACTTCGAGTCTATGTGTAGCAGTCATCATCGGTGATCATATAACGCAAGTCCAGGATATGTCTACAAGCTTTTAAGAGGCAAAGGAGGCTCCAAGGAGGTTCCTTTATTATTAGTTTTTGTATATAAATGTTTTCTAAATATTTTAATATGGAATTCTTCTCTCCTTTAGAAAATACTTACATTACAAAATAGATAAATGAATGTCAATTTTAATGTATAGGAATTGCCTAATTTTCCATTATGATTTTACTAAATATGAGGACTTACAAATAATGATCACACCATTAGCAACTCAGCCTGTCATTCTTTAGCAGAGAGGCCGATGAAACCCTCATTGGGACCTAAATTACTCTCTCCTATCACCCCTCTTTCCCAGATCAACTGCAGATTTCTATGAAAAGTGTCAACCAACATTACAATTTTAAATCAAATATTCTTTGTGTTTACATTTTTGTAAGAACACTAGTTTTTATGCAACTGGACTGTGTGTTATAGTGCCAACTGCCAAGGTAATCATGAATTCAAGAGTAAGTCTCAAAATGCTACATGGTATGATGATTAACATACATGCTAACAGAATCAAGATACGTTACAGAGTTTAAAAATGTATGTATCAATAATCTATACAATGTGTCTTTTCAGAGACCAAGTTTTAGTTTTTAGGTGGGACTTAATGCCTAGAACTCATAAATGGAAATCTCCAGGTATTGCCTAATTTTTCATCACAATTTTACTGAATATGAGGACTTACTAATAATGATCACATCATTAGCAACTCAGTCTGACATTCCTTAGCAGAGAGGCCAATGAAACTCTCGTTTGGGACATGAATTAGTCTCTCGCATCACCCTTTTTCTTTCCCAGACCAACCGACTCGGTTTTCTTAACTGTTCATTTCTCTCACTTACAGGCCTTGTGCTGCCACACCTAGGAAATGGCTCCTGCACCCCTGGAAGAAGCGATTTGCTTTCTCAGTCATCTTGGCTCTCCTGGTCTCTGACAACCCACCTTGACTGGATCTCCAGTACTGAGTGTATCTGTGGTGCTATGGGGGCACTTAGGGGAAGTCTATCCAGAACTGGGTTGGGCTTGCTGTGGGTCAGAGAGTGGAATTCATGGAAGGAATAGTGAGGGTGGAGGGAAGAATAGAAAGCACTCCAGGCAGAGAGGAAAGAGCATGAGTGAGAGAAAACCAGAGAACTTTGGGGGAAATAAATAACATTGGAGTGTTTAAAGCTAAAGTGTACATGGGGTGGGGAAAGGTAAATAGACAACAGAGGGGGGACAATAGAGCCCTGATGAGGCCAGAGCAGTAGCAGTCCTATTCTTCTATGCAGGCCATGTAGAAGATTTGAGACTTTCATTTAAAGGCAAAGGGGAGCTTGGGGAAGGTTTCAAATAGGAGACTGAAATAATCACATCTCCCTTCTGAAAAAAAATTACTTTTACTGCATTTTCTAACCTGGGATTGGATCGGACAGAATCAAGCAGGATACAGAATGTGACAAAACTTTGGGATCGCATGAGGAATAGTTACTGCAAAGGCTGGATTATTTCCACATAATTTCCTAAAGGGATAGAGAATAGGTGGTAGCAATGACTACAGATCATCATGCTTTTTTAGCTTTTTTATCAAGGTGGTCATAGGAAGCCTCTTAAAGCAGAGATTAAATAGGAAACCTGTTAAGAAAGAAAATACATATATTGTTTTACTTTTATAATTTATATGTATCACTGTGTGTGTATCTCACACGCACAGAGAGAGGTAGAGAGAGACTGCAGAGCTGCCTGCTGCTTCCCAATATAGGTAGGACAGAAAGTCAATACGAGCAGTGCTTTGTTCTGTGAAGAGATTTTTCAGTGGTTTCCCTTTATTGTGCCAATTTGTGTGGCTGAGCAAAAGGCACCACTCCCTTTCTTATGCATAGCTCTGCTAGCAGGCAAGACACTAGGAGCCCAGTGGAGTCAATCCTGAAAGCAAGCCAGGTGAAATGAAGCTTACACCTGAGACTCTATCCAAAGGCCTAAGTGTTGTTGAGGAAAGCTGGTCCACCAATACTTTTCATCTGGGAAATGACGATTAATCACACGTGTGTCAGAGAGCTGCAACACTGGAGACCAAGCGTGTATTACCTTGTGTTTGAAAGCAGGAATGAAGGACTTATATCCCTTCCCCCCAAATAAGAATCAAGAGTTGATAGAAATTCATGGGGCAGGGTGGGGCTTAGGGAGAGGGGATGCACGTTCACCCAATAAGGACAAATAAGAATGAATAATGCCTACAGCCATACCACTCTGAATGCACCAGATCTCAGCTGATCTCAGAAGCTAAGCAGGGTCGGGTCTGGTTAGTACTTGGATGGGAGAATGAATAATGACAATAGGAAAATACAAAAGGTGCAACTATGTACCTTGGGCTGGGGATGTAGGATATGCCACTTATAGAACAGGCTTTTAGCATTTGAATTTTAGGAGTTGTCCATTCATGATTTAATATGCTTATCACTGTATTCCGTGCTTTAGATTTTCATTTCCACCTAGTACACTCTTTGTCAATTAAGTCGCAACACAAATAGAATCTCTTCCTAAAAGATTGGCTGCCTTTTCAAGAAATATTCACGTCAAAAATAAAACTAATCATCCTGTAGAACAAGTGGAGTCTATGTGGTAATGCTTAAAGAAGGGGCTCTTACTCTTTCAATATATTTGGATAGAACTTCATGTACGGAACATATACCCCTAGGAAATTCAAAAGAGCCAGAATATGCTAAACAAAACCAAGAGAGAATGTTGTTTTAAAGGGCATAAATTCTAAAATTATTAAAAGCTTGCTTATGAAATTTTAAAGTGAGACACTATGTGCCTAATATGAAATTGTAGGAGGATCTACGTCAGCATACTGCGACCCTGCAATAATAAATATTTGACAAAGACAATTGAGAAGAAAAAAGTTTATTTAATGGGGTAAGTTTGTAAGTCTGGCAAATTGGAGGTTTTTCTAAAATTAAACTATATAATTTGTAGCAATTTAATGTACTTTTAACTATAGTTTATGTGATTTCAAGTCATTTTTTTCTTTAATCTTATTCTCTAAGAGACACCAATTTTCATCATGGTTTCGCCAGCCTCAAGAAGAAAACCCTGTAGTTAGTTATGGTCTATGATACCTAAAAATCAATATCATACATGATTTCCACAGTTACTAGTTAGAAAATAGGCATCCTATTTACACAATCGACACAATTTACCTAGATATAAACAAACAAGTCCATTTTCAAGTTATATTTTAGATGTAGTGTTATTGTTAACAAAAATCCAATAAGATGTAGAACACAATTCTATATTTATTTAGAAATTTAAGCAGATGGATATTGTCAACAACTATCCTGAAGAAGTATAATGATGATAAGACTAGACAGTATGTTGTTGGTTCAAATACAGAGAAAAATGTGTTTAAAAACAATGATAAAAACAGCATCATGTTTGTCCTGCAGGCAGAGATATAGCTCTTTGAAATCAGTTGTAGTGCTCAGAAATGGGACCAGATTTAACTCCAGGCAATGCATTATCAGAATTGAATTATGATCTGGAAACAAAAATTAGTTTCATATGATATAACAAAATAAATGTGGGATTTATTAGAGTTAAAATTATTATAAGACAAATATACTATTTGGGAGAAGATATAAATCTGCGGAGGAAAAATAACTTCTTAGAATTGGAGTCTGGAAATAACAAGAACTTTTAAGATTGAAAGATTTGAATATGTAATTGGTAATACCCTAACAGGGGGAAGGGCCTGAAAAAGGGGAGGTATTTAGGTAAAAAATGTTTTTTGTCTTTCTAAAACTTCCCCCACTCCTTTTCGGAATTAAAAGCTGCATCCCTGGCCCCCGACAGTGGTTGGAAGAGGCAGGAAGTGTCCTTTGTTCTTTGTGCCGCAGGAGATGGCTCAAGGGAATTGTCTGGGTGGAGGCTGCAAGATTGTCTTAGCCAAAGATGGGATGAATTAGAACCATCAACTATAGCTGACCAGCAAGAGCCTGAAACTGAAAACCTCCCCTTTAAAAGCTCTGTATTCCTGCTCAGAGGCAGGAGTTGGTACTTTAAGAGGGGAGTCTGCCAACCTTCTCATTTGCCAGCAAATTATTAAACTTCTCTTTCTTTCTCAAACCACTTGTCCTCGTTCTTCTGACGTGGCCTTGGGGACAAGTGCTAAGCTTTGGGTAATGATATTTCAGTAGAATGGAAAACAATACAAAGAAAATTAAAACAGAATGACTGTGGATTTTTCCTTATTATATTTGTTATCTGTGTCTGGGTATGTATTCAATTAAAAAGGAAAAACAATAGAAAAAACACTTAACATAGTGTCTAGAATGGACATTAATAGATTGATATTGCAGATATTCAACTTGAAAATAATGATAGCCAGATTTTAATGAAACTCTAGGGAAGGTTATTATTATTGTAATCACTAATGCTACCATTAACTTTGTTTCCTGCAAATTTCCATTAATTTTCATACCTGTTTTTATTTTATACTCCCATATATTCTACAATGTCATGTAACTCAGAGGCACGTAGCTTCAGATGTCACATTTTCTTTTCTTACCTAAGCCAGTGAGTTCCAAACTTAGTGTCAGAAAACTTACCTCCACTTCCTACCAGATTTTGATTTGGCAAGTCTGGAGTAATCCAGGGATTTGCATTTTTAACAAGCACCCTCAGGTGATTTTCATGCAAGTGGTTACAGTTAACTATCTAGAACAATTTGTTTTTACCTTGGAATTTGTTTAAAGTGGAACTGGGGCTCAGAAAAGCAACAGAATTGAAAAACATTAGGGTTAAGTCCCATAAGCAGGAAGCAAGGACTGGGGGGCTGGGAAAGAGGAAAGAGAAAGAGGGTTCTCAATAATGACTCTGGGAGGCCGAGGCGGGCGAATTGTTTGAGCTCAGGAGTTCAAGACCAGCCTGTGCAAGAGCGAGACCCCGTCTCTACTAAAAAAATAGAAAGAAATTATCTGGAAAACTAAAAAAAATATATAGAAAAAATTAGCCGGGCATGGTGGCGCATGCCTGTAGTCCCAGCTACTCAGGAGGCTGAGGCAGTAGGATTGCTCGAGCCCAGAAGTTTGAGGTTGCTGTGAGCTAGGCTAACGCCACGGCACTGACTCTAGCCAGGGCAACAGAGTAAGACTGTGTCTCAAAAAAAAAAAAAAAAAAAAAAAAAATGACAGTGGCAGGTAGAGAGGTAGTTGGTGTAGATAAGAAGTAGGATGTACAACTGGGTCACTAATGACCCAATGCAAGCTACAAAAACGTATTTTCTTTGTAAAAAAAAAAACGTAGGAATAAAAATTGGGTTTCAGTGGAAAACTACTCAATGGTCTGTGGCACACCCTTCTGGGTTATTGGATTCTTGCTCTTTTACTCGCTTTGAGCTATTTTTTGACTCTGTAAAGTATAGGACACTGATAAGTGTAAATTCTCTCGTTTGATTCTGATTTAATTGACTCACCTTTCCTATCCCCCCTCCAACCTAGGGAAAATTTTTTTTCCCCATTTACAATTCATCTGAACATTTCTTTACTCCATATAAATCTGTTGTTTTGACTTTTCCTTTGAACCGGTCATAACATCTGCTTGGTTCCCTCATATCGTATGAGTACAATTTCTTTAACATGTGTTCATTCTTCTATCTGTGTGAAGTCATGCCTGTACATGTTTCCAAAAATTGTCTGTTAAAAGGAGTATGACATGTTCCACATCGCTTATCACGGCCATTAAAATAAGCAGTGCTAATACACACATAATATCATTCTGACATTTGTTGTATTACTGAAGGATTTTATGAATACTCTTATCCCTCTTTCTTCTTTCAAATATAAGAGTCAGCAATAAAATTTTATCTTTACTCTGGTTACATCTAAGCTATTTAACTTGTTATCAAGAGCAACTATCCATCTTTTCTTTGGGTCTCTAATTTGCTATAACATGCAATTTCTGATAAGGCTATCCTAGCCTGTGATTCAGAATGCCGAGCAGAGCACCACAGATCTTCCTCAGCCTCTTCTATTTAGATATTGAAAAAATTCCTCTACCTCTCATCTCTGATACACAAGTGATAGCGCTAATACCATTTACTACACTTAACCAGAAATACAGGAAATTAACTTTAGAATTCCCCAAAAGTTACAGAGAAGAGAGAAAGAGACATTAATTTTCCTTTCAATTTTGTTTCTTTGTTTTCCTTCAAATAATAACAGACAAATTTAAGCCATGGCCTAGGGATCTGCACACATCAAATGTATCAGTCAGCCAGGGCTAGAGTCCTGAAGATAATGGTATTCTCGCTGCCTCAAGTTGATATCTGTAAAAGCTACAGTAAATTGCACTAAATGCTTCTGCCACCTTTTTGGCAGGAAGGTGCACCGTCAGCTCAATCTTACCAGGTTCAGAAGGAAGCACTCTAAAATTGATCATAAAAAATCATTTGCTATCTAAAACGAGAACAAAGCTTGTCACACTGCAGGCTTTCAACTAGGCCACATTGTGAGGGGGGTCTCAGAGGAAAAATAATACATTTTTCCTTCAACCAGGGGATTCTAATTGGCTAAGTACTGACATTTGTTATTTAGTGCAAGCTTCTTTTAATTTAGTATCGTTTAGCCATTTCTAAAATGCTGAGATCAGAGTCTCTCTCCACTAGAGGACACTCTCTAACTTATTGAAAAATAAAAAGCTTTTTTTTTTTTTTAATTAAAAGGAAAATTTTCCCCTAATTAAAAAGCATCAGCAGCCAGAGATCTTACTCGTTGCAATTAGGAAATAGTGAGCATTTTGTTCTTAAATAAGACGTTGAATAGTAGGGGGATTTTAATTTCATTTGCACCATTAATCATGTATATTAAAATTACTCTACGGTCATGGTAAAGATAAATGTTTTGCCAAAGACTTCCCATTTTAGATAAAGCAACGTGGTTTACAAAACATATTTATCTTTTGTCATTAGTTACAATGAATGGCTCCTCTTTCAGGAAAAAAAAAAAAAAGAAAAATCTCTCTCTGTCTCTCTCTTCCCCCTCTCTCTCAGACAGATGCACACACACACACAAAGACATAAAGAAAGTTCCCTCCAAACTTTCTCAAGACATTTTACCCAAATAAGTATTAGGACCCACGGCAGGTAATAGTTGCCAGTATCAAACCACAGATAGTCTCTTGAAATCACAGATTTATCTAAGATGTCTAAAAGAAAGAAAGGTAGTGGAAGGGAAAGGTTATATTAGGCTCATAGTTGAGGATGTTATTGCTGCAATATATAACAATATCTGCTCAAATTCCAAGGGAATAAAATCAACAAGACGAAAACAAGGTATGTACTTTTACATTTGCTAACTATAATTCAGCTGCAATGTCAGATTTCCTTATGAAAATGGAGTTTATACTGCCTTAGTACATATCTCTGTCTGCTTTTAAGAACAAAATAACTCATTTGGCTGATCAATAGATAGTAAGATGATTTAAGTAACCACAAATAACTTGGAGTTAATTGAGTTAATATACATAGTACCCATGGTGACTGCTCACTAATTGTTTGCAATTATTGCTATCATTATTATTATAGGACAAACTTCTGTAAAGTGATGACTTACAGTATATGCATCAAGGTAGGCCAAGTTATGCCTTTCAGGGACCAGGGGGCTGCATGTTGAACTTTGAATAAGTTGTCAGGGACATTTCCCACATTAATGAAATGAAGAGAGGCATTGGCAGAGCTCTTCCAGAATGGAAAGGAAATCTCATGCACTTGAAGGAAAAGGGCAAGAAAAATGGGGATATTATTACCACATTATGTTTGAATGCTTCAAAGATTCTTGTAAGGACTCAAATTTTAGATCTTGATGGCTGCTCTCTATCTGCATGAATCAAAAGTTCATGGAATCTGGAACAATCAGTGTACACCAGCCCGAAGAGGGGGACACATCAAACTTTTGTTAATTAACACTCAATGCCACCTGATGACATCACTCCTGGGAAGTTGTGATGTTGCACCTGAGTGTTGAGAAGATGGGTATTAGATAACAGATGTGGGAAAATGATGATTGCACAGTGGAAATTGGTAACTGCCAGGAGGCAGATTTGCTCAAAAGGGTTACTTAGAAACTCTCGATGATAATGAAGCACAGGAAGTAGGGTCATTTTTGCCCTTGAGTTGAAGAGTGGATGGAAGAAGTGCCTCGTGATTTGCTCTTTGACAAAGACGTCAGAATTGCTTATAATTTTACTCATTTCTAAGATTGTTTCAAGTCATCCACAAAGTGGACATTTTTTTTGTAATGCAGACATTTTTAGGCTTTTATTGCAGAGGCCTTGCCATCCTCAAATTTTTGTGATTGCATCTTGAGAAGACATCTCCTTTATTTTTGCAATTAAAAGATTGCATAGTCACTGTATCAAATCCTTCCTTGATTCCTTTAACTCTTATGGTGCATTCTCATCCTTCCAGAATCTCACATTTTTAAAGCAAATTATTACATTTTCAGCCTCCAAGTATATTTAAAAATGCATAGAGAAGGCATTTATCTTTGCTCAGCAATCAGTAAATTCTTCAGACTCCAGTATCATAAGAAGTTGAAACAAGAAAGAAAGAAAAAACAAAGAGGGACGAACAAGAATATGAAAAGGAGGAGGAAGTGGGAAAGAAAAAAAGGGAAGAAAGAAAGGGACGTTTGGTAATGAAGGGTATTGAAATGCCCCCATCAACTTATTCAATGTAAGGGATCACTGTTATATATAGGTTGTGATGCTCTTGAACAGACCCTGTCCTTTATCTTTTTTGAGCTTAATATGTCATCTCTAAACCCTGGCTAATAACCTATTGAGGCGGAGTCCACACAAATGCCTCCCAGTGTCTATTAGTCCCTTCTTCCTTTTAGTAATATAGCCCCTAGAGTTTTAGTTGAGCACATGGCTACCCAGTTACAGACTATATTTCTTAGCTTCTCTTACAGCTAGATGTGGCCATGTAATTGATCAGACCAATGAGATGTAGGAAGAAGTGATGTGTACAATTTCCTGGACATTTCCTTTATGACAAAGCCTCACACCTGGGACTGGACTTTATGTTTCTCTTTCCTGTAGACTGGAAAGCAGACTTGTCAGTGAACTGGCTTCTACCATATATGAAGACAAAATGGTAGAGTAATAAGATATCAGGAACATGGGGCCCTGAATGACTTAAGGGAACAGAATCCCCTGACCAGTCTGGGACTGTTCTCTACTGGTCTATTTATTGAGAGAAATACACTTCCGGTTTACCAAAGACATTGCATTTTAGAATACTCTTGTTACCCAGCTTAGCCTGTATCTACCCGTACCTCTAGAATCTACTTTTTTCACCTTGCCTGGCAGGTTGTAGTGTGGCAGGATAAAATTATGGCCCTATACTAACTAATTAATTCGATCCACTTAGCAATGTAAAAAAAAACCCACATGTATCTCCTCCTAATCCCCTAATACTTTCCCACAGTACCTATAAATGAAATGCAGAAACAGAAAAACATTAGCCCCTTCTTTGAGAAGGAAGGTATGAAATTAGGAATGATACTCCTTTTAAGAAAGGCCTTAGCTTTAATTAGAGGAAACTATCAGGCATTTACTTAGACTTTGGTTTATTTAGCACTAGTATAGTAAATAGTATCTGTTCTAAAACACATATATCACCTTGCGACTTAAAAAAAAGTGTTTTGAGGCCAGGTGCAGTGGCTCACGTCTGTAATCCTAGCACTCTGGGGGGCCAAGGCGGGAGAAATTGAGCTCAGGAGTTTCAGATCAGCCTGAGCAAGAGCGAGACCCTGTCTCTACTAAAAAAAAAAAATAGAAAGAAATTAGCTGGAAACTAAAAATATATAGAAAAATTAGCCGGGCATGGTGGTGCATGCATATAGTCCCAGCTACTAGGGAGGCTGAGGCAGGAGGATCACTTGAGCCCAGGAGTTTGAGGTTGCTGTGAGCCATGCTGATGCCATGGCACTCTAGCCCGGGCAAGAGTGAGACTCTGTCTCAAAAAAAACCAGTGTTTTGTTTTATTGTTTTTTACATGGACAGGATGGGCTAAAATTAAAGATCTAATTCAAATTGGATTTTGCTATACTCTGTGCATTTTAATGAGGCACCCTCTCTCAAGTTTCTTAACACTCAAGGTCTTAAGAGATAACTCAGATATGTACAAAGTTTGTTTTTCTCATCTTTTTAAATATATAAATCATAATCATTAGGTTTATTGGCTTTCAAGGTTAATGAAATACTCTTTAGGAAGCTTTATGAGCTTATAAAACATGGCTAATGTGGGACATAATGATAACTTAGACATGTTTATAATTAATATTTAAAACAGATGAACATGCAGTGAACTCACTGTTTTGTGTTTTCTCCTTTCTGCCTAGAAGGACTTTTGTTTGTCACCATTATATTAAAAGTATTCAGTGTAACTGCTGGTGTTTCAGACTGCTTTGCTCTGCTTGTCTCCTCTCTATAGTGGCTCAGTAAAATGCTTCTGACAGATTCTGAGCCTAAAATACACCATGAAGCTTGGTTTTTTTGTCCACATTTGATAGGAGACATGATAGCAGTTTGAACTGTCATGGAAGCAGTTTAAGCAATTGAATTTCAAAATGGGAGGGACTTTTCTGTGCTGAGATAATCAGGAAGAGTTTCAGAAGTTAGTAACATTCATAGATATTTTCAGTACTTAAAAAAATTCACTGTTATTTTCATTTCTAGTCTATAGCCAGAGCTATTTCTTTCAGTTATTTTCATTCTTGAGACTCACTCATTATTTCTCTTTGCAACATGTATCTCCTTTCTCAGTCCATTCTAATACTGATGTCTTTAAAACCACTTGAAACTAAACTTGCTATTCTGAATTTTCTGATCCTGATCACAGAACATTGAGGTTCAGTAGACTTACTTTTTCCATACTTAAAAGTATTTTTATTGTTTCTAACTGAGCAATTTCTTGAGAAGCTCTGACAATCCTCAAAATTCTTTCCTTCCTTCTGGGGTTCCCAATCTCACTTTCTATGACTTTATCCTCTCTCATGGTGTTAGCTTTACTCCATGTATACTAAAGCAGTATCTCATTAAAACACACAGACACATACAAAATACTAAGACAGATTGGTTACTCTTCTGTGAGCTATTTGGAAGATTTTCACTTGGTTTTTAATCACAACTGCATTATGCAAGGATTATAAGGCACCAATCTAGAAGGTTTATAACCCTCAAAATGTCTTCAATAAAAGAGATTATATAGGAGCATCTGAGACTGTAATATAGGTTATCACTTGAGAATATTTTTACTACTTTCTTAAGAAAGTATTAGCATATGATTTTCTGAGGTCTATTTTTGTGCCCATCACTATTATTCATTAATCTGTGATTTTTTATTTATATTTTAATATCAGCAACTAAGTGGAAGTTGTGGAAGTAAATTAAAATAACTGAGACTTCTTGTCTTTAGGAAAATGACCACTTTACGTACTACATGCATAAAGATGAATTCTTTCCCCAACGTATTTATGGAATCACTCACATTATTAGCATTCTATCTGTAGTTATATTAATAAGCTTGCCTTTTCCCCAACACTTGACCCTCATAGGGAATGCCCTTTGGTATATCTAATCTGCATAAATAAAATGTAGCAATTACTTCTAAATCTTTTCTAGGAAACCCTGGAAACTTCCGCACAGCCCAAGATAAAAAAAGGAATAAAGCCATTTGTTCATAGCTAGATGATGCTTTATAACATATTAGCTCCTTGATGCTAGCTGTCTGAATACCCCGTGTTGAAAGGTTAATGGCAAGTGTTGCTGATGGGATGTACATTCTGAATGAAACACCATCTGGGTTAATGAAAATACTCATTGATCTGAACAACCTGATCAATCTGATAATTTAAATTTGCCATGGCCATGCTATAGTTACAGCAAAAATTAAGACTAATAAAGTTAATAAATATAACTAGTTTCTCATGAGCAGAACATCAAATCATTTCAAAATTGCAACACTGAAACATTACTTAATTAGTATTTTTTTCTACCAATATTTGTCAAAAGATATGCTTCTTGGCTTTCTCATTTGAAGTAGGAGGCTCTTAAGATTCCATGAAGTTTCAAGTACTTTTTGACATATCTCAGTTACCTCTTCATTGTTTTTTATGTGTCTTTATTTTCCAAAATTTATACAAAATATTGCTTTTATAATTTAGGAAAACATAAACATGTAGTTTTAAAATGTCACCACATAGTCTATGGCACTTCAGGGTAGCACAGCAGGTCATGTACCATCTTCCTCCACTAACTCTTTTCTCCAACAGTCTATAGTCATAGGAAAGCTCTTGGAGAAACACCTCTCCCTCAGTCAAGATCAGCTCTGTGACTCTAAACATGCTTAGAAAAGTATAGTTGTATAGACTATAGATTAATGATACTCTTTGAGAGTGCAGCATTAACAGAATATAAGCAGTAGGAGAGACATCTTTCCCATACATAGTTAAGGACTGCGGGTTTCCCCAACACAAATGAAAATTTTAAATCAGCTTTATTGAATTGGTGTTTGTTTTCAGACTAGCTCCCCTCTTTCCACTGGTGTCTTACTCCAAAAATGGAAATTTGGTAGAGTATAAATAAACCCCTTTCATTTACATTTTTGCATAACAACAAATAAGGCTACACCTTGTAGCAATACTTAATCTTTTAAGAAAGCCAAAGAAAAGGTGTAAATAGCATTTGGGCCCTCTCTTTTAAGCCAGCACTGTCACTTTCATTTCTTCAACTGTTTCTAGAGATTTGTCAGAAATACTTTTATTCTCACTGTAATAATCAAGACTATTCATCTAAGAAAAATACTGCCTGAAAGAAATAGCAGAAATTGAACATTTTCTTTCATTATTAGAAGGGATGTTTGGGATAAGAAGTAATAGAGAGGTAAATTGAGGCAATGAATTATTTCCTACTCCTCTCGTTTATCTAGTTTGTGTATATACATGTGAGCAATGCCCTGAGAACAACTGAGAGGAAAAACAAGCTATTCTTTGTGGTCCCACCCTCAGATTTCTACATTACTTCCTTCATTTATCCTCTCAGTGACAGTACCTTCATGAAGCACAAGGATTACCCAGACCCCTTACTCTAGTAGCCACCCAGGCTTGGTATCTCTGAGAATACACATTGTGAAGGCTTTGTAATGTGCGAACTTGGAGAGGCTGAACTACATCTCCCAGAATTCCATTTTCTTATATGTGTCCAGGTAGGGTAGGCTACAAGAGAAATTCTTTTACACCAGTTGGAAGATGTTAGGAAGGTAATAGCCATTTTGTAGCACACGTGTTCACACACACTGTTGCTGATATGCTTACTTGTTGACAGGAAGCAGCACTTGGACCTGCAATTGCTGTCTTTTTTTTTTTTTTTTTTGAGACAGAGTCTCACTCTGTTCCCCAGGCTAGAGTGCCGTGGCGTCAGTCTAGCTCACAGCAACCTCAAACTCCTGGGCTCAAGCGATCCTTCTGCCTCAGCCTCCCAAGTAGCTGGGACTACAGGCATGCACCACCATGCCCGGCTAATTTTTTCTATATATTTTTAGTTGTCCAGCTAATTTATTTCTATTTTTAGTAGAGACGGGGGTCTCGCTCTTGCTCAGGCTGGTCTCGAACTCCTGAGCGCAAACAATCCGCCTGCCTCGGCCTCCCAGAGTGCTAGGATTACAGGCGTGAGCCACCACGCCCGGCCTGCAATTGCTGTCTTTGCCCCTGGATCTTCAGTGTCTCTGATTCCTGGACCAAAGGTATGTATGTTCATTGTTATTGCCAAGGTCAGAGGCAACAAGAAAAAACACAGGTTTCAGTCTATTCTAGTGGAATTCAAGCCTACTTATTATCTTCACACCTTCCTGCCTGCCTGTGAACTTCAGGCTTCAGCACTGCATGCAGAGACAACCTTGTGGAGACTGCTTAGCAAGCTCCCATAATTGTATACACCAATTCCCTGTATATATGTATGTATGTGTCTATTATCTTTCTATATATATGCATGTGTATGCACACAGTAGGATACATATATAATACCCTACTGCTCTATTTTTCTGGTTGAACCCTTAATTATACACATGATATGCCAAAGTTATTGCTCTTCCCTGGATATTCTCTCAGTGGGTTGTCTTCTGGGATTTGGAGGACAATGATTTTATTATTTCTCAAAGCCATTAACTTGGTATTTATTAAATATATCAGGTGCCAAATAGCAAGCTCCTTTTCCACTTCATCTCCCAATCCTTTCCCTAAACATGTAGCACACCGAAGGTTCATTTCTTACCTACTCACTGCAATCCGACTTCCACTGATAGCATTCCACTGAAATTGATTCTCAGTTCAGGTGGTTATGTCTTTATTTTACTGGATCTTTCTACATCTTGGTGTGGTTTATTCCTCCCTCATTTGGGACTTTCTTTGCTGGCTTTCTTGCAAATACTTTCCAGTTTCTTTGGAAGGAAATTACTCCATGCACCTAGGAAACGTTGGTTGTTTCTCTCTTTAACCCTCTTCTAACATTATGCATGCAATGATGGGCTCATATATACCAATAAGTTTAATGACTTTACCACCCATATTTTACTGACCTCCAAATTTAAGTCTTTGGCCTGGGCCGCTCTCCTGCATGAATGTCTCCACTTGGATATCCCACAAGCATCTCACACTCAATGTGTCAGCAATTTGATTATTCATCCTTCTCCCCAAATTGCTCATCCCTCTGATTTACTATCTTGGTGAACAATACCCAGTATTCAGTAAGTATTCAATAGTGCTTATTGGGAAGTGAATGAATAAATAAACACACTTAGAAAACACATTTTTCCACTATTCAATTATGAGAGTGAATAATAGCAAACCAATTCATATGCAATAGCTCTTATTCAAATTATGTGAAAGGGGACACTCCAGTGAACCAGACTCATCCTCGCAACAACCCCTAATTAAGTCAGCCTTAAAGTTTTTGGTTGCAAATACTCTCAAGAACTGATGAACAATAGAGATCCCGCCCCACCCCCTTCCCATCCCCCCTGAAAACATTTTTTGTATGTATAATCTTAAGGCCATTTGCAATTCATTCCTAGACTCATGAATGCAGGGTTAAGGATCTGTGATCTGGTTTAAATACAATAGTAGAAAAATGTTAATTACTCTTTTAGATGAGGTGTAACCTCACTAGAAGGTGTTGGGGAATGCATGCTGCTTTCAGGTATCTGTTTTTGTCTATTTGAGTTAATAGAAATAAAATCCTAGGGTGGTTTGTCAAAACAAACATGATTGTCCTACTGGGAACTTTTGAAAAAAAAATAACTAAAACATCGATGATTTATCTTGTGAAAATACAGTAGTAAAGGGTTTAAATGAAATAAACTATTTATTTGTGAGGTTTTATCATAACATTTAGATGGAATTTAATAAATACATTTTTAAATTGTTTCTATGTGCTAAAAATATAAAAACCTCCTCTTCTCTATTAAAATGATTGCTCATCTCCTCTGAATTTTCAGATAGTCTTTCTCCAATTAATAGTTTTATTATAGGATTTTAGGAAAATGAAATAATTTTACCAACATTCGTTGAATACTAACTGGTTTACTAGCCAGTGGGAAACACAAAGATAACTTTTTTCAAAAAGGCATCATTCTCTCAAAATGTACTTATTATGAGGTATTAACTATTCTGTGTAAACCAAAATGCAGTTCCATAATGGAGAATAACGTGAAATAACAGTAAAAATAATTACAATAGAACATGAATGAAAAATTATCACAGTAGCCAGAAATACATATTTGAGACAAGAAATTTGACATTGATTTCACTGTGATTATGGTTTTCCCCACATTCCAAAGTAGGTAGGGCCATTAGGACATATTTGCAATCTCTTTCTTTCTTTTCTTTTCTTTTTTTTTGTTCCCTGAGTCAACAGTTCATTACTGAACTGCACTTTCACCTTCACCCAGACTATTTCAAAGAGCTGGAACAAGTCGGGGGTGAGGGAGGGGGGTGGAGGAGGGACATGTGCCCCTCAGGAGCCAGGATCCCTGGTCGGTTTCCCTGACCAGGGCAGGGGAGAGAGCATCAGGCTGTCCAATCTCTGGCACCAGCTCTCCACATGCATGCACACAGCAAGCCAGCAGCTCCTCACTCATAAATACAGACATACTTAACAAAAATAGCGTATCATCTTCACAAGGAAAAAAACTAGTCTCAAATATCTACAGCAGAGAGCCCAGGGTGACTGGGGCTGGGCCCAGACTTCCAGGGATGAGACAGGCCAAGGGTGGAGCAGAGGAGAGAGAGAAGCCTGAAGGGCTCCTGGCCAGGCCACTCAGTCCTTGGTAGCTGGCTGTAGGCTAGATGGGGATGGGGTACAAATCTGCCTGGCCAGGCAGGACTGGCCCCTCCAGTCTGCCCCACCCCCACCCTGTGAACCAGGCTTTTCTTTCTGCCTTTCCTGCCCCAAGACCTAAGGGCTCTCACAGCTGTCCCTATCTATAGCTCCTCTTCACCTCTGGGCTGAGGCCCCAGAGCCCCAGGACTCCATGGGCAACAGACCAAGGCAAAGATGCCACACACCAGCTGATCTTGCAGGAAGTGAGGCCATAAACAACTCTGGGGCACCCTCTGTCTTGGGCATGGGAACCAGGGGAAGGGAAGGGACTATGGTGGTGAGAAAATGCAAGGGCCACCCTAGCTTTGGCATGGGGTAGGGCTGGCCTCTAGCCAGAGGCCTCTGGAGGACATTCAGACTGGGAGTGGGGACTTTGGCCAGAACAGAGGTGGGGAGGGGAGTCCTGGTCCTTGCTTTTTTATTCCAAGCAGCCTGAATCCCTAATTAGTCACGAATGTACTCTAAGTGGTTCTTGGGGATGGGGATGGAACGAAAAGGAGCCTAGGTCAGGGGTAGGGGTTGGGAATGATCATTGAAACAAAGGCAATCTAGTCTCTCTTTCTCAGGAAGAGGTTCCTAAAACTTTCCAGCTCCCTGACAGAAAAGCACTTCTGGGAGGCTAAGGGGTAAGGGTTCCACCAATCAGGCAAGGCCATCCTGCACCCAGCCACAAGCCCTCCCATATCTGCCAGCCTCCATGGGGCAGATTTTGGGGACTTTGTGGATTTCAAGGCTGAGAGAACTGAGGTGTGGGGGAAGATGGCTCTCACAGAAGCGTGGTAATTCTAGGAAACTAGTTGCAGGGGACCAGGCGTAGGCCCAAGCCAGTGATGGGTGGGTTGGCGGGCACGGGCTGCATGTAGTAGTTCTCCTGGTGGCAATGTGGCTGGACGGAGTGATGTAGTGGGGCAGGGCAGGGGATGGGAGGGTGAGTGGATGGTCAGTGTCTGGTCATCTCCTACTGAAGAGCAAGCCCAGCAGAACCACACCAGCCACAGCCATACCCGTCAGGAACCAGCGGTAGAAGCGTTCCTGGCCTTTCCGGCTCTCCGCTGCTGCATTGTTCCCGTAGAGTTCCACAAAAGTGTCCCAGCCGTCGTTCTCCTGGATCCAAGGCTCTAGGTGGTCATTCAGATAAGTGACCATCCAACTTACGATCCGACTCACCAACACGTGCACTTCCTTGTCTACGCTTTCCACGCACAGGGCCCCACCGAAGGAGAAAAAGGCCACAATGCGACCCCAGTTTACCCCATCCCGGAAGAGTTCGTTCACTACCTGTTCAAAGCTCTGATATGCTGTCTCTGGGGTGATGTGGAGCTGGGATGTTAGGTCACTGAATGTCCGCCGGTACCGCAGTTCAAACTCGTCACCCGTCTCCCTCAGTGCGTGCTTCACTGCTGCCATGAGGATCTCCTCCCGGGCATCCAAACTGCTGCTGTGGCCAGTGGCTCCATTCGCTGGGGGGCTGTCCGCCAGGTGCCGGGATGGGCTGTCATTAGTGGCCCTGGGGGTCTCCATCTCCGACTCAGTCCGTTCTGGGGCCACAGTCCTGTTCTCTTCCTCATCGCTAAACTGATTCCAGCTGTATCCTTTCTGGGACAGCTTGTAGGAGAGAAAGTCAACCACCAGCTCCCGGTAGTTCTGAGACATTTTTCTAATAGGGATGGGCTCAACCAGTCAATTGTCCAAAATGCCTGCTTACTCACTCAGTCTGGTCTCTGCTTAGTGAGTCTCTTCTAAGATCCAAAGCCAAGATAAGATTATTCAATCCGTCTCAGGCAACAGCAGGCAGGTGCAGCCCCCGGAAGATCTTTTGTATCATAGGTCAGGAGAGGAGGTGGCGGCTGGGATGCCAGTAACTCAGCCGGCCTCCCCTCGCGGCAGCTGCCAAATAAAGCAACTCCAGTGGTAGGGATCTTGCAACCCGGCAGGCTGGGAGCTCAGCAGGCGACACAGGAATTGAGAAGCTCAGGAACGAGCCCCCTCGCTTGCTTCCTCCTCCACCGCCGGGATCCAGGGCAGCTGTCCTGCAGCCGCGGCCTCCTGCAGGTGAGGCCTTATACCCGGAAGCCCAGCCCCCTCGCTCTTGCACGCCCCTAGGCTCTCCTCCGCCTTCTGTTGGGAACCAGTAGAACTCTCCCGCAGGTGGCTAGTATAGGTTTAGGGTTTTTTTTGTTTTGTTTTGTTTTTCCTGTTTAAGTACCACCCAGGGCGAGGCTTCCAAAGCCCTGAAGGGACTTTTCAATGGGGCTCAAGGTTTCGATGAGGGACGCAAGGAGGGGGAAACTGTCTCAGATCTGCGATCTGACTTCGGAAAGGCCACCCCCGGGCCTTTCCGGGAGGCTGAAAACGGGGGAGCCCCTGCAAACGCCGCTATTTTTCTTTGAATTCCCCAAAGGCCCTGGACATGGTGGAGGCGGGGATTGCTGGGTCCTCCATTCCCCACCCAGGACACAATGGCCGCTGGCGCCCTGCACTAAGACCCGGTGAGGGTGAGGCGCTGGGCCTCACCTAGGGTCAGGAAGAGGGGTCGAGGCCTGCTCCAGGCTCCCCACAGCTGAGACTACGTTTTCCTGGGGACAGGCCTAAGGTGGCTTCCTACAATCTCTTTCTTAAATGTGTCTGTCAACAAAATTAACACCTAGGTTGATGCACTAATAAGCAATTAATTGGCTAGTAGGGACATATGGATGAGGATTACAGAAGGGAATCCCTCTGGCTGTGTCTATTCATGGAAAATAAGATCTGAAATCAGCAGAGAAAGAAGGAATTTTTGGAAACTTGTCACCTCATTATTGCAAAACCAATGTTCCTGGTTACTTTACGAATATTATAATATTTCCCCCAAATGTTTCCTGTTTGTATTTCTCAGCATAAACAATAAATCTTTGTTTAAACAAGTGTTGTTCTAATTTATTTCATAAATACACACACACAATTTCTTTTAGATAATGTAGGGGAGATATTACTCAACCTGTAACCTTAAATAAGAGACCAAAATCTTAAATGTCAAGATGGTTTAAGACAACGATGCATGATAACTCCAGTTAACAGTCCCCTCCATAAAAATTCACATTCAGATTTTCTGAAAACACACTATGTAGTCTGAACAAAGCAGGTCCCCAGCCTTATTTTGGTGCTCTAGTCACCAACTTGCAATCTCTAGGCTAAAACACAGATGTAGTGGTTGGAATCCAGGCCCCTGAATTAGCTAAACTTATGTCCAAATAGAATTCTATCTTTTATTATCTCCTTGATCTTAAGCAAGTTATGTGACTTAACCACTCTGATATTTTAATTGTCTCATCTGCAAAACTGGGTGTAAAAATATATAACTTCTAGGTTTGTTATAAGGATTAAATGTATGAGCAAAGTATGTAAAGCACTTAGCATATTATAAATTAGCACAGAGTAACAGCTCAATAAATGATGTGTGTGAGTATCACTAAAATGACATGTGAGTCAAAGTACACAGCCCTAATACAGTACCTACTAGGTGCCAGGCTTAAAAATCTCTCTTAAGGAAATGGAGCTAGTCTTCTGTTAACTACTATTAATTACTGTTAACACTATCATGTTATATTTCCACACGCCCAATATTTCCAGGCTTCTTGACTTAACAGATTGTGCCTTGTTTCCCGTCATTCTCCGTTAGTCACCAGAAGCACTGCTGAACTCAAGGTGAACTCAAGGTTAACCTATTCTAAGGGAGAAAGAGCAAGTGCTGTCCATTGAAGTGAAGGATCTTCACTGCTTTGCTCTGCCCTGGTGAATTTCTTCTTGAGACACATCCTCTCTTGCCATTCCCTATACTCAAGTCTTTTCCCATTTCCAATCTTCACTTCAAGTTGCCATCTTACCCACTTAGCAGGACAGTCTTTTAGATTTAGACTTGACCCAACCCATCCAGAAAGCCTTTCTTGAGTATTTCCTTAATTTTTCCCCATTATCTTCCCAAGTGGCCAAACAAACCCTTGATGTATCCCCCAGGTACCTTTTAAATTTTATCCATTTATTCAAGTTCATTATGCTTGCGTTTTACCTTTTTTGCCTCTATAATACATTGTAAAGTTATTTGCAAACAATGGGTGCATCTAAATAAAAATTTATGAATTGTACACCCTCTTATTTTAGCTTCAAGTACTCCTGGGACATCATTAGTGATAGCGTAAAAAATTTCATAGATTAAATCCGTAAGGAAACACCAGATGTTTTTCCTTGTCCTGTAAGGGTTCACTTTATGCTCACTCACACACAAACAAACAAGGTAACAAATAAGCAAACAAACAAAAAACCTTCAATGCCAGAGAACTATGAAATGCTGTCTTTAGGAACTGCTTATAGTAATGTATTCTTTTCTACATTGAAAAAGTAACTGTACACTTGAATGAGAGTTTCTAAGGCAGGTAAAGTTGAAAGCAAATCTAGCAAATTATGTTAAGCCTCATTTGAGTGGGAAAAGAAAATGTTATATGTAATCAAGGCCACAGTATTACATTTAATTTTCAGAAACATATAATAACTTTTGAAACCCATAAGCAACTATGCCTAGATCAGTATAAAAATTCATAATTGTGCCTGATGGACTATCTCCCAACATTGGGCTTTTAATCTCTAAGAGGATGGAGTATGTATAAAGTTATTTAACAAAGGCTTTCTATGTCTAGCAAACTCTTTGAGATAGTATTAATAGTTATTCATAATTAATGAAGAATTTCCCAAATCTTCCTTGACTACAGGTTAAAGTCTTTTAAGATAAATTACATTAGTATTGTACTTATGACCTTTATACTTTTTTAAAAAAATCATAACTCTAAGATAACTAAGGATGATCTATTTTCATAGGTGTTGCAAATCAAACCATAAATCAAACCATTTAACTCAAATCTTTTTTAATTTTCAATTATTATGGGTACATAATAGTTGTATATATGTATAGGATACATAACCCATTTTGATACAGGTACACAATGTGAATTAATCATATCAGGATAATTGGGGCATCCATCACCTCAGGCATTTATAATTTCTTTATCTTAGGAACAATTCCAATTCTATTCTTTTAGTTATTTTAAAATATACCATAACTCTTTGATTACAGTCACTTTGTTGTGCTATCAAATATTGTTCATTCTGTCTATAATATCTAACTATATTTTTGTACCCATTAACCATCCTCACTTTATCCCCCCTCCTCACCACCCTTCCCATCCTCTGATAACCGTCATTCTACGGTGTCTCTACAAGATCAATTTCAAATTCAAATCTTTTAAAGCAAAGATTTTTATTTTAATCTGGGCTCCTTCTTCTTTCCTAAGAGTGTGTATAATAATCTTTTAGGTAGTTCTTAGTGGGCATCAGCCTCCATGCTAAAACCTACATGATTATAACCGGTTACATCAATGTCATCACCAACACATCCTTCTAAATGAGATCTATTAGAGGAAGTTCATACAATCCTGAGCTTCAGAGCCTGTGAGGAGGATTCTGGGCCCAAAAGCCATGTCTCCCACTTTGGACTAAGAAGACTCTCAGTGGAGATTAATAGTGACCACCATTAGTCCCTGCTGATGGCCATTTGGAAGAGAAGAACACTCATCTTGAATTAAGAAAGAGGCTGAAAGCACAGGCCTTCTTTTGGGAACAAAGGAACACAGAAATCTGACCCAGAAGAAAGGTCTGCCTGTTACTCTAATGCTGTTCTTAATGATTAGATTTGAATAGTTCATAAAAAGGAAACTGAGAGTTTAAGAAATTGAAGGCAGTTTGTGTCTTAGAAGGCAAGGACCCCTTTGTCAGGAGGAGGTCAGAGGTGAGGCAGCACGCGTGGTGCTCCAGCATGCAAGACCCACAAGCAGTGAACCGGGAGAGAGGATTTCAAACCTGGTTGTTTAAAAATATAGCCCAGAAACCAAGAATCTAGTTATTTAACAAGATTTCCTGATGACTCAGATGTACAGCAGCTTTGGGAACCTCTGGGTTTTGTCTGTTGAGACAGAAAGAAACAAATTGAAGATACTAGAAGCTGGGTTTTGGGGGGTGCCGTCAGAGTGAGTGCAGTGCCTGACCCTAGCTGGAACATGACCTATCTGGAGTGGATCAGAGGAACTGAAGAACCAGATGCCTTGAGGTTAGGTCCTAGATGCTAACCGGGGGGTAGAACATATTGGAATCCATAGATGGCTAAAACAAAGTAAAGTTGGAATAAGCCTTGAATTCTCAGTGGGTAGGAGTTGCTAAGTGGTACAGTATAATTTAGTGATCTGCATTTTGGAAAGCTGGCATTTTCTGTGGAGGCTATTAAAATGCTGTTAGCATAAGTAGGATCAAATCATCATCTTTATCCTTGGGCAGAATGAATTTGATGGAAATAGTAGGAACTCTTACCTCATTTTAGTTACAATCAGGTTTTCGGTTAGTCCTTCCAGAGTAAGCATTGCTTTATTCAATAAGTTCTCCATTCTCCATACCTCTGTCACTGCAGCCTGGCTGCATGTGATTTAGAAACAGTGAGTAATTAGAAAGGAGAGGAAGTGGGCTAGGACTATATTTTTGCAACCAGTTCTAATTTCTGGCATTTAGTTTCAATGGACGCTGACTGATTTAAAGCTATGTCCCCTATCCCAGTTATAAGTATTCCCAACTGTGATTAGAGAAGCTGCTGCACTTAACTCTGAGGTAGTGTAGGCATAGCTGCCCCCAAGCCAAGCCCTTGAGTAACTGAGAGTGGGAATGAATTTAAATGATAAAGGGAACAGACATTGGGAGAATAGAAATGAAAAGCAGAATTTAAACACTATAAACAACGTTATTTGGGACTTGAAGTTTTCCTTCATCTTTAACATCCTTATTCTTTAGTCATAAAAAACTTCTTTGAAGATAGGTACTGTATGGTATATACATACATACACACATCATGTAGTAGATATATATATATGTGTATAATAGATATGTATGTATATTGTGTATGTATAATAAATGACATACCAAATCAGATGGTCATAGTAAAAAAAAATTCAAACAGTTAAAAAGGGTATAAGATGAAGTGTAAAGAGCTCCTACCCACATTCCCTGCTTTGGTTTCACTCTCCAGAGGTAACCATGGAAACACTTTCTTCTGTATATGTCTTGGATAATACAATATATATGCACACAATATGTATGTACAATAATATATTTAATACAAACGTATGCCTGTGTACATGCACCTCTATATGTATATAGAAATATTCACATGTGCAATATACACACATGTATGTATATGCACACATACTCATATATCCTTTAAACAGCACAAGTAAGATGATATCAGTACAAGGAGCTCTATTTGTCATTCTAATAGTTACAGAGTATTGTAGTATCTGGATTATAGTTTATTTAACTAATTCATATTCTTAGATTTTTTTTCTTTTTGTAATTATTCCAAAAAGGCAGCACTAAACCTCTTTGAATAGATACATTTACAGTAAAGTGTAATTAATACATCATATTTTGAAATGGGCCATGAATAAAAATAGGAAGTTTGAAGTATAGATTTCAAACTGGTGAAAATACACAAGACAAATGAGAAAGAAAAATCAGAAATGATGAAAGAATGTGCAGACACTAAACTTAATACTCAAACTATTCCAATTAGAGGCCGGGCGCGGTGGCTCACGCCTGTAATCCTAGCACTCTGGGAGGCCGAGGCGGGCGGATCGTTCTGAGCTCAGGAGTTCGAGGCCAGCCTGAGCAAGAGCGAGACCCCGTCTCTACCAAAAATAGAAAGAAAGTAATCGGACAGGTAAAAATATATATAGAAAAAATTAGCTGGGCATGGTGGCGCATGCCTGTAGTTCCAGGTACTCAGGAGGCTGAGACAGTAGGATTGCTTGAGCCCAGGAGTTTGAGGTTGCTGTGAGCTAGGCTGATGCCACGGCACTCGCGCCCAGGCGAGAGTAAGACTCTGTCTCAAAAAAAACAAACAAACAAACAAACAAAAAAACTATTCCAATTAGTAGTAAACTGCAGTGAATCTAAACTTTATAAGCTACATTTAGTTTCTTATTTCAAATATGAATTTTAGTTTTGTGATGTTAATGAGCCCACATTTTAGTGTCTGGCACATGAAAGAGCATGAACCTATACTCCATGAAACTATCATTCTTGCAAGACATTTTAAGATCAATCAGACACATTTAGAAAACAAATTATGATAATTTTTTTTTTAAATTAAAACACTTTCAGCCAGTCAAAAAAAGCAAACAAGTTGAACTTGAAAGTATAATTTTGGAAGGTTAATTACAGATAAAAGAAAATTTGAAAACTTGGATTGTAGAGATGGTAGAATCTGTTTTGAGCCAAAAAGGAATAGCCAAGCTGAAAAAAATATATGTAGCTTTATTTACAGACACTAACAAGGAACGTGTTTTCAAGTGCTCAGAAACATTGGAAAACAACTAGTTGCTAGACTCAGATTACCTCTATTATTTGTCTTATGGTTTTATTAAAGCATAGATGATTTGGTAGTTTCATTAGTCCTGGATTCTCAATGTTTAAAATGATGATCCCTGTGAAACCATATGAAAAATGGTTTGATGGCAAATAGTGAGGACTTTTTCAACAAGGTGTACAGTTTGTGGTGAGCATTAAATTGACTGGAAATGTAGCCAGATGGGTATGTACACTGTAAGGGTCATATCATGAAAGGCAGAGCTGAAGTATGGTAACCTTCATTAGTACTACTTATCACACCAAATTCCTCAGCTGCAGCATTATTCACAAAGGCTACTTCATCTCAAAGGATTCACCTTTTGATTTTTTTAAGGAGCTCAACATAGTGGTAAAAATCAAATTTTATAAACAACAGTGGTTGAAATTCTCATCCAAAATTGAGCCCTCTTACTGATAAGTGTAAGAAAAAGCTATGAATATTTTCATTACTCATGACAGGATCACTATAATGAAAATGAAGATCGAGTGTTGGGTAAAAAGTTCTTGGGGATTATGAATTGTTTGAGACTCTTAGTTGATTAGTAAGTTCAAAATTATACTATTAGTTATAAATATAGAACTCCATCAGTCATTTTTTTCTTTATGATAAAGCTGTTTTATTCTTCCCCTGAGACCATAAGAAAGATAAACCAGTGGGTCAGAGACCCTTTCCATCCATCACTGGACACAGGTGACTTGACCTCTCAAGAGAGGGTGAACCTAGTAAAGTATCCACCAATAATGGCCTAAAAAAATTGCTTTTTTCTACGTTTTGCCATCATTTTGGGTGACTATGCTTAGAAATAATTCTGAAATAGCTCAAAACAATAAAAAAGAACAAAAACAAAAACAAATTGTTGCTATTTGTATCCTCATAGTTATGAAAGTAAGTCTCTTAAATAACAATATGGTGATACCTCATCAGAGAAGTCCTAAGATGAGTGTCAGCCAATTTTTTAAAAGGGAGAGATTCGATGCAATTGGATCTTATTCATTAACCAATGCAACCATAAGCTTCCAATGGTAGATTATTTTAAAAATAGCTTTAATGTTGAAATAATCACAAAGAGACCAAATTGGTTCTACTGTTAGTGTGCTGATATGGAAAGTTGAAGAAACATAGCTATAATGTCTTAAACACCATAAATTATCATGCAAGTAGTTCAAATTACAAATTGCTTCTTAACATTAAATGTTTTATGCAAAAGAGTTGAATGATGTTAAAAATAAATTTTGCTGAAAATTTCCAATTTTCCTGTTCTTATAATTTGAGGAGATGAGCTGTGGTGATTTTACTCTAATAATTTTTCTGTTTTTACAAGTGGGAGTTGAGACACTTAATTAGGCTATTTTCTTAAGAGCTGAAAAATTAATAATACCTTCTTTATTTGTACTGAAGTATTTTTATACATAAGTAAAATATAGATTATGGGATATTAGCAATATTCATTGCAGAATGGAAATTCCTATTCATTGGTTGGAGTCAGCTATATACAGGGTATTCCAAGTACTCTAGTGAGAAACATATTTTCATAATTTTGCTTAGGGCTCAACTAAAGATGTGAAATTAGCAGTGTAAATCATCAAAACCAGGAAATAAAAATGGTTTCAGTAAGTACTTCATATAAATTTTATTCCATGGTTTATATTTTTCATGATAGGCTTCTGTAGCACAATTACTTTAGGAGCTATAATTTTCAAATTAAACTCTGATTTCTAGGTCCTATTAGGTCTACTTCATATTGCATTTAACTCTTGCTTTTATTTCTATCTAAGTTGTATTATGTGAATGGTGATTGTGGAAAAATTATAGTTTTCTGAGTCAGGAGTTGCCATCTAGATCTATTTTAACTTTTTAAAGCACTCAATATCTTGCATTGTCATTAACTTATTAGCAGTGACTCCTTAGTCTTTATTCTTAAAGATTTTCAATGATCTATTATGAAACTCTGAATAAGTATCAATAATAGCTTTTCCGAACTTAGTTAGAATTTAATGCCTAAGGGCAACTTCTGCTTCCGCCTTAAGTTAATACTAGTTTTTACCCTCTAATCATCTTCATTAAGAGGAATTTCATAGGATCAAAACCTCTGAAGTGGAGATAGAAGAACACGGGGCAAAATATACCCACAGAGCAGGAGGTTCTATAGAGAGATTAAAAGGAATAAATGATTGCTTATTGCTTACTTCTAACAAGCATGCATAGCTAAACAAATTATGGTTCTTTAGGGTGAAATAACAACATCCAAAATTAGGGAGAAAAATCTTCTAAAATTCTTGTTTTTGCTGCCAACGTACCAAATGACTTTAATTGTGAACCACTGAGTTAAATCTATGACCGAGCTTCTCTCTCTTGGACATTTTGTTACTTAAATCATGAGGATGTAAATGCTTTACATGCTTAATTTTCCATGTGCAAATTTTATTTAAAACTCTGTGGCAATCAATGTAACTATTATTTCTTTAAAAGTTGCCTAACATATAATGCCACCATTCATTTTTTATCATGTAAAATCAATCTTTTAAAATGTTAATAAGAATAATTTAAAACAAATACTACTTGTAACAAATTATCTCCCATAAATCAAAAATCTTTAACAAATCATTCAACATTGTGACTGCTTGAATTCTGATAGTTATATTTTAAATTTTTTTGCAATGATTATATATGCTTTCAATAGTTCAGATATTCATTGAGTTAGTTCTGCATGCCAGGCACTACTCTCAGTGCTTGGGATGTGTACAAGAATAAAGCAAAGCTTTCAGCCCTCATGGGACTTGCAGTGTAGCAGACAAATAATAAGGAATGGAGAAAAATTATATAGTATGTTCGAACGTGATCAAATATATGGGAAAAGGAAAAAAAGACAGAACTCAGGAATGCTGGCAGTGGAATGTGTTTGTAATTTTAAATAGGATGTCAAGATAGGACTCATTGAAACGGTGACATTTGAGAAAAGACTTGAAGGAGGTGAGGGGGTTAGCCAGGATATGTTATGGAGGAGCACTGCAGGCAGAGGGGCAGTGAGTTCAAAATCCTAAGCAGGGAGAGTGCCTAAAATCTTAGGGGAACAGCAAGAAGACCAGTGAGATTGCTGTGGCATGTGAAAGTTAGACAGGAGGACAGGTGTGGTCAGACAGGGGATGGAAGGTTCACTTGGGTTGGGTGTTGTACGTCACTGTAGGGACTGTTGCTCACGATGTAAAACAGGGAGCTTTTGAGCAGACAAATTATATGAGAAATGCCTCATACCAGGGAAGTAAGAGTTGAGGAAGTGAGAAGTGGTCAGATGCTGGATAAATTTCAAGTTACAGCCATCAAAATTTCCTGGCAGGTTGGATGTGAAGAGTGAGCGGAAAAAAGTCAAAGATGATTCCTAAGTTTTTGGCCTGAGCACCTGAGAGATGGAGTTACTGTCCCTGAGGTAGAGCATCTGTGGGTGGTACATGTCTGCAGGTAAAGATCAGGAGCTCATTTTTGAACATGTGGAATTTGGAGTGTGTATTCCAGTGGGGATTAATAGGCAGATCTGAGAGACTAGAGAAATGTCAGGGCAGGGTATACACATTTAGGAGTCACTGGCATATAGATGAGATGAGATCATCAATGGAATGAGAGTAGAGAGTAGAGAAGACCAAAGACTAAGCCCTGGGGCATTGCAGTATTAGGAGATCAGGGGGAAGAGGACTAAACAGCAAAGGGAGAGTGAGAGGGAGTGACCAGAGAGGTGGGAGAGAAACTAGAAGAGTGTGGTGTCCTGGAAGCCATGTGAAAGAGTATCATGGAGGAGCGATGTCCAGGGTAGCTAGACTGTGCATTGTGTCCAGTGCAGCTGTCTGGGCAAGTAAGAAGAGGATGGCACGTTAGCCATTTTTTTTTTTTTTTTTAAAGACAGGGTCTCACTCTGTTGCCAGAGCTAGAGTGCAGTGGCATCATCATAGCTCACAGCAACCTCGAACTCCTGGGCTCAAGTGACCCTTCTGCCTCAGTCTCCTGAGTAGCTGGGACTACAGGCATGCACCACCATGCCCAACTAATTTTCTCTATTTTTAGTAGAGATGAGGTCTCGTTCTTGTTCAGGCTGGTCTCGAACTCCTGACCTCAAGCGATCCTCCCGCCTCGGCCTCCTAGAGTGCTAGGATTATAGGCATGAGCCACCGCACCCGGCCTCAAATTAGCCGTTAAATTCAACAACATGGTGGACACCAGAAATTATGTATTATATATTATATATTATTCATTACATGATGCATGTTATACACCATATATTCCATTTAGAAAATAGCCTGGAAGGGAATAAAAATAGGCTTTGCTCTCATGAATAGAATAAACTTGAATTAGGTATAAAATGAGATCAGGTATCATTTTTAATATCCTTAAGCATTTTTGAGAAATGTGTTTCTAACAAATTGCTGCAGTTAGATGAATGGCTAAAAATGTTTCTGTAAAACAGGAGTGACAACGGAGAAACGGAAGAGATGGTTATCGCCCAAGCTCTCAACCCTGTAAGCCATCTTGTTTATTTAAATAAAGAGAGAACAATCTCATCAAAGTTGCAGAGTACAATGTGGTTGAGTTCACAATGCAGTATTTAATTAGAAAATGTTAATCAAGCTTCCTAATTCAACCTCATATCAAAGAAAAGTCTTGGCACACACAAGCCAGCTCTTAAAGCTCGATCGCAAAACGTGAAGCCCGATGCAGGTCATACCCTGTGTTGCTACATTATGGCAGAAAAATTATTCCAATTTTGAATTCATAGAAGGCTATAGTAAAAGGCTGAAATGTCCTTCTCCCATTGACAAATGGAGACTCAAAAAGCTGCTTTGGTCCAATCTTAAATAGAACAGTAGCCTTAAGGGAACTTGTAAAGTCGTCTCACACTGGAAGTCCATAGGATTCCTCCATGGATACATGGAAAATGGAGGAGGCAGAGTATGAATGCAATCTTAAATTATGCCAGAACAAAAAAGGATCCAGAACAAGCTCACTACAATGATTTTTATGCTTTTTATAATGGCCAAATGTACTTCTATTTTCCTGTAAAAAATGTAATAAAATTTTTCTCTTGGGTCTGGACTTTATATGTCAAGTTTCTGCCTGCAGCTAATTTTTATGACTGAATTGCAAACCCCTGAAAGCAGCATTTAGGCTGAAAATGCTGACAGCTCCATAGCTAGAGTGGTGCTAATGATAAGAGCATGAACATAAGGCTGTGCTTGGTAGCCAATGAATTTCCCAATCCTAATAGGATGAACATTATAAAACATGGAATATAATCAGCTTCATTATATTAGGAAGACAAGGAACAGGAATATAGTGTTACAAGTTCAGCACATTAGGATTCTACTAGGTGCATATGTTTAGCAAATTTAGGAAGAAAATGATATCAAAGGATAACTACTTTGAAGAATGAATAAATGTGTGGCTCTACTTTACTGAAAATCTCATCTAACTGACTTTTGTTTCATTTTTCTAGCTTCACCCATCTATTTAGTTGATTAGAAAGTACTGCAAACTGTTTACTGATTATTATTTCCCTCTCATCAGATCACCAGATTCTACTGCAGAATTTCTTGAAAACAGAAATCTTCAAACTATGATAGTTTCCTTTAGGATCTAGTGATTTTAGTTTCTGAAGTAATATAGACCATATGATTGTAATGTGTTCTTGAATAAGTTTAAATTTATGTCACAGAATTAATGACATTTAATTTACATTAATTAAAATTAATGTTTAGAACTATGTTAAACATTAATATAGATCACAGTTTAGAAAACTAGGGCCAGTCAGCTAAATCAGGCTTGCTGCATGTTTTGTAAATGAAGTTTTATTGGAACACAGTCACACCCATTTGTTTACATATAGTCTGGGTCTGCCTTTACACTATAAAGGCAGAGTTGAGGCGGTGGCTCACGCCTGTAATCCTAGCACTCTGGGAGGCCAAGCCAGGAGGATTGCTTGAGCTCAGGAGTTCGAGACCAGCCTGAGCAAGAGTGAGACCCCATTTCTACTAAAAATACAAAGAAATTAGCCAAACAACGAAAAATAGAAAAAATTAGCCGGGCATGGTGGTGCGTGCCTGTGGTCCCAGCTACCTGGGAGGCTGAGGCAGGAGGATCGCTTGAGCCCAGGAGTTTGAGGTTGCTGTGAGCTAGGCTGACACCATGGCACTCTAGCCCAGGCAACAGAGAGAGACTCTGTCTCAAAAATAAATAAATAAATAAAGGCAGAGTTGAGTAGTTGTGAAAGACTCTATGTGATTATGGTAGGAAAGCTGTCTGGGCTGTTACAGAAAATGTTTGTTGACCCTTGATGTAGATCATTCTCCTCACAGCCCTTGATATGAATACTAGTATTATTTCAGTTTATGAAAAATGAGAAATTGAAGCTTCGAGGAATTAAATAATTTGTCCAAGATTACAAACTGGAAAGTAGCCAACCCAAAATTTGAATTCAGGATTAGTTCCCAAACTTATGCCCTTAAGTACCATATGCAATGCCTCTCAATAATATCTGGAGGTTACCATATTAGCAGAAGCAATGCGAATATCGTGGTGTAGAGAACCTTTTGTTCAGAAAAATAGGATGACCCTGGATATATTTAGCAAAAGCTTCGAAGAAACGTGATGAATGTAGGCAAACGGTTTCTTGGTAAGAATCTTTAACTGCTTAGAGAAAAAAAATTGTCTACCTGTCATTGATGCTATATAAATGGAATAGTCTACCATCAGTTCTACTGCACACACACACACAAACATTAATATTTGATTGATGTATTAGTAAACCAGATATAATTTGTGCAAAGCTCTCCATCTATGGAATCAGTTATCTCTCATAGTGTAGTTTGTGAACTTTTCAGAGCTGGGATCCTGAGGTTCCAATTACCTGAGTCACTAAATATTTGGAGGCAGAGTAAATATTTGAACCCAGACCTCTTCCTACCTAATCACTGCTTTACATATAAAAAAGAATAAATTATTCAAATATTAAATTCTGACTAATAAATATTATTAAGTCTCTAATAATACGGACCAGAGATTTCTTTCTTTTTTTTTTTTTTGAGACAGAGTCTCACTCTACTGCCCTGAGTAGAGTGCCGTGGCGTCAGCCTAGCTCACAGCAACCTCAAACTCCTGGGCTCGAGCGATCCTCCTGCCTCAGCCTCCCGAGTAGCTGGGGCTACAGGCATGCGCCACCATGCCCAAATTTTTTCTATATATTTTTAGTTGCCCAGCTAATTTCTTTCTATTTTTAGTAGAGACGGGGTCTCGCTCTTGCTCAGGCTGGTCTCGAACTCCTGAGCTCAAACAATCCACCCGCCTCGGCCTCCATGAGTGCTAGGATTACAGGCGTGAGCCACCGCGCCCAGCCTGGACCAGAGATTTCTGAAAGTCACAATGAGACTAGAATAGGGTCAACAAGGTGTGGGAATGGCAAGAATTTTAACAAAAGGCAAAAACACCTGCCAAAAGTCATGTTACAGTAAAATCGGTGTTCTTATTTTCTTCTGAAAGCCATCATGTGTCCTCAGAGTAGAATTCTAGAATTTTCTTTTCTTAGCCCTTAGCTTATGATTCCAAAACAGGATGACCTCCCTTTGGCTCCACACATCTTCCTCTTTGTAGAATTTGATCAACTTAGTTGCCTGCCCCCTGACAGCTTCTTTTGGTGGTCTTGGCCAAGTTTACAATCAATTAACCCTCACTTTTGTTTTGCCTTAGACTGTGGGCTGTCATGAATATTCAACAACTGGAATTGAATTTTGGAAGTGCCTCAAGAAACACTCCAGGTTCATAGGCCACTGACCTTGGAGACTATCATCATTTATGAAAAGAAAGGGAGCTCAGATGTGAGGAGGACCACAGGGAGATTGCAAGGGAATATTCTGAAGGAAAAAGAAAGGAAGGTGATCTTTCACATGAACGTAGGGGAAATTAAATTGGAACTCACACAAATATCTACATTTGAATGGTTGTTGATAAGCATGTCTCACAGCTCTGCCATACACAATGACCCTGTTTGTGATCATGATTCATAGTGAAACATGAGTCACACAATTTTAATAGCAGATTCCAGTATAAATTAGCCTTTTTTTAAAGAATAAAGGTAGCTTCCAAACAAAAAAACAAAGGCTTATTGTGGTGTCTCTTTAAAAGCCATTTCAGGAAAACAGACATTTGGTTCTCTTTTATTATTCTTTTCAATGATGTTTAAAGAAAAAAGAGTCAGACATAGATTTTCCCATTAAAAGGAAAACTTGACAGAAAAAAATGTTACTTGGAAACTTCAATTCTTGCATAAAACTGCTAAGTCATCTGATTTTACCAAGAAAGGAATTTTTTTATTTCAGCTAAAGCTAAACTTTTGACAAACAATGGAAACACGAAATACTTGGATGTTATAAAATCAACATAACAATTCATTCACCTCTCAGTAAACACTTGAATACCTCATTTTATTGTTCTTACTTTGACTTACACACTTCATGATCATTTGAAAGATTTCTCAGTCAAAAAAACAACAGAAACAAAAAAAGAAACCTACTTTGGGATAAAAGGGAAGCATTAGGTATATAGGCTATATAACTTAACTTTCTTTTGCTGTAATTCTAACATAAGAAAAGGTAGCCATATTCTAAAATTAAAATGTAGAGTACATTCCTTTCTCTCATTCTCTTACATGTTCACATATGTATGCATATGTGATATATCATGCTCTCATTTTTAAGGCATAAGAGGATAAATTCAGTAAAGGAAGAGAAATATTTATAGCATCTGTCTTTCCATCTTCTCCATAATGAAAATTAAGGTTAAAATACTTGTGAGTGGATGGAGTTTTGAAAACTTCATTGCAGTAATAGCTTAATTTTCTAAATTTATTACAGGCATATCGACCATCCCAGCTTTACAATTGAATGGAATAAAGTGAGCTTTCTGAAGAGGCAAATTATACTAGAAAATAAAAATGAGAATGGTGTATTAATCTCATGTGCAAAGAGAGGTTCTTAGGCACGAAACTATTAATTTTATATATTTTTAACACTTACGGCACTTGTCATCTCGGTTTCCAAGCTTGGCAGAAGTAATATAACACTCACTATATACAGATAGTGTTAATGCTGCCAGAAAAATACTGTATAAAAATAACCATTAATGATTTGGATATTTGTATTAACTAAAAGCTACAAGAAAATGAATTTTTTAAAATAGTGCCTTCACCAATTCTAAACAAAAATGAACTTCACAACATTTTAAAAAGGGAAATACCTTCTTTTTTTTTTTTTTTTTTTTTTTTGAGACAGAGTCTCACTCTCTTGCCTGGGGCGAGTGCCGTGGCATCAGCCTAGCTCACAGCAACCTCAAACTCCCGGGCTCGAGCAATCCTACTGCCTCAGCCTCCCAAGTAGCTGGGACTACAGGCATGCGCCACCATGCCCGGCTAATTTTTTCTATATATATATTTTTAGCTGTCCAATTAATTTCTTTCTATTTTTAGTAGAGACGGGGTCTTGCTCTTGCTCAGGCTGGTCTCGAACTCCTGAACTCAGAACGATCCGCCCACCTCGGCCTCCCAGAGTGCTAGGATTACAGGCGTGAGCCACCGTGCCCGGCCGGGAAATACCTTCTTTATCAAATAACAAAAGAAATAGATTCTTTTTCTGAAGTCCCTCCACACAAATGATAACATTTTGGTAAACACCATTCTAGGCATTTCTCTGTGCTTATAGATTTATAAGGAACAATATGATATTTTTGACATTTTTAAAATTTTAATTTTTAAATTTTCAAACAGTGAAATTGACATTTTTCTTTTGGTGTATAGTTCCATATACATTCAAACACACACATATATATGTATATGCACATATGTACATATACACACATGTAACCACCACCACAATCAGGTTACAGAACAATTTTGTCACCCCCAAATATTATTCCTATTATCCCTTTGAAGTGCCATGCTGTCTCTACTCCTAATACCAGGCAACTGCTGCTCTATTCTTTATTACTATAGTTTTGTCTTGTCCAGAATGTCATATAAATGGAATGATACAGTGTGTAACTTTTTGAGACTGGATTGTTTCACTGAGCATAATGTCTTTGATATCTACCCATATTGTTATATGTATCAATAGTCTGGGTTTTTTTTTTTTACTGCTGTGTAGTATTCCATCATATGGCTGTATCACAGTTCATTTATCCACTCACCCAATGAAGGCTATTTAGGCTGGTTTGAGTGTTTTGGCAATTATGAATAATGTTGCTATACACATTCATGTACATGCTTTTGTGTCAATATAAAATTTCACTCAGGAGTAGGATTGCTAGGTAATATGGTAAGTGTATATTTAACTGTATAAGAGACACAATGTGATATTTGAATCATTAAATCAAACACTGATCAAATATTGATACCAAAAGGATAAACAAAAACCCTCTTATGTAATTGATACATCTTAATGCCATTTCTTAGAAGTAAAATTACAGAAACTGACAGAAAAACAACACAGTTGCCTTTTATTCAGAGAGAAGAAGAGAAAAATATTTTCCCTTGTCATTTAGCTAATATAAAGCATTATGGTTGTTGATAACACAAAACCACAGATGGTTATTTTAGCATTTTCCTCATGGCCACATTTAAAATCTCCTAAGTCTTCACTATGACTCTAAAAAGCTAAATAGACTGGAAAAGAGTAAGTAAATTCAGACAACTGACTCCATTTTTGTTAATGTCAATGCCTGAAATTCTGTTTTGCAACAAACACAAAAATGAGGTTACGAGAAAACAAACATAATATTCTTCGATGCGTATAAACACCATGGGGGAGAATTGAAGGGTAAATAGTTCCCAGTAGAGAAAGCAAAGGGCAGCAAAAATGGAAAGGAGAGTTTCCTGAGTTGTGTCTGGAAGGCAACAGAGTGTGGAAGGTGCTAGAGAAATGACAGAGAGAGATGGTTGTCCTAATTTTCCAGTTAATTTAAGCTTTGGGTTGTACAGTGCCCATTTTGAGACAGGGCATCCATAAGAACCTTTAACCCACAACTTCCATGGGCTAGCATTCAGTACCATATCTTCCTGTGGTTATATTACTTCCCGAGAAAGACGTCTATGCCTATTACCCAACTTGACCAATGATTGTAAGTCTGGCAGATAAACTGAAATGGATAATTCATTTGTTTATTTTGTGAATATTTGTTAATAGCCTACAATGTGCCAGACACTGTTTTAGGCACTGTGGATAAATTGGTGATCGAAAATAGACAAAAATGCCTGTCCTTGTGGAGCTGACATTCTAATATAGCGCCAGGCCCTTGCGTTTTTTCCATGATGGTTTTGGTCCCAGCCTTAAATCATAAGTCTAAAGCCCAGAAATGTTTTCACGAATTGTTAAAACAGTTCTGACTTCTGTTTAAATCATTTTGAAAATCTAATGCATTTACATTAAATATTTATCACTGCAAGAACTCACCAATCTGCTTACATTTTATGGGTTAATGAATCAGATTCCTGAGTTAAGAATATGTGTGTGCTAACACGAAAACACCTATTTATTTATCTGTATCTAATATCTTCTTAGTGATTATATAGCGATTATGTCCTTTTTCTGGGTTAACATAATAATTTGATAATTACTCTTTTCAGAAAATGTTTTTGAAAATGTAGTGATTAAAGAGATTCACTGCCCTGTTATTTTTATTTTGTATTTGTATTTTGTTTATCCCTAGGAAAGATGACAAATCAGTGACCTCTCAGTGATGCTGCTCACCAAGCATTTCCATACTGTTAGTAGCATAGCCAGGGCTCATTTGAAATCCCCAATCTAAAAAGCAGATATAGGAGTCAATCTGCATTCATTTTGCCCAAATTAAGAATGAAAGGCAGATGCAGGCAACACCTCCAACCACTGCAGAATTCCAATCAAGCCCATGGAGATTTGAAGAGGAGAATATGTGCATGGTTGTACCTGTGGCATTGATTTGCAGGCCGGTTTGTTTCTGGGATATGACAATACCAACCGACAAACAAAACAAAACCCCTGCCCATGCAAAGCCAAAAAAGTATAGCACTATGGATAGCCCAGGTGTTAGAAACCTTCCAGCACTGTTTGAGAACAAAGCTGTTGCCCTGGTTGTTGAAATCATTAAAAGTCTCCCTCTGTGGTGATTTGGAAAGGCATCTGAGGCGCTCAGAGCAGGTCGCTTTGCACTTTGCAAAAGAGATGGGTGTGCAATTATTTACTGTGATAATCTGTGGACTGGGATCTCTTGGAGCAATAAAACCCCATCTATTTTAACAAGAAGTATAGGGCTTTTCCCTCACAGCTTAAGTACACTGATAGAAGCTTAATTTTTTTTCTGATTAACTACCCATTTCCTGTGCCAAATTTGTCGAGGCTTCCTGCTATTCTGTAAAACACTAGAAGGCAGAGATGGGGCCTTGTTTATTATTGAGTCACTCTGCCTACTACACTGCACTGTTCATAGGAGGGCGCTAATAGGTATTTGGGCGGATCTGTTTAGTAGTAGTAAGACTATACTTTCAGGGATCATTACTATAGTTTGTTATTTAGTAGCAGATTCTGATTTAGGAAGCAGGAGTCAAAATATGAGAACCATTTCTCACGAGTTGTCAGACAACTTAGCTTCTCTGTGCTCTATTTATTTTATTAGTCTCTTTTATCCTATTTGCTCTCTTTTACTGCCATTTTCCAGGGCTGTTCACTCTTCTCTCTCCTGCTATTTTCTCTTTTCTGAAAGCAAAAGTAAGGACTATAATAGACTGCAAACTTATTTCTCTCCCTCAGAGATTCTTCTCCATACAGCTTACTCCTTAGATGCAGCTTTCATTTATGTGGCTGAATACTTGGGAACCTTTAAAAGAAGCCCCATCCTGAGGTCAGCAAATACTAGACTATTGCTGCTGTTTAATAAAGCACCTTGGTGTTCCTTTTCTGAACTATACAGAAGAGTACACGTTTTGGCAAACAGACTGTATCTCTGTATGACCTAGAGACATGGCCTAATGACACCTTAGACTCTGTCAACAGATCTCCCTCAAAGTTTAAAAGTTTGTCTTTTAAAACAAGAAAGGTAACTAATATGTAGGGGCCTTCTACTTACCTATTATTTTGGTGGAAACATTACATCAGTCATTTAATCTTCATAATAAAATGTGAATGATAATACATCATATAACCTGACCAAGTCACACAGTCTCACAACCAGAGAGGGTAGAACCAGGTCTAAACTGGGGATGGTCAGTACCTGCTTTCTCTATTGTTCTACTGCTCCTTGAGATTTTAAAAGTGTCAGATCATACTCATATTCATACTCTTTGGTCATCACACATTTGTTTCAATGTTTTTCCCACTATCTCTTCCTGCCCTTTTTCCAGGGATAAGAAATTTAGGGGGAATTAAACAACTGAAACTTACAGATTCTGGTTCAGGGATGGAAATACAGGGTTTTCTTAGAAGGCATGTTGTGATTGCCTTTGTAGAATTCTAGGCTGATGCAAGCTGCATTTCTGAGGGCTCCGAGGGACAATCATTCTCCAATTTTAGTGTGCAGGAAAATCACCAGAGCAAATTCCCTTCTCTGGTTGCACCCTCAGAGACTCAACAGCAGGCTCAGGGATGTACTTTGGTAACAAGCATCCCAAGGGATGCAGGAGGTCCTCAGATCACTTGATGTTAAGGATTGTCTAACACTGGATAGCATGGATAAATGTGGCTGTATTTATTGTATTCAACTATGTCCAATGTCAGTGGAAAGTTGTGGTGTCTTAAAATCTGTACAGCTCCGTTCAACATATGCTTTTACAAGGCAATTTGCTCACGTTTTTGAAACCACCAATTTTTAAAATATTTTGCTATTATGGAATAATGATTCTATGAGATGGGTTTCCAGAAATCACTTTGAGGGGCCAATGAAAGATAGAAAAGAACTGACACATATCATCAAGATACAGTAGTGTTCAAGGCATTCACACCATGCAAACAAGAGTATGACCAAAGAGAGATTTTTGAATTGGGAATTTAAAAGCTGTGTGTGTATGAGCATGCATTAGGATATTGCGGGGGGGGGGGGGGGGGGGGATGGTAACAGTTGTAGTCATTGCAGTGATTTTCAAAAACACACAAAATCTTTAAAAATGTATTCTCTTTAAGAAAAAGAAAAACTGAAAGAATGTATTTTATAAAAACAGCCAGTTATATTTAAAATTGACCACCATAAGTCAAAGATATATGCTAAAATGAGTGTTTTTTTGCATGTGGAAATTTGTATCCAAATGATACTCCTAGTATCTATCTCAAGATCTATTTCACTGTTCGTGCTGCAGGAAGAGTCTTTGTAGAATGGTTTTGTCCAAGTGTATCATTTACCTCCTGTGAATAAAGCCATGAACTCTACTGTTTAGTAAAAGCTAGAGTTGAAATCTGTAAGCATTGGTTTTTTATCTGAATCTGTAAATGCTTGGCAAGGGATCATTCCTCTTATATAAGTTCCTTCATTTTATAATTTCAGTTGATGCCATGATTTCCCAAAGATCTGACTTGGAAGAATCCCATGGATGGTAATATAACTTAATGTAGTCTTGATAATGGAATTAATAAAGCATGAACTTGTGGAAGAAAATTTGAAAGTCCACATTGTCACGTTGAGTAGCTAACGAGAAGAGAGTGGGAAGGGCAATATCTTAGATTACTCCATTAACTTCCCCAGTAAGAAAGATGACTCTCTCTCTCTCTCTCTCTCTCTCTCTCTCTCTCTCTGAGAGAGAGAGAGAGAGAGAGAGAGAGACTATATATTTATTCTATAGATGTATGGGGCACGCATATTTTTTGTTACATAGATGAATTATATAATACTGAAGTCAGGGCTTTCAGTGTACCCATCACCATAATCATATATGTTGTACCCAATAGGTAGACTTTTATCCCTCAACCTTCCAGACTTCCCCTGTCTTAGTTTTAATTTTCTTATTTTGAATAGCTTTAAGCCATTTTAGAGGACATTTTTTCCATAAAACACCCAAACATTTATAAAACACACCACTACCCTGTTGAAAATGGCAAGGGGAGCAAGGGTCTATAGATGGCCTATGTGGGAATGGAATTCGACAGGGTTGGGGTTTAGAATGGGGAACAGTCACCTGGGCAGTAGAACACTGAGAAATAACCAAGGTTTTAACACCTGAGGGGGAAGTCCAAAGATCCACCAAAATGAAGAAATCCAAAGGGGAATATGAGTGCCAGGAAATTAAGACATGGGAGATGGTAGAAAATACATTCAATTGCAAGCAAATTAGTGGGAAGAGGAAAATAGTGGTTCACAGCAATAGCTTTTTAGGGCTGGAATTTGTACCTTGCTTTTATGAGATAGTTGGGTCATGGTATACAGAAGACTACCTTAACATAAAGGGCAAACTGGACAGGCATTAATAGGTACCCTCTCAATATTTACCTCTACTGTCTATTATATATCCATACTGATTTGGATAAAAAAAGAGACCTCTATCATAAGAGAGGCAGGGAGAGGATCTATTGTTGACATTGCTATACTGATTAATGCTAATTTACAGTAAAACAACACAGACTCTAGAAACATCACTATTTGTCTTAGTCCATTTGGGCTGCTATAACAAAAATATCATAAACTAGTTGGCTTATAAACAACAGAAATTTATATCTCACAGTTCGAGAGGTTGGAAAGTTGAAGATCAAGATGCCAGTAGATTCAGTGTCTGGTGAGGGTTCATTTTCTGCTTCACAGACTGAACCTTGTGCTGTGTCCTCACATGGCAAGAGGAGCAAACAAACTCCCTCTGGCCTCTTTTATGCAGGCATTGTTCCCATTGATGAGGGCTCCACCCTCATGACCTAATCACCTTTAAAGGCCCCGCCTCTTAACTCTAATGCATTGGGGACTAGGTTTTAACATGAGTTTTGCGGGGACACACACATTCAGACCATAGCACCATTGGAACCCACCAATGGTATATTTTTGGCTATGCCATCTGAGGACCAAGTTGAACCACACCAATGAAAAGGCAGTACATACTCACTGGTAACCACAGGTGCTAGTAGAATCACCTAATATTTACATGCTACAGGCTTTTTTTATATGCTGCATAAAATAGAAGAAGCCTATCAAAAGGGTATTCTTTGGTGGGTTATGTCAGTCAATGACATGGAATGGGAGAACTGCTAAGGATTATTCATATAGTTGTGCTCGCTTGCCTTTATGATCCCACAGACTATCACTGCCCACATCCCCTCCAGTGACATCACATCAACAAAGAGAACCACTTGTGATTATGTGGGTTGTGACCAAAGGGCTTTGTTACCTGTCTTAATTAGTGAGAAAAAAACAAAGGAAGCAGAAACAAGGACAGATAATGATCATGTTCCATATTATCACTTGTCCATTACTTCTCCCATCTTTTATTTTAAATTAAAAATTGTGTTATGTTAGCCAATATGGGGTAGAACTAGAATTTGTATTTTGATAGTAACATCCAGCAGAGATGAGCATTTTATAATGAAGGCTCTGAATCTCCTCTGACCTAATTTGAAAGTCCAGAATAATTCTATGCTGTGCTCTGTATGGGCACATGGGAGTCAATCCTGAGAAAGCAGCTCATTGAGGCAAAAAGAAGAGATTGTTAGCTGAATCTGACAATTGTTCAGAAAAAGATATAATGAAAAATAATTTATAGGTAAGACATCCTAGGTGCTTGCTGACAACGGATAACCCAGCACTTGTTGCAAACTTCCTTATTATATAAGATAGCATATTTATAGATTTAGTGCTGAAAAGCTACCTGACATGACATTTCTCCTGAGTAATGTTCTGCTCTGATGAAGTTTAGGATTTGCTGGATTGATGTCATGTATAATCAGGTCAAGTGGATAACTGTTAATCTGATAAGGGGCTACAAGGCACCACCAATACTCATTCTCTGATAGACCCAACTGGTAGAAGATTTGGTGTATGGTATGTGTTCTTCTTCTAGCTGATTGTTCCCCAAATAGGAAGAAATTTCCCAGGAGAAAATAATGTCAAGTTTAATAATTTAGAAAAAGATCTAGATTTCAAATTATCACAAAATCATATGCCTGTAAAAGGAACAATAGAAAATGATAGAAATCTCTTTGCTCCAATTAAATAAAAAAGTGTTCTTTCTAATGGCTAGATAGGCTGAACTGGGATGTGTGGCATTATCTGGCAAGGTGTGGGAGACATTGTCACTTTGGGGCAAGACACCGTTGCCACTACACAAATAAAATCTGTATTTCTGTAGAATTAAAGATAGAGAGAGCACCATGGTCTATACTACTTCAGAGGACTTTCTTGTCAATTTAGTGGCTGTGCTGTGTACCAAAATGACTCCTGTTGTTACTGGAGATGAGACCCTCATTTTTTCTCACTGGTTCAGAAAATATCATTGTGGAAGGCAGAATAATAGCCCCCCAAAGATGTCTACATCTGAACCCCAGAACCTGTAAATATGTTACCTTCCATGGGAAAAAGGACTTTGGATATGTGATTAAGGTTATGAACTTTGAGACAGAAGATTATTCTGTTGGGCTCAATCTAGTCCTTTGAAGCAGGAAATTTGTCCTGCTGTGTTCAGAGAGAGAGATACCAGGATGGAATAAGGGTCAGAGAGATGAGACGTCCTGGCTTTGAGAATGGAAAGAGGGGGCCACAAGCCAAGGAATGTGGGCAGACTCTAAAAGCTGGAAAAGGCAAGGAAACTAATTCTCCCCTAGAGCTTCTGGAAAGGAATTCAGGTCTCCCAACACCTTGATTATATCTTAGTGAGACCAGTGTCAGACTTCTAACCTACTGAACTGTAAGATGAGAAATTTATGTTGTTTTAGAACACTAAGCTTGTGGTCATTTGTTATAGCAGCACCAGGAATATAATACCATCTGCAGGTAGAAAAGTCTCCAGTCCATATTTCTAACATTATAATTGTGCCCAATTTTTCATTTCATTTTCTTCTTGCTTGTAGAATATAAAGATATGTGTATATCTTAGTAACTTCAGAATTACACAGAACAATCTTATTGTCTTGAGTCTAAGATATGAGGCCTTGGCATTGAGCAATGGTTAGAATCCAAAGTGAGGTAGTGAGTTTTGACCAGATGAATGAGACAGAGTACTTGAAAATCCATGCCATGAATTTTGGGGAACTAGGTAAGCAGAAGGTTGTAATTAGGAGGGCAGTCCATAAGGTAGCACTGCCATCAGAACACAAGGAGAAGGAGGGGCTCTGGCTGCAGGAAATTTTGAATAATGCAAGCCAGTATAACTGGAAAGGAAGCGGAAGAGGTTTCCTCTGAAGTGTAACATACAGAGCCTATTGGAGCTGTGGTTTAGGAGGCTTCAGGAGAGAAGGTAGATTTGTCAGGTCAGCATCTGGATTCCATGTTACTCACCTAATATTAAGCCTTCCACTGAATGGGAAGGGCCATAGCAGCCTAACTACCCTCAGCCTCAATCAGGATCCTTTAGGTGAGACCATCTCTGCCCCCAGCTGTGGAGAGCTGGGAGATTCCAAAGCAGAAGAACTAATGCAGAAACTAAAAATAATAATTTAAAAAATTCTTCTTATTTTCTTTCTTCTCATACCTTCTCTCTTATTCATTCATCTCTCTGTCTTTGGCAATAGCCAGATCCCTCAACTCTGAATGATGTTTTATACTGCTCTAGCTTTTGCTCTCATTATCCAATCTACCACCAAGCCATGCCCATTCAATATGCCCAATAGCTTCCACCAGTCATCTTTCAGACTTGATCCTGACTGGCTGCCTTCTGAGGCAGCTTCCCCAAGTGACTGTCATCTTGTCAGTCACTCCTTATATATGTCACCACTGTCTTTCAATCCTACAATAGTTTTCTCTCACATTTCCACAATCAAGCCAAATAAGCAAAAGTAATGTACTGTGGCCCTATTCGTGATGCTTCAACTCTTTTGCTTGCCCTCTCTACAGTACTCAAGGAACCTCATCTATCACTCCATACTATCTACTTCATGAGCTTGGCCAGTGAGAACCTAAAATTTTCAGTTAAGCATTCCTTTGGTTTGATGTTTACAAAAAGTCAGAGTAAGATATAAACATGGTGCTAGGAAATGTAAATCATTAAGCATTTGCTACTGTATCTATATGCATTATTTTTTCTAATTGGTTCTCTGGCCACAGATTGAACTCCAAACAAAGGAAAGAAAGTAGAAGGTCCACTTTCTGTTGTCTGTTTGTCAGCTGGTTGATATAATCATTAAGTCATTGAGTTAGTGGTTCAAACAACTAACATTAAATGAGTGCCAACTATGTGCCACGCATTGTGTTAAGCATTAGAGCAGGGGGCCCCAGCCAGAGAGAATGATGGTTGGGATTTATTATTGTAAGTCTCTCCCCCATCTATGGAAATGTCCATTGAGTGCACCAAAGTTAAGAGGCACCAATAAGAAGAAAGAGATGCCAAAATATCTGGGAATAAAATTAGAAGTAGCTTTTTTTTTTTTAATTTCACAAGGTCTCTTCGGAATCATAACTGGATGGAGTACGTAAAAGATGCTTAAAGGTTAGAATTGGAGATTATATTTCCTTTCTATGATCCAGCTTACTCAGGATCAAATTAAATAAAGTGAAAATTAAAGTTCCATGTGACATTATAGTTCAGTTTAGGAGACAATGACTAGCTCGTTCAAACCAAAAGTGATAGGATTATGCTTTGAGGAACTTCACTGGAAAAGAAAAACAGTAGGTCACAGAGGGATTTAGTTTGTTATAAATTTGCTACTTAATTGTCTGTCTATTCATGGCCAGCCACAGGCTACCCTGAGCGATAATTCAAAAGCAATTCATATTATTTGTGCCACCAGAGGTCATTCCACTAAATGAAGTTCAAAAATCAAAGATGCTGTCTTAGGCATTCGGTTTCTCAAACAACACCTAAATTATAAAATCTCCACGTTTTGAATTGGCCTTATTGATGATGTAGAATTGCATGATTGATTCCATTTGGGAATTTGATCATGACCTACAATACTACAGACAGATGAGGGATAAATATGGAATTGAGGGTAGACTGCATGATTTTAAATAGTCGAAGTAAATTTTTTACCTTCTCAGTGCTTAGAATCCCAGGAATTGCTATCTGCAGGAAATTCTGGGTACACAAATGTGTTCTCCAAAAGTTAATATGTATGTTGTTTATTTGGCATTTGCCTTAGTCTATTCGTGCTGTCATAACAAAATATCTGAGACTGGGTAATTATAAATAACAGAAATTTATTTCTCACAGTTCTGGAGGCTAGGAAGTCCAAGAATGAGGCACCAGCAGGTTCAGTGTCTGGCAAGAGTCTGGTCTCTGCTTCCGAGATGGTGCCTTGAACACTGTATCCTTACATGGTGAAAGGGCACAAAGAGCCTAGGACGGTTCCTTCAATCTCTTTTATGAGGTCACTAATCCCATTCATGAGGATTCCATTCTCATGACTTAATCACCTCCTAAAGGCTCCACCTCTTAATACTATCATATTAGGGATTAAGTTTCAATATATGAATTTTGGGGGACATATTTAGACCATTCAATATTCAAAACATATCTTTCATTCAAAAGCAAAGAACACACAGAAGTCTGAGTTCCGAAGTCAAGAGCAAAAGTTTAGTTACTTATTACATAATGTTAACTGAAATATACACAAGTTAAAGAGTGTTATAATTTTTTGACAATATATTTTTCATTATGCATGTGGTAAACAAGGGCAGGGGAATTGTTTTCACTCTGCTCCAGGCTTCAATTGAAGGACTAATACTAAGTATCTGGGTGATCCTGAACAGGTTACTTTAAAACATCTTAACAAAATCTACCTTATAGGATTGTTGAGAGAATTAAAAACAAGAAAGAATACAAAGCACGTAGAACATCGCATGATGCATAAGGACTACATCTACCCAAAAGAGCACAAAACATTCTATGATAAAGACATCTGCACCCGAATGTTTATGGCAGCACAATTCACAATCGCAAGGATGTGGAAACAACCCAAGTGCCCGTCAATCCATGAGTGGATTAATAAAATTTGGTACATATTTACAACGGAATATTACTCAATCATAAGAAACGACAGTGATCTAGCACCTCTTACACTTTCTTGGATTAAAATTC
>RJWJ010000146.1:261011-381977 GCA_004363605.1 Indri indri
CTGATCAACACTAAGTTGATCACATGGCAGAAATACTCTCTAGGGATTAGGGGGATGGGGGGGCAAATCAACAACTAAAGGACATGGGGAGCACTAAGGGGGGGGAGGGAAGGGCACGCCTTAAACCCGCACTTGGGTGAGGCAAAGGCATAAAGTGTAACTGTAGTGTTTGTACCCTCACAATACCCTGGAATAAAATAAAATAAAAAAAAAATCAGTAATTGATGGTGGTGGCTGACATTATATTAATAGCTATTATCACATGCATTTTCTCTATCAATAATCCTCAGGGCACAAACTACTGCAATGATCATAATCATGATCTCACTAAAGCAGTGGTGAGAGCTCAGACTTCTGCTGTGGTGATGTCAAGAAGTTCAGTCCCCTCCTTAAGCAGTAGTTCATGTGTGAGGACCTTCTATTATTTAGGGATTCTTCCTTAGGTTTATCTACCAAATATGCATGTGAGTTAGGTGTTTATGAAAATACATCAGCATCACTGATAATTTTGGCAATGGTAATCATAATAGATATTTTTTGCTGCATATCTACTTCATGTCGAATATTTTACAATATACTTTACATATGGCTTTACCTCATTTTACCCTGTGACACAGAAGGCTTCACTAAAACTTTTCCCAAATGTATATTTAGCAAAAAGGTTGTGCCTGATTCCTAATAAAATAGCATCATTATAATTCTCTCTTGCTCCCTTATCCTGATTTACTTTTCATCATGGTGCTCATCACCACAAGAAATTCTGCTACATATTTTCTGGTGGTCTTTCCTGTCTTCTGCAACTAGATGTGAGCTCCATGAGAGCAGCTAATATGTTTATTTACTGCTGGTTTCCGGTCCTAGAGCAGCACCTGCCACATGTAGACGTTCATTAAACATTTGTTGAATGAATGAATGAATAAATGAATGAATCATATATGAGGTTAGGTTTTATTAGTCACATTTTGGGAGAATCAAACTGAAACTTCAACAAATTAGCAAATGTTCCAGGGTAGCCCTGCCCCAACTGAACTGGTAAATGATATAGCCAACAACTGAACACAAATCCAACTCCAAAGCAGAGTGCTCTCCGTTAATTCTGGCTTAAAATGGAATTCCTGTAGATCAGGGCCATTGTGCCATTAAAATATGTGTTCTTTCCATATATTCTGAGCCCACATAAAAATAAGATGAAATTGAAACTACAACAATGCATGAACAGAAATGATTTCAGTACAAATAAAGGCATCTATTGAGCATCTATTTTGTAAGCAACAGTATATTGGGGATAAGAGTTTTTAATTTTACTCAATATTGATATTACGTACTTAGGAGCATCTAGCTTTTAATTAAGCAAAATGAGAACAGACCAAAAGGATTCCTTTGATTTTGCCAGTATCATTCATGTGCACAACTTTTTAGATAAAGCATTTTTGCTTGTTCTAGAGCACTTATTTTTCTAGACGAGATAAAATTTATGTCACCAAGTAAGAAAAATTGACTATTTCTCTCAAGTTATTACTTCTCTAGGAAACTGCTACCAAAAATGTAAACACAAAATCATTGCCTCTTCTCTACTTGTTTGCTTCTATGTGATTCTTGTATTTCTATTTTGCTCTTCATGGAATTTTCACATAGAGCACAGTAGAGATGCTACAGACCAGTTTACTAATGCTGTTGGATTTCCTGTGACATAGGCCTTCTTTGTTCTAAGAAGTCAAAAATAATCAAATAGCATTTTCTCAAGAGTTTTTGAAGAGCATTGGTTGCATGAAATACTTCACAAATGAAGATTCATATAAGAATTGGAGTAGGGAGCAGAGGCAGTGTTGTAATCTGACCTAAGGCAATCTCATCTTGCACAACTATTATGCTCTTTTCCATGGGTATCCATAATTGCCACTGGTTAGAAGTGGCAGAGGGTTAGCCTCTCCCTCTAAGAGGTTTGCTTCTAGATTGTTATGTGAATAAATCACAGAACAAATTTTTCTTTAGACATTTATTAATAAGCAAGCACAAAGCAGGCAGTCAACTCTATAAAGTCACAAATTTCTTTAATGTGGCCCAATATAATTTTGCATGAAAATTTCATCTGGGGCAAATATGATAATATTAGAGAAAGAATTCAGCTAATTAGGCTAGCAGGAGCCAGGCAATTAAGAAATTTCCAGAAGTAGGAATCAAATTTACAGTACCATTTCTCACTAAAGGGAGAAGCCTTACTAGATTCGTGTACCCTGTTTGTACAAGAGTGGGTAATGTCTGCAATACATTAGACAGTACACACATGGGAAAGCCACTAATACACCAATGGAAACTCTTTTCTAACATTCTGCTGTTAATGCTAAACAACAAACCATTCTAAAAACCCATTCTAAAAACACTATGTGAAATAGCAAAACCTCTGGTATGGCTTTGAGATAAAGAGAGCCAAAGTACTTATAGGGGCCACCTTCAGAAATTATTATTAGTAAGGGCAACTCACCACCTCTACAGTCTAATACAAACTAAGTAATGCATATAGTATGACACATTGCCAATGATGAAGTATTTTAAAGTAAATCGCAGACATTCTAACAGGTGGGAAGGTCAAATACATTTGAGGAGTAATACATAGTTTATCCTTCTCCTTGGAGATTCCCAAAGTATATTATTAATAACATTCAAAGGCTCTGAGATACCACACAATAAAGAAACTTGCTTAACTTTGTTCAACCTTAAAAGTTCCAAATTTATTTGATCACAAGACAATACTTTAGCCTAACACTATTAATATTCTAAGTCAGTAGTTCTCAAAGTGTGGTCTCTCAACCAGCATCATCAGCATCACCTGGAAATTTGTTAGAAATGTAAATTCTCAAGTCCCCAATTCACTTAATTAGAAGGTGTCAGTGTGAAGGCCAGAAATCTCTGTTTTCAGAAGTCCTTCAGATAATTCTCATGCATGCATACTAAAGTATGACAGTCACTGGACAAAGGAACCAGCATCCTGAAGAACACAATTTAGGGACCTTACTCTATAGGCTTGATCTGGAAAAGTATCTTCTTCACTTATCCACATAAGCTTTTCTCTAATGGGAGAGCCATTCCATAGCTTATGAAGTCCCAATCTGACTTGTAAGTTCTGATATCATTGCTTATAATCCTATTTATGTTTAAACAGTCTGGTTTTGGGGGGCTATAGACATGTAGGTCGTGGGATTTGTAATTTACTCCTGGCCTGCAGTCCAAGACAATAAGACAGGAAAAGAGGTCACAATCTAATTAACTTTCTAATTAAAGCAACATGGTCGCTTTCTAATTACACTTACAAAGAATAAAATGTAGCTTGTAATTAGAAAGTTACTCTGCTCTATTTAAAATTCACATTGTGTCAGCTATTCCATCATCATTATTATTGTCTAACATTTATTCTGAAATGCAGAATCTATTTTCAAAGTGCCTTGGAAGTTTTATTTATCTCTCACATTGCAATTGCAGAATAAGTCAGTATTTCATAGGATGATACAATGAGATACAGAAAGTCTGTGGCATTCACATTATATACCATTAACAGAGTTGGGATTTGAATTCATGATCCTTTGTGACTACATTTTTTACCCTGAGTTCAGTGGGTAACATTATGGTTCTTAAGATTTTTTCTCCGGCCTTTCTTTCTTTCTTTCTTTCTTTCTTATTTATTTATTTATTTGGATGCCAAGACTGTTTTCAGTATCCATATCTAACCATGGCAATCACCTGGCTACATATCTGCCTTAAAGAGCACTAAACTACTAGAATTAATTCTCGGGAGAGTCCATCAGAACACGATGGGGCTCCAGGTTTCTCATTTTGATTCCACCAACCATGCACAAACATGCAGCCAGTAATAAATGTCTACCAATAGATATTGTCCCTAACATGTTCTGTTGTTCCTTCTTAAGAAACCATTTGTATTAATACTTCCAATAAGATGCAAAGGTGCTTTACAAAAAAATATAATAAAACGAAAATTAGGCTGCCTTTTTGTTTTACAACACAAAGTTGAAATTAAATGTGTCATTTTTCACCAAAATATTGTTTCCCATTACTGAAGAGAAGTGATGGGCCTGAGGGTCTCATGCATTACAAATCTCATGTGCTTTGGATAGCTAGTAAATCATTTGCGTTTTTGCCGATAGTACTTTCTGCCTAGCTCAGCGTTTATTGCTTACAGCTGAATACAGACACCTAAATCATCTATCACATTTTTATAACCAACTGTAGCTTTCCTTTCCATACACCAAGGAACTTGCAGATTTTCAGAATGAGAATACATGAAAGGTGCCTTTATATACACAAAAGTACCACGTGTGCAGTAAATAGTACGTGAATTTTATAAGAGGGAAATATATTTACTGATATCAAGAGATACGAGTTTTTTAAATTATCTACCCACATATCACCTCACACCTGACTTTCTATATTACCGTCTTCTCAAATTCTTAGATTATTTAATGTGTGTTTCAGTGAGTATAGGTTTATTAGTGGACCAAGACTAAATATTTTAGATTCAGACTGAAGAAATATCACATCAGGGATTTAATAGCTAGGGAAACTTTTTTTTCTTCCCTAAATTTCTTTAGCTTTAATCAGTTTAAAATTCTGTAGTAAATGGTAATTTTTTAAATCATCAAATCCAACACTCTCAATTTTACTGGTAAAGAAATGAGGACCACTTTGCTTATTTTGGATGCTATATTCCTACCAATCTTACCAAGATCGGCTAAGTAAGGTGACACTAGCTGAAGGTGATGTATCTTCCTCCTCTCAAATTCTTTGTTAAAATCCTCCATGGTTTGTCTCTTTTAGATCTGTTGTGGCAGTGGTTCTCAACAGTAGCTGCATATTAAGATCGCCTGGGGAGTTTATTAAAATACTTATGCCTGTGTTCTGTCTCTAGAGATTTGAATTTAATTTCTCTGGGGTGGAGCTTAAAATAGGGATTTTTATAAGCTCCCATGAATGATTCAAATATCGATAGCCTCTTCCTAAAACGACGAAGATAAAAAGGCAACAAAGTCTTCATTCTACAGCATTTCTTGTCCTTGTTTTCTCCTCACCTCTGTATATTTGAGCATAACACTGTTTTCCACTCACTCAGAGGAATCATATTTTTCCACTTTTACAGAAAAAAAGAGTACTTTCCAAAGGTCATTTCCATCCATTATTGCCTAAAACGTGCAGCACTGGGTGCGCATTAACCCCTGTGCTCCTTAGAAACTTGTGATAAAGTACTTTTCTGAAAAAGCTTTAATCTTTAACCACACTTCATTACTTTCTCCTCTTTCCTTTCGTTATCCTTTTCTTCCTTCTCTAGTATTTTGTAGGCAAGAATTTAGAAAGGGTTTTCAACAGAGTTCTCCAAAGACAAGTAAAAGAAAGAGATGCTAAGATAAGACTGAGTGATTTGGGGCCAGTCATGCCACTTAACTAACTCCCTGTGACCAGTTTGTACAACCTGCATCATATGCTGCTAGAGTGTTATAGTTATTTATATGCTTTATTTACACTACTAAATTATAAGGTAGTTTGGAATAAGATCAATGCATTGTTCTTTGTGTTATTTTTCACACCACTCTTCTTAGTAGGTTCTTAAGTAATACCTAATGTGAGGGTGACCTGACATAGAATGACATGCTTACTAGCTTTTGTGAGATAGTCACAGTCATAATTGATAAACAGTTCTCATTGTATTGTAATAAGTACACATTTCAAACATTCAAACCAAGTTTTTTCAATTTTCTTTGGTAGAAATCTAGTTCATAAAATAGCATCAATATCAGGATTCCCTATTTTGTACCATTTTTTTTTCAGTTCTCACTACTCATGTACGGATACTCCCACTTATAGGAAAGGTCTTCTATTCTACTCCCAAAGCAATTAAAAGTGCATCAGTGTATTTTATTTTTAAATACAAATTTTGGAAGATATTAAATGGTACTTTAATGTCTTTTGAGGACCTTTTCTATGTAAGCATTTATTTGATTCCAGAATCAGAATTTTATCAATAATGTCTTGTGTTAAAAACCAATGACAATTGGACTCACTGTATATGGCATATCTATAGCTCTTTTAGAAACACTGTTCATAAATTGACTCAGAGCATAAGTATTTTATCTCAGTTTTTAACATGTTTCATAAATAAAGCAATATAGGAATTCTTTTCTTATATGGAAATAATTTATATACAGAGGTGTATGAAAATAATTCTTGCTCTCATAGCATCAGTTTCTAGATGGTTCTCATGCTGGTCTCAAGTAAATGGAAAAAAATCACATTCAGAGATCTTATTGGAGGAGAACTTTGGGTAAGCCTTGGTGATTTCTATTGCAAGTACAGAAAAGATGGGGAGGAAGAAACAGTCTGAAGAGGCCTTTAGGCAATAAAAGAAAAAAAAAGACTTGGTGGCAGAATAATGATGGAGAGGCAAGAGAGAGGAAGGGATCAGAGATCAATTGGAAAGTTCTAATTTAGGTGGCTGGATGGTGTTACCAACTGAAAAAGAAAAAACTAGAGGAGGAGGAATGGTTGAGTCTGTGACCTTTATGTCACCTCCAGGTCAAGCTGGCAGTCAAGAGTAGAAGTCTGGGCTAGAGGCGGAGTTCAGAAAGTTATCAGCACATAGTTGATAGTCAAAGCCATCCCAGAATGAGATTGTCCAGAGAAAATTTAAACTGAGAAGACAGGGGACACAGCCTTGGGTAGATTCAAAAGGTGAGTGGCAATTGTTAGATCAGAGAAGTACAGGTGTATAGGGAATCAAGGCAGCTGCTTCATGATCACTAAAAGAGAAAAGAGTTTTGGAAAGGATACAGTGACTCATAGTGTCAAATACAGAAAAGGAGGTAATATGATTAGGGTGAAAAATACCCACTTAGGAGTGAGAACATTTCAGTTGAATTTGGATGATTGAATTCAAGATAGCTCTGGGTTGATATTCAAGTGTAATGTCATGCAGGGCTGGGACTAAAATGAGGCAAGCAAAGTGTCCAGAGAACAAAATTTTAAAAAGCACTGACTCGAAGGCTCGTGCAAGTGTGGAGGGAAAAGTAAGCTGATATTGTATTAGCCAAATGCTCAGGCAACGTCCAAGCTCCAGGGTAAACAGCATTAGGAAGATCTCAAGGCACACAGATTTTAGAGACTAACTCATGGATGGCTGTTGCTCTAGGACAAAAAGTCCAAGATCGAGGTTAGATGAACAAAAGAATAACTGATCTTGGGCAATAGATACTAAACCAAGTCTTATGCTATAGTGAATCACATAAAATTGACAGCACTGGGCCATTTCAGGCCTACAGAGTGGCAATTTCATGTATTTTAATGTAATAAGTCTAAGTGTCTTTTTTACTCCCCAGGGCATATGTGGTCCCAGGATCTGAAGAGAGACTAAACTGCAAAATAAACGTTCAGAGGTATTAGCTGTGAAAGTGAACGTTCTATAATCAAGCAACAGATATGTATTGAGTTTTTATCATGTGAAAAACACTTTCTGGCATATTTTGTGCCATTTTGATCCATATTACCCTAGTGTCATCTTTTCCAATCAGATTGTAAATTCTTATAGAAGGGTATTGCTAGCACTTCTCTTAGATTCCTTCAAAGCACAGGGCCAAATTTGGAACACCAGCAGGTTGAAGGGTGTCAGAATTTGCCACCTCAAAATATGCCATTTTGGCATCAGGATTATACTGAGCTAAAGGAACTTGGAAAAGAGCCAAGTGCAAGAAGAGCATTCTGACCTTTCCTTTTCTTCCTAAAAGCAGTAGACAAAACTCCCATGTGAAAGATGTCTTCCCTATACCAGGAGAAGAGAAACATTCTCATCACCAGAGATGGGGAGTTGAGGCTTAGAAAATTCCGTACTAACAGACCTTGTTGAAATAACTCTTTATCTTCCTTTAGTCTCCTCATATGTTTTAGTTACTTTTCCACAACTGCATCTCTTTTTTCAACTTAGTGTAAAAGCATTTAGGTTTTACCACTTCTTTGGGTCTTTATTTTCTTATGAGGGTCCCTGCATCACATAAAACTTATATTAAATTTGTATGCTTTTCTTCTGTCAGTCTGTCTTATATCAATTTAATTTTCGGGCACAGCTGAAGACCCTAAAAGGATGAAGATAAAGTTTTGCCACCCCTACAAGGTGCAGAATCCATTCTTGATAGATGGGAGATAAAAGAGGCATAAGAATGTGTCATTCTTCATATCTAAAAGTTAGATTTTACTTGAAAGGGAGGAACAGTCTTTAGCATCTTTAAATTGATAACACTTTAGCACTGGCTTGAATACAATATGATTGATAGATAGATATCAATATGGATGTAGACACAGAGTTGTGGTTTACTTTGTTTTATTATTATTTGACATTTCCTTTCATGTTTTCAGTAGGTTTTAAACCTTTCAGGAGGTTTTTCTCTTGTGCCATTTGAAATGTGAGCGGTAGTTTAAATTTAGACATACTTATTTTGTTAAAACTCATTGCTTTTCTTATCAGTGAACTCACGTTATGCAATTTTCGGGCAAAATTATTGCAAGTGAAGCTGAGAGGGGCTCCAGATTCAAGTACAGTACTCAATTCATTTTCTATTTCCATAAAAATATGTCATTGCAGAGATAGGTTTCTAATTTTCAGCTGTGATTCTGAAGCCTTCTTTTTCAATGATTTATCTGTTCATATTGGGCTAGGTAAGCAATTTATATTATATTATTTCAAGTAGAGCTACCTGGGTGCATTGCTAAATGCTGCTAAAAGAAGAATTATATAGAATAATCAATATAATATAATATATATGTGCATATATGTGAATTTATATGTGCTTAGTTTGTGTTTATGTAATTCACAAATTATCCATCTTGGTAAACTACAGGATATCTGGGGCTGTTTCTAGTATACAATTTATAACCCTTTTGGTGCAGTGGAAAAATAAAGAGAGATGTGAGTTTTCTACTAATTCCCTGGATACCTGAATTCAGTTACAGATCCACAATTCCTTATTTGCAATCCTGAATTCCTAAAAGCTCTGAAAACTGAAAGTTGTTTTCTTTGGTTATGTTACTCATTTGGTGGCAAAACTTTCCTTAAAACTGCTGTAAGGCTATCTATAGTCTTTATTACACTTAGTGTGAATATTTATAAGTTTTGCTGAAGAAATATTAATCTGTTTGATTATGGAGTACTGCCCCCCAACTCTCTTGGATGGTATGTAATACATGATGTGTACATATAAACCATGTTATCTTACTACTTTCTGAATAATTTTGAATCCTGAATTGCATCTTGTCCCAGCTCTTAGAAGGTGCTGATGAACTTAAGTACTCTTAGTATGTCTGAAGAGTTACCAAAGCATCAGGGATTCTGGGTTCTACCTCAAGACCCAAGAGAAAGGATTCAAGGGAGTAGCTTTGAGTTTGTTCACCTACTGGTGAACTAATACAGATTTAATTCTAAAATCAAATCTATATCATTTGGAATATATTGCTTAAAAAATGAAAGAGCAGTTTCTGAACTAGTCCCAGAGCTCTTAAACTAGTGTGCCAAGACCCTCAATTCATGGAAAAGGTGAACCTCTTCCTAAAATAGGTATGGAAATTGTGACTGTTATGTGCAGTTAGGTATATGCACTTTTCTTTGAGAGAATACATAGCTTTCATCAAATTTCCCAAGGGGTCTGTGACCCAGAAAAAGATTGAAAACTGTCTCTTGGAAAGTAGTGGTAGTAAGAAAATAACACTGATGTGAACAACTGAGAGGCCCAGGTACCGTCTGAGACAGTTAAATAATAGCTACCACTTTCTGAACAATTACATAGGGCAGATGCTGTACTACTTGCTTTAATCCTCCCCAACAAATTTACAAGGAGGCACGAGTGAATAATATGGTGGTTATAGAAATAATTCAGCATCTTAACATTTGGGTATTCAAACTTGTTGAAAACACCAAAAATTTGGGCTAAGAGATATTATTGCTTTAAGAACTCTGCTCCCACACTACCTCTGCCACCAATGCAGTTCCAGCAGTAGTTGCCCTTGTGGAAAAAGGAATTCTTAAAACCTTACACCTTAAGACTCCACCTTCTCTCTAATATACTGGTATAAATAGCTAATTAAAACCAGAATGTTGGTAGGTGGGCTTTAAGCCCTAGAATCTTTATCTAGAGTCTTGAGCCAATTATATATACCCTATATAACCCCCAAAATGATTCTCAAGTTCCCATTTGGTGAGTGTGATCTGAGTAAAAAGATCATAAATTTAAGGATATATAAATTAGTCAACAAATCCCTCTCCCATTCCTTGTGTGCGAATGTGTGCATGAATGTACATGTGAGTGTCTGTACTTGTGTGTACACACATACACAAACCTGCTTTCACAGATGAATTCCAGTAGATGCCTGCCATTTATCTCATTAAGAAATTAATGGGTAATGAATCTCCTCCTACACTGACACAAAAGGACACCCTTGCTACTGAGAAAAGGTTGCCATTTGGGGTAATAGATAGAAATCCCTGTACCGATAAAATCTCATGATCCAATGGTTTGGATACAAGTCCCTGAAATTCCTCTTTCTATTTCTTCACTGAGCATGGTGATGGGTATGTTTAAATTGTGTTTCAGTAATAGTCATGTGTGTCCTATAGTTTATGAAGACAGAAAGAACATAAAGAGGTATACAAACATGCACACAGAAAAAAATAAGTGCCATAGAAAAACAATACTTCCCATTTTTAGTGATAGTTGCCATTTATTGCTTGATTACTTTATGTCAGTGCTGTTGTCTTATATACGTCATATAATTTAATCATTACTATACAACCATAAAAGTATTATTAATATTTCCATTGGATAAGAGAGAAAATTAAGCTAAAGGCAGAAAATTAAGTCACTTGCCCAAAGTCATATTTAGTAAAAAGGGGAAGTCGGGATTCAAATGTGGCCATCAGATTTCAGAGCCAGACCAACCCATAATCCTGACCTTGGGTGGCTTGACAATTCTAATGACCAGGTGGAATAGTATTCTTCTGATATTTCTACATGTTTAGCCGAAACAAGGATGAATTAAAATAAAAGCAAAATCTGAAGCCAGGTGTGGTGGTGTGTACCTGTAGTCCTAGCTACTTGGGAGGCTGAGGTGGGATTATTTGAGCCCAGAAGTTCAAGACTAACCTGGACAAAATAGCCAAACCCCATCTCAAAAAACAACCCCCGACCAAAATCTCATATGCCTTATCTATTCCTGAAGTGGTTATTAGCTCATAAACGTCTTTCCTACTTTGTCTTAGAAAGCCCCTGTCTACCCAGGTTAAATTCACCCAGGTCTGGTCACTCCTTTTCCATGCCCCTCAGTGCCTGGGTACTAGTATGTATTACTGGAAGACAGCATAAAGTGAAAGCCACAAAGGAGTCTTTGATAATGTTACATTCTTCTTCCTTTTTTAAGCTGCTCAAGCCAGTGAAAGAGGCTGAACAGTGTGTGGATAAAGTCTTTCTCCTGGAAGTAAGTGGAAGACAGCTGTCACTAACTATAGAAATGTTTCAGGGACAATTTGTGTTAAGTCAGAAAATCATCTTTTATACCTCAAAAATTTGGAAGGTGGATGAGAAAGGGACTTGGGGTGGGGGAAAGAAGCTAGATATAATTATATTCCTTTCCATTGTTTATGTCACAGATGAAAATAAAATATGTTAGTCATTTTTTTTTTTTTTGAGACAGAGTCTCACTCTGTTGCCCGGGCTAGAGTGCTGTGGCTTCAGCCTAGCTCACAGCAACCTCAAACTCCTGGGCTCAAGCAATCCTCCTGCCTCAGCCTCCCAAGTAGCTGGGACTACAGGCATGTGCCACCATGTCCAGAGGATAATTTTTTCTATATATTTTTAGTTGTCCAGTTAATTTCTTTCTATTTTTAGTAGAGACAGGGTTTCACTCTTGCTCAGGCTGGTCTTGAACTCCTGACCTTGAGCAATCCACCAGCCTCGGCCTCCCAGAGTGCTAGGATTACAGGTGTGAGCCACCGCGCCTGGCCTAGTCATTTTTAATTAGTTAAAAATAATGAATCAAAACAATCTTGTCATTTAGTTCAAACTATCTTCTTATTGATTATTGGTTTTTCACTAATTACAGTATCACAAAAGACAGCATCTCTGAGTGAAATCATATAATAGAAAATGACATGTATCAGGCATCCCAGAGCTTAAGTGGATTGCCAAAAGTTCAGAAATCAAGGAATTTATATTAATTTTGCCTGTTTCCTTTTACACCATCAGGATCAAATGGTTACATACGAACCAGCAATTGATGACTGGTTTCTACTGAAAAAAGCTTTATAATCAAGTTGCTTCTAATAGATTTAACCATTAAATGTTATGCTTGTTGCCTTAATAATTACCTTTTAATTGTCATGGCTTTTCAAATCCAAGTGTTACTCAGAAAAGTAAAGGAAAACACGACAGCTAACTTGATCAGCTGTGGTTCCAGTTAGAGATAGGGCTTTTGTGTTTTGTTTTGTTTAGATTTTTTAAATCCATAATAAAATTGGCAGATCAGGTCTTTTATATGTAATCCTTACAGTCTTCAAAGAGGGCCCATCCCATTATTTTTCTATGTCTGAATGTGTTTGGGGTTTTTCTTCCTACAAACTGTGGCTGACCGAGATCTCTTCAACTGCACGGAGCAGCTTCTTTCCCATCTCTTTTGGTAAAACCCCATGTTTACTTGGTGATGCGATTGTCCCATTTTCTGGAACAGACTCTTTTATATGATTTCTAATTCTTCATCATAATTATTTCCACTCATTGTTGTTGTCCAAATCTGACTGTAAGCTTCCATTGAGGACTGCCTTGCTCATTCCTGCTTCCTATGGAGAGTTTTCTTGCTCTTGAGGAGCTCAGTAAGTAGTTGCTAAATTGAATGAGGAAAACCATCACCTCTTGAAAATTAAAGCTCATAAAAATCAAGCTGAAACAGACATGGTTGTTCATCTGTTGAAAAAACTCACTTATAAAAATAGTTTCTATAGTGAGATTGGCCTCTATCAAAAAATTCCAAAACAACAAATGCCGGCAAGGATGTGGAGAGACAGGAACACTCTTACACTGCTGGTGGGACTGCCAATTAGTGCCTTCCGTGGAAAAGAATTTGGAGATACCTCAAAGAGCTAAAAGTAGAAATACCATTCGATCCAGCAATAGCACTAGTACGCATCTACCCAAAAGAGCAAAAGATATGCTATAATAGAGACATCTGCACCTGAATGTTTATGGCAGCACAATTCACCATTGCAAGGATGTGGAAACAACCCAAGTGCCCGTCAATCCATGAGTGGATTATTAAAATTTGGTATACGTATACAATGGAATATTACTCAATCATAAGAAACGACAGTGATCTAGATAGAACCTCTTATACTTTCCTGGATTAAACTTAAGCCCATTATCCAAACTGAGGTATCATGAGATTGGAAGAATGGGCTCCACTTGTACTCGCCATCAAATTGGTACTAACTGATGAACACTAGGGTGCTCACATGGCAGTAATACTCTTCAGGGATTAGGAGGATAGGGGAGTAAACCCACAACTAAAGGACACGGGGAGCATTGTAGAGGGGAAGGGCACGCCTCTAACCCTTGCTTGGGTGAGGCAAAGACATAAAATGTATCCATAATGTTTGTACCCTCATAATACCCTGAAATAAAAAAAATAAAATAAAATGGGAAAATAATAACTACTGCATCAGCATAAGATTATGTGAGAGTATACACAATACACTTGACACGTAATAAATGCTAAAATAATAAACATTAAAAAAAAATAAAAATGGTTTCTATAAAGGATGACTGATGAGTTTAATGTGCTCCTCAAATCTCTTTACCAGATTCTTAAATTTATCTCCTAAAGGCACGGGAAACTAAATGTCATGAATGCAAAATAAACTCTGGCCTAAATCTTTGTAACAATGTTGGAGCTTTGTTGTCCCTCCCAAAGTTAAGGTTGGTGGTCTGAATGGAGAAGAGATAAAAGTCAGTTGAAAGGCAAGAACTGCCTGAGGGTGACATCAATCCCCTGTCAGCTGCCAGACTCTTAGATTGCAGGAACTCCAGAATAGGGAGGAACAAATTGTCTGAGTAACCTGAGTTAAAGAGAATGCCCCTTAACATTTCTTTCTCTTCTTCCTAATTCCCTGTACCAAGAATTCTTCTGATCTGTAATTTAGTCTCTTCAATGGACTTATTCATTAAGAGGGAGTAGCCTGTTCAAATGATTGATGCTGGTTATCTTACCAGATCCATCTCCCATTTCATTTAATGAATCAGCATTCTGGTTTATAAATCAGTTTCTGGCAAGTTGGCTTAGCATTCATCACTTCTTCACAGCTTGGTCACCCATAAGTGAGCAGATTCATTTATGTTTTCATTGCTGTAAATCTGAGGAGTGGCCCCTGGGCCTGTAGGAAAACTTCCAAGAGAAGCCTCTGTGTAACTTTGAATCAAAGCAGACAGCTCATGCTAAAATATTTTGAGAGCATAACTGTGTTTTAAGAATAATTTGTAATTGCAATTATTGCAGCCCATATATTCAGTAGGCAGTCTATACAAATTTGTTAAACTGAATCTTTTTCTACGAATAAGCCATAACAGGCTGGTCGCGGTGGCTCACACCTGTAATCCTAGCACTCTAGGAGGCCGAGGTGGGTGAATTGCTTGAGCTCAGGAGTTCGAGACCAGCCTGAGCAAGAGCGAGACCTCGTCTCTACTAAAAATAGAAAGAAATTAGTCAAGGAACTAAAAATAGAAAAAATTAGCCAGGCATGGTGGTGCATGCTTGTAGTCCCAGCTACTGGGAAGGCTGAGGCAGGAGGATTGCTTGAGCCCAGGAGTTTGAGGTTGCTCTGAGCTAGGCTGATGCCATGGCACTCTAGCCCGAGCAACAGAGCGAGACTCTGTCTCAAAAAAAAAAAAAAAAAAAAAAAAAAAAAAAAAAAAAAAACCATAACAAAGAATAGCTTCTTGTTTTTATTTTTACTTTTCTTTTTCTTTACCAGAATTATGGAAGTAGTGGTGGGGAAGGGAAAAGGAGATAGAGTCCACAGGAAAAGCAATTAGAACAGAAATGGACCAATGGCTCCCATGGGTTTACGCATGTCAGGGGGTGACCTATGTACAAATCAAGGCGCGAATGAGTATCACTGCACAGAGATCAAGGCAGTGAACTAAAAGAGGTATGGATGAGAGAAAAGGCATGAAATTTTGGTGACTATGTTGAACAGGAAAATTTTGAGAAACCAACATACATCTAAGGAAGGATTATTAAAATATAATTTCATTATGATTAACCAGTTAAAACCCTCTGTAGAATCTTTTCTAGGAATCCACGTTATTTCATTGGCCTTCTAGAAATGGAGTTATTACTTCTTGCTTTTGTGGGTGCATTAACAGCCTTTTTAGGGGCAGTACTGTATAATCAGGTCATATTTGGGGCTACATTTTCAGGATTGTGCACCAAAGGTATTCAGTCATAACTTGGATAAAAAGCTGAACTATTTGTGTATTTTCATCATTGCTGAACTTAGCTCATGAATTGAAGATATGAAGGGGCATGATATTAAATCAAACAGAAGCCCTGGAGGTTTCGAAGGTACAACCAAAAAGATACAAAAATATGAGTCAAGATGATTTCAAAGTTAGAAGTACTGGGACTACCTATGTGAAAGGAGAGTCTTCACGATTTTTGTTTAGGCAATTTTCCCCCTTTCCCCACAAGAAACTAATACAACTACAGTCTTGGTAGCACATTTTCCTACTGACTTAGGGCAGAAAATGGCAAAGTAGACAGATTTTGGGATTCAGATGTCAAGTTCCTAACCTCACCACAGAGAAAAGATGGAGAAATTTCCTGATCTACATTTAAGGAGTAGGAAGAACTCTCAGGAAGGTCTATCCAGGATGGCACGTAACACCGAGTTTGGAAGACTAGAAGTTCCAGATTAAGTTGCTGGGGGAGCAATTAATAGCCAAATATTACTGAACAATCTTAGACTTCATTTAACAGAAGAACATGGGCTACATTCTCAGCTTCTGTGAAGCTGCTCCAGACTGAAAAAGAGGAAGAGGCTGAAGGGCCGACTGTAAACCCTGCAGGGATGCATCTGGGCCTCAACTGCTTGAAGCCAGAGAACCCCAACCAGCACTGCCCCCATGGGTAGTGACAAAGTGAACTTCCTCTGGAAGGCAACCATATTCTTGCCCTGCCTTCCACATTCACCACCCTCCTCAGGCCTTACAGACTCCAGCTGAGGAGAGGATGGTCTGTAGCACCTGGCTTGTGGCAGCCTTGTACCATGATGCCTTTCACCCAGTAATCACATCTTCTTACTCCTTGGAGAGGCCTTGGGGGGGTTGCTTATTAAGCCCTAATTAGAATATTTGGCACAGACAGTTCCTTTTGTCCTGGGTCCTACAACTGATAGACCAAATTTTGAAACACATGGCTATGCCTGACCTGGAAGCATCTCCGGAGGTCCTTGAGAGAAATCTAAAGGAGGAAGCCATAAGGCCATGAATAGGAAGTGCTCCTAGATATACAAATAAATATTGTTGCCCCCTTGACAGATGACTGCAAACATTTAAGTAGAGAGATAGTGGGCAAAAAGGAAGAATTTTCTAGCACTCTGGGAGGCCGAGGTGGGCGGATTGCTTGAGCACAGGAGTTCGAGACCAGCCTGAGCAAGAGCGAGACCCCTGTCTCTACTAAAAGTAGAAAGAAATTAGCTGGACAACTAAAAATATATAGAAAAAATTAGCCGGACATGGTGGCGCATGCCTGTAGTCCCAGGATCGCTTGAGCCCAGGAATTTGAGGTTGCTGTGAGCTAGGATGACGCCACGGCACTCACTCTAGCCCACGCAACAGAGTGAGACTCTGTCTCAGAAAAAAAAAAGAAGAAGAAGAAGAAGAAGAAGAATTTTACTCACCAGAATTTTCTTTTTTCCAGAGTCTGATGACCCCTACTGGAAGAAGAGGGGTAGAGAAGAAACAGTATATTCCAAAGGGACTGTACTCAGCAAGGAGGGCTGAGGGCAGGGGCCACTGAATGTCACAGAAGAAGTTAAAAAGAAAGGCAGTGTAGCAGCTTTACTCTTATTGAGAGAGAGCCAGAAAGAGTAGGATTTTAGCCACTCAAGAGTAGGAAACTGAGGAGAAGAAGAGAAATCTGTAAAGGATTTGGAGCCAAGTTTTCTGCACAATATTCTGAAGAGATACTCCCCACCCCAATTCTGTCATATTGAGGGTATTTGTTTTAACAATGTGCATTTTTCCCCAATGACTTTCCTTTGTACTGAGAATAAAAATACAAACTCCTTGTTACAGTTTGCATGGCCTTATCTCATCCAGCCCCTGGTGGCTTCTTCAACCTGATCAGTGCTCTCTTCTGTCTTCACTTCTGTCCAGCCCAGTAAGCCTCAAGTTCCTCCATCTTGCCAAGCTCCTTTAGGCTTCAGGAGCCTTATGCCCTTTTGTTACCTCTGCCTGGAATGTTTATCTCTAAGTCCTTTGGATGGCTCAGTTATTCTCAACATTCAGATCTCAGCTCATATGTCATCATCTCAGACAGGTCTTCTCTTATCACTCTGTATGAACGTGTCCCCACTTCCCCAACACTTTCTATTCAATTAGTTGGCTTTACTTTTCTCTATAGTACTTATCTACACCTGACAAAATGTTTGTTTGTTTGATTGTATAGGGTCTGTCTACTTCATAAAATATTAATAAAAAATTCCAGGAGAACTGGTTTGTCTTGGTCACCAGGTATTCCAGCACCTAAAAGAGTTCCTGCCTTGTAACACATCTTAGAAGAATATATAGTTTGTTAAACTGGGATTATTCTTCAGGTTTCCAGTATCAGAGACAGGCCTCAAGGCAAACTAGCAATATTCATTTACATTTTAAGTTTAAAATGTCAAAACCTAAGGGAAAATTTCGTAATTTAGCAAAAACCAGCAAATTACATTTCTTCTTAAAAATAAAAGCTTTTCCAGGAGCTTACTTCATTTTTTTCTTGCTGTTAACCCTGTGACGTTGATTAGAGCAAGCTTTGCTGTTTTTATTTTAAAAACATGAAACCTAGAGATACACAATAAGTCAGTGGTGGAGTCCAGACCAGAACACAGCTCTCTTGATAGTGGTTCAGTCTGCATTCCATCAAAATTCCATCAAACTTTATGGTTTCCCTTTGAAAAAATACGGCTAAAGCATCAAACCCAAAATAATATTAAATACAAACAAAAAATGTAACTACTTAGTAGTTTTAGCTTTATATTTATATAAGGTCCTTATCACCTGCATCCTATGAATTACTATCTGAAATCCCTATGAGATAAATAGGTCTGCACATGTCTCAAAAGGGTTATTCTTTTTGGAATGAAATATAAAATAAATTTTTGCTCTATTTTGGAAAAGGAAGAACGAGAAAGCTTGAATTCACATATGTGGTGACTTTTGATTTTCTTTTTCCACTAAGAACATAGTAAATTTAGCTTTAGCCTCAGAAGATTAGGAAGGAATCAGTAGCATATATTAGTTTCAATGAATATTTATGACAGAAAACAAACTGGAGATAAACCAAAGGGGAGGAAAATTATTCTACACAGATCTTATAAGTCTCTAGGTTGAGTCAACAGTTTTTATTTATGAATGTGATAACAGGTGTTCATTCTCCTACAAACCTACCCAGGATGTGAACATTTTTCTAGGAGAGTTGGTCACCATCTGAAAATTTATGCCTTTTTAAGTTTCACTCTTTTCAATGAAATATACCTTTGATCATCTACAAAGAGTTGAATGTTTCTATGGGAGAATGTATCTACTGATCAACAGCACTTCTTGCTTTTCTTTTCATTATATAAAATTATTTTAATGAAATATGTAGTGTTTAAAAAGAATGAGTAGAATGGGTCATATTTGCAGAATAAAACTTCAAAATATACAAATTTGGAAATATTTTCTCTAAAACATTTTTATTTGTATATTAAACCAAAACAAAATGAAAAAGCATGGGGAAGTAATCAAGAAACATCTTTAATTTTTTTTTTTTTTCTGAGACAGAATCTCGCTATGTTGCCCAGGCTAGAGTGCCGTGGCGTCAGCCTAGCTCACAGCAACCTCAAATTCCTGGGCTCAAGCCATCCTCCTGCCTCAGCCTCCCAAGTAGCTGGGACTACAGGCATGCGCCACCATGCCTGGCTAATATTTCTATATATATATTTTTAGTTGTCCAGCTAATTTCTTTCTATTTTTTTATAGTAGAGACGGGGTCTCGCTCTTGCTCAGGCTGGTCTCGAACTCCTGAGCTCGAGTGATCCTCCCACCTTGGCCTCCCAGAGTGCTAGGATTACAGGCATGAGCCACCATGCCCGGCCAAGAAACATCTTTAGATCTTATGTTTTTGTATTTCTGGACATAGGATATAAATCATAACTATATCAAATCAAAGATAAAGCAGACTGAAATATAAAAGCATAATTGGAAAGATTGATTTGTATTTTCCTTGAAGATATTTAATTTTCATCAGTGATGGAATTTATAGCTATGGCTAATCCTTTCACATTCAAAATAAGGAGCATAACTGGTATACGTAGTCTGAATATGCCATCTATATAGATAAATTGCACACAAATCCCTTGTACCCTTGTAGATATCCAGATATGTCTTAGCAATGACATGGCTGATATTTAAAAATAAAACATTTTCCACATTTTGTGCAGCCTAAAATATGACATGTGTTTTTTTTTTTTTAAATTTTCACACAGCTCAGTTTAAATATTACAAAAAACCTGCATTAGAGTGAAGTTAAGTGACTGGCATGAGGTCAGTCATCTTACTAACAATGAAGTCAGAACTAGAATTCAGGCCTTCTGATGCCAAGCCTGGTCACTGCACCACTTTGTGGCAACCGCTTCTCTGATGATAATTTCATGGGCCATGGATAGATTCCTTCTGAATTAAAATAACCCTTATTAAAGCAGTGTTTTCTGTAAGCATATTTCAAACTTGTTTATTCCAAGAAACTTTGACCATTCCTCTGCTCATGTTCTTCTTTCTAGATTACCCTTATCTACTCAAATTACAGAGATCTCTACATTGAAATCAAATGAATTTAGCAGGTGCTCCCTTGAAAGCGGTACGAAATGTTATATTTTAAGTAACCACTAAGATTCTAAAATCAAGATTCAGTTCACATTTTATGCTTAATTTCCCACAACTGAAATTTTCTTTTGTCATTTAGAACATTTTAATTTGCATGTGAGATGAAAAACAAAATGAAGGAGCATGGGAAAATGGGCAGAGATGAAATATTATATGCATCTTTTGTTCTTTTTCCTGCCCATAGGGACATAAGGTAAGATTCACTGTGTATATATGCATACAAAGCACATACACACATACACAGACTACAGTTAGTTTTCCTTTGATGGGTATGCAATGTGAAATAGTTACGTTTTACATAGTAGGGAGAGGTACTAATGTTAAAAGAAATAAAGTATCTCCTAAGAAACACGCATTGATTATGTATCTGTGCATTACTGATTTCCTGGAGACAGTCCTATCAATTACACAGTTTCAAAGCCTTTAAAACCTAGTCTTTCATGTCCTAAGACTTGACCTTTATTTCTTTTTTTTTTTTTTTTTGAGACAGAGTCTCACTGTGTTGCCCAGGCTAGAGTGCTGTGGTGTCAGCCTAGCTCACAGCAACCTCAAACTCTTGGGCTCAAGCAATCCTCCTGCCTCAGCCTCCCGGGTAGCTGGGACTACAGGCATGCGCCACCATGCCCGGCTAATTTTTTCTACATATTTTTAGTTGTCCAATTAATTTCTTTCTATTTTTGGTAGAGACGGGGTCTCGCTCTTGCTCAGGCTGGTCTCGAACCCCTGAGCTCAAACAATCCGCCCACCTCGGCCTCCCAGAGTGCTAGGATTACGGGTGTGAGCCACCACGCCGGGCCTTGACCTTTATTTCTTAAAATGAAGATATCGGGTTAGGAATATAACATCCTACCCCATTACAATTTTATTTCTAACATAGTTCTAGCAACTATTGGCACACGTATTACAAGTTTTAATAAGCCATTCACTAGTTTTGAGTCTATTTCTTCTGCCCCCTTTAGATAAAACTATATGGCTTTCTAGAGTTAGAGTTAGTAGGGACCGGCAGGGGAAGTGAACATAAATCCATTCGTTTTACTACTAGTTAACACCTTTGGTGAGCAAGAAAGGCTTTTATATTTTGTGTAAGATTCTCATTCTTCCATCTTTGGCCTCAATTCTCACTGATGGGCAGGGTTATGTTGTGGGAGTATCAGTGTATCGGCCATACTACTAACATATGGGACATAGTTGCGCAAGAAGCCGAACGCAATGGATTTATATTTGTAGACACAAAAGGAAATAAGCAGTTGTGTGGTGGGAGCGGAGGAACCAACATATCTTGTTAGTCAGGTCAAGGCCAACATTATTTAAAAATGTGGTAAAGTTGCTGAGAATACACTGGCGCTCACCAGAATGCAACCTTCATGTTTTGTGACAATATTCAGTTGTATCATGGTTACTTTCTTTTGGCAGTTAAAAACTGTCATGTACAAGAATAAAGATAAAATATTTAATATAGAACTCTACATTTTAATAAATCACATTCTACTAGCTTATATAGAGAATAAAATCCAAAATCATCACCATAGCTCACAAGGCCCTTCCTACCAGATCTGGTCTATACTATAGTTCTGAAATCATCTTCAGTCTCTCCCCTTGCTTTCTGTGTTCCAGTCATAGTGTCCCCCACTGTTGTTATTTGGATACCGCAAAGAGTCTCCCACTTACTGTGCCCTCTACTTATACTGCTTTTCCTTCGAGGAGTATCTTCATGGCTTGTTTTCTCATTTCAAACAGGTCTGTGCTCAAACACTGCCTGTAATAGTATCCTAGGGCTGCTGCAACATATTACCATACACTGAGTGGCTTAAAACAACACAAATGTATTCTCCCACAGGTCTGGAGGCCAGAATTCTGAAATCAAGGTATCTGTAGGATTAGTTCCTTCGAGAGGCTCAGAGGAAGAATCCGTTCCATGCCTTTCTCCTAGCTCGTAATGGTTGCTCACAATCCTTGGCATTTTTTTGGGATGTATGAATAGATGTGTTGCATGGCCTTCCTTTATGTGTCTCTCTGGGGCTTTTCCTGTTCTGTCTCTTATTAGGGCACTAATAATTGGATTTAGAGCTCACTTTAAACCCAGGATGATCTCATCTCAATCTCCTTAACTTAATTATACCTGCAAAGATCCTACAATAAAGTCATCCCTAGTATCTGAGGGAGATTGGTTGCAGGACCCCCAATGGATACCAAAATCCAAGGATGCTGAAGTACCTTATATAAAATGGTACAGTATTTGCACATATCCTGTGTATGTCCTTCCATATACTTTAAATCATCTCTAGATTACTTATAATACCTAATACAATGTAAATGTTATATAAATACTTGTTATACTGTATTGTTTTCGTTTGTGAAATTTTAATTGTTTTTTTATTTTTTTTCTCAAGTATCTTTGATCCACAGTTGGTTGAATGCATGGATGCAGAACCTGTAGATACAGAAACTCAATTGTACTTCCACATGAGATCACATTCACAGGTACCAGGGGCTAAGACTTGGACAGATCTTTTTGAGGACACCAATAAACCTACTATATGGCTTCTTCAAAAAGGACATCGCTGACCCACTGACCACACTCAGTGATAACATAGCACACCATATACTACATATACTAGCGCACTTTGATATCTAATCCTGCATTATTTTCCTTCATAGCCCCAAACATTCAGAACATTTACAATGTTAATTTATATGTCTCTCCTTAGAGAACCTAAGCTCCATGAGAGCAAAGAATTTGTCTGTGCTGTTAATTGCTGTTCCTCAGCATCTAGAACATTACCTGACATATTATGTTCTCGATAAATACTGAATGGATGAATAGATGTACATGGCCAAAGTCTAGTTGAATACCATTGATTGATACCAAATAACTTGCAATATTTATGATTACACAAAACAAAGTTATTGGAGCTGTAGTAGGCATAATAATGCCCCCGCCCCAAAGATGTTCATGTCCTAATCTCTGAAACCTGTGACTATACCACGTTACATGGCAAAAAAGACTTTGCAGATGTGATTAAGCATCTTGAGATGGAGAGATAATCCTAGATTATCGGGGTGGGCCCAGGGTAATCACCAGGATCCTTATAACTTGGAGGCGGGCAGGAAGTCAGAGTCAGAGAAGGAGATGTGATAATGGAAGCAGAAGTTACAGAGAGAGAATGAGAGGTATTTGAAGGTGCTATACTGCTGGCTTTGAAGATGGAAGAAATGGTCACGTGCCAAGGAATACAGGCAGCCTCTAGAAGCTGGAAAAGGCAAGGAAACAGATTCTCTTCTAGAGCCTTTAAAAAGGATCACAGCCCTGCCTATACCTTGATTTTAGCCCGGTAAGGCCCATTTTGGAGGCTTTTGACCTCCACAACTAAGACAATAAATTTGTGTTGTTTTAAGCCACTAAGTTTGTGGTAATTTGTTACAGCACCAATAGGAAACTAATATAGAGCTTACCATTTTTTTCAGTCCTAATTTATCTTCAATAAAGTAGATAATCAAAAACAGATAAGAATCGTCTGTTTTTATTCTGACTTTTTGGTTTTAAAACTCACTTGTAATGTCCTAAGAGTAATTAACAAATTGGAAGATAAGCAAAATGTATGTATTTTCCAATATATTTCTAAACCAATGCAGAGATATCATTTGTACAATATTTTATAAGGCATTATTTTACACCACTAAGGCCCATGCATACTACAGTGGTAGTGTACCTCACCAGCTAAATCTCTAAAATAGAGGCCTAGTTCTTTTGCGTACATTGTACCAATTGCATTAATAAGGCTAACATATTCCATCTTGTCTGTCAGTGAATGCATGGAACTCATAAATCAGTACAAGCCATAATATTTATTGAAACAGAGGTTGTCCTCAAGTAGAGAATTATCAGCATTTCATAGAAGCCGAATTCAACACTGAGCAGCTAATACATAGCAATCTGTAGTGAAATATTTATAAACTTAACAGTTTTCATTTTTCTCCTAGTGAAATACAGGGATAATTATGCTATGGGTTGTACAAGTATAGGATCTGATACACACTGAAGCATGTCTTAATCTGGCTGGGGGAAAAAGAGCACAATCCTATGGTTTATAGTTAATGCAATAAGTACTACTGACAAAAAGTTGATCACTTTTATGTATGTATTATGTTCTGAATTGTCATCTCTAAAAGTACACACTCTCCCCCAGGACAACATTAAAGTCTCCGTTGCACTGTAACAGAGAACTTTGAACTATACGACTTCAAAGGTGTTATGGTCAGAAACGGTGCACACTGTGAAAATAAAACACTGAACCAAGACAAATATCCCACTGTTTCAAACTGAAAACACAGCTTTACATGAATGAAGTGATAATAAAGGCAAAAATGTTTTGAATTATGCAATCACTGTTTTAATCCTCTTTACAAGATGATGCCTGTTCAGGGATCATGGAATCATTTCAGGCCTCAGGAGTGTGGATTTGACATTCCAAATAGTCCCGGTAACATTTGGGCTTAAACATATCACTGAATGAAATGCTCTGAACCATTTTTCATATCTCTGAGCTGTTTGTTGATGTTTCCTCAGCCTGAATTAATTTCTACATTGACTCTATCTGGACAGATCCTATTCACCTGTGCAAAAAAGAGTTGGCCTAGCAGGCCTGAGACTGCTATCCTTAGAAAGGCCTGATTGCAAGTTTAGCACTCAGCTGGCATCTGGAAACTTAGATTTCAAGAGCATTCCCACTATTTCCTGATAAGATTGGGCTCATTATGCCTAAACTGTTTATGCAAACAGTATGGTTTATGCGGAACACCTGATTTCCTTTTGGGAGTCTACAATTTTGATATGTGCTAGGCAGAGACTGTTTACATGACCAGGCACCAGTAAATTTTCTGGGCACTGAGTCTCTAATGAACTTCCTTAACAGATAACATTTCATCTGTTGTCACAACTCCTTACTGAAAGAATTATCTCCTGTGTGACTTCCCTGGGGGAGGAGTCTTAGAAGCTTGTGCCCAGTTTCCTCTGGTATTCACCTCATACACCCTTTCCCTTTGCTGATTTTGTTTTCTGTCTTTTTGCTGTAATAAATTATAAGCACAACTATACGCTGAATCCAGTTAGTCTTCTTAGAGAATTATTAAATCTGTGGGTGACCTTGGGAACCCCTGATACATCTTTCTGCCTTCTCAGTTCCAATGTCACCTATGTGAAGCCTCTTCTATTCCTCCCATGCCAGAAGAATCACTCACTCAGTTGTTCCAAGTAACCCAATTCATATCACTTTTATAGTTCTTAAATACTATAATACAATTGCTGTGTGTATGTCTATCTCCTCTGAGGACAGGAATTATTTTTTATTCATCTTTGCATCACTACATTCTAGCACAGTGACTATAAATGAAATAATTGCTCAATAAATAGTTCAGTTTAACTGTCATCAGGATTATAACCTGTAAAAAGAGAATTGATATCCAAATACAACCAAATCTATCCAAATACAACCAAAAGCATGAATTTTGGCATCCTTACATGCTTGACTTTCTTAATAACTAAAGATAATGTTTTTACTTAAGCAAATTATTTAGCACATAAACAGACTTTAGATTATAAAGCAAAACATGACAACATAATAAATAAAGATCATATCCTGACCACACAAGTAGATTTAAATTTTGAATTTTACTCCTAGAATGATTTTTGGCATGATTTGTAATTAGCAAATAAATATTTTGTAAAACATTTTATTTTCCTATATGCTTCGGCTTCTATGATTAGATGTACACACTTTGTAAAGCATCATTGTCCCACATTTTCCCTTAAATTGAATTGTTTTAATCACTGCATATTTGGAGAAAGACTTTTGCTATAGGGACAGTTGCTGGAGTTATCAAAAATACAATCAGTATAGGACACCCCTCAGAAAACTTGTGGTATTAATACAGTATTTTAAGATATGATTTCAGAAAATTCATGGATAGCTTTATGTTCTAAAATCCTGCTTCTTAAATGTTCACAAAACAGTAATTACCTTGTTAATGTTTCTATTAGGAATTCACTGGTTATTGAGTTATTCATTGTAATGATAGAAAACAGAATATTTTGATACAATGAATATTAATTTAAAGGCATTTTTTTACCTTGCCCCCTGTTAACATATGATCCCAATGAAGTCTTCAAATTCTTTTCCTTTCCTTCCCCACAAAATGGCCAAATATCAAAGGACTGTCAAGTATATTATAGTTCTTTGTCTCAGCCTATGTTAACCGGATGTTTTCTTTCTTTTTGGCTAAAAAGTCAGCAAAGATCAGAGAGGTTCTGTCAGTTATAAAAGACCCTGGAGATATATATAAGATCTTTTTGCATATTATAATAATCCTCCTATGCTCTGCACTATTTTAATGACCTATAAAATAGTAGATGTATGAGAAGTACATTTTGGTGACATAAATTGTGTATTTCACACAGTAAATATGACAAGGACAGGGATCTCCTGGGATTTTTTTAATGAGTATTCATTTATATGATCTTAATGTCAAGGTACTTTAATATTACATTTACTGACCAGCTTTGAATCAGGCAGACTGTACTTGAATGCTTTAGCGGAGCCAATAGAATGATTTATTATCCACAGATCAATGGGATAAAGCATGTATGCAGTTGAAAATTATGGAAGCTCATCCACTCTATTGTGTTAGTGGCCCTGATCCAAATTAAAGATGTGAACACCCATGCATTAATATCAGAGCCAGCTTTTAAAGACAATCAGGACAAAGTAGAATTCAATTGAAGAGCTCTTTTGATTATTTGATTATAATGTCAAGCTGACTTTAAAATGCCTCCATGTGTTCAATACTTTGGAAACTTTGAACCATTATGATCTCTTCTAGCCTGTGACCCTTCAGTGCAATGTACAGGCTCTATTAGCACGGATTTGCCTCTGATTGGTAGATTGTAAAGAAATAAAATAAGAGTTAAATAAATGGTTCAGTAAAGGTTAATTTTTATGGAAATACATTATGCAAATATACATGCATAATATACAATTTTAGGAATATACTTCTTTGCAGAATTTTATCCTCTAAGTTAATGCATAGCTTCAGCAGATTAACATGAAATTGTTAAGGAAGAAGGAGACACTAGACTTACCAGTCAGATAACTGAATAATTCTGGAAGTCTGTGGGATGACATGTATGTTACAAGTTACTCTCATATTAAAATACCTACTTTGTATAACCAATAAATGGGTGTGCATAAATGTCTAAAAGAGAAAAGGGCCCAATATTTATTATGTGCCAGACAATTTGCCCATTGATTTACATATATTAGTTAATTTTAATCCCTACAACAACCCTATGTGATGATGCTGAAACTGGGACTGAGGGATTAAGAAACTAGTACGTAGTTTCTTGTATGTGTATGTGGTCAATTACTGTAGTAATGGCCCCTAATCTTTTCATGTCTCTCATTGTCCTCATTTTTTGTTAGTACTTTGGGTATCCTTTACTCTGTGTCTCTGGGCTTGCCTATTTGGCCAAAGGAACAATAGCAGAGACATGAAAAGTGCTTGCATATTTGGATTTACCATCTTTTACTGATCTTGAGATCATTACTGCACTCCCATTTGGAAGATCTTGGGCTGGTCTGCTGGAAAATGGAAGACCACATGGAACAGTAGCAACCTATTCCAGCTGAAGCCTCCACAGACCAGACTGCCCACCCAACCTGGAAGTTACTTGCCGATGCCGAGACCAGGTGAGCCTGGCCTAGACCAGAAGAACCACCTAGCTGAGTCCAGCTAGAATTGCCTCCTGGAGAATCATTAGTTAAATACATTGTTACTGTTTTAAACCAAGTTTCAGGGTTCTTTGTTACATGGTAAAAGCTAACAAATACAAGGTATTAGTAAGTAGTGGGGCTCTGTACCCATGCCTTTCTGAGTCCAAGGGCCATGTTTATATCATAAAAAGATGGAAGAGAAGAAAAATCAGTACTAGAGCTCTTGATTAAATTAAGTGAAATGATATAGAATAAAGCCCACTTCAAGCCAGGTCTCAGAGCAAGCAGCATAAATAAGAGTTTAAGTCATAGCAGTTTGTTCCATGTGATCAGAATAGCCAAAAAGATGTATACAAATCCCAAACAAAGTTCTCGTCTGTGCAAATGAACAATGGCAAAGCAGACTGCCTGAATGTTATGATTTGAATCTAATAGGTTTATGAAATGTGGACCCGCATTTTATATATATTTTTATATATATATATATATAAATATTTTCATTTCAGCTCCCAAGTATCTCTAAAAATATGCTCTTGATACTTGAGGAGATTCCAAGTTGGAAGGAATTAATAGCAGCCTCACTTTACATATTTCTGCCATGGTAAAGTCTTTCCATGCTGATCATCTCATTGTGTGATGTGAATTATTCAGAATATAAATCTGCTTTCATTTTTAACCTAGGAGACAATAAACTTGACAATGGAGATGGAAGTATAAATCATATTGGAGACTTCATGAATATTCAAGTTAAATAAAGTCTGGTTCTGAACCCCACATGCCTTCCTGCTCACAGTGTAAATCACTGTGTATGTTACTCAAGAGGTCACCATAAACAGGCTCTAGGAATACTTTTTCCCTTGGAAAATGCAATTAATTACTATTGTTTGCCCCTAAGGATTTCACTTTCAAATTGTTTATTTTGTGGTGTCACTGATGAGCTGACTGAAAAAATGAAACACTTCAGTTTAATTACCAGCTGCAATTACAGCTCATGTAAAGGTACTTCATCTTAGACTCTTTTTATAATTGTCTATTCTTATGATATAATATGCAGCTATATTTGCTGCCTTTCAAAGGGCTAACAATGCCACTCAATTTCTAAGAAAGAATTAACACAAGATGACTCTAAAATGATTTCAATGTTGCTTGAAGATGTTATAAACATGGTGGCATGTTCTGTTTTACTCAAAGTTCTTCAGTCTCTTGTACTTTCGAGAAAGATCATAGAAAGATCATGAAAGTGAGAAAATTGGAAAGACAATTTAGTCAACCACTTTATTAAGGTTAGGTTTTGTTTTAGAATAGAGATGATATGAAAGCAGAAAGAACGTCTAGTCTTGTTCAGATGCAGGCAAATTCAGCTTTTCTCCCTTACCAGATATGTAATGAAGTTCTTCTTTTCTAATTTTATTACTTATTTGATTAACATTTATAATTACAAAATGGAATAATGTTGGTTCCTAACAAACAGAGCTGTTGTAAAAATTATTAATAAGTAAGATTGTGAATGTTGTCCGTCATAATTCCTGATACATAGAAGGGGCTCAACCAACTTGAGTACTTTACTCAACCCTTCACCTTCATTATAATTGTTATGTATGCTGATAACTATGGGCTCTGGAACCTGACTTCTTGGGTTCAAATTCTTTTTTTTTCTTTTCTTTTTTTCTTTTTGAGACAGAGTCTCACTCTCTCGCCTGGGGTGAGTGCCTGGCGTCAGCCTAGCTCACAGCAACCTCAAACTCCTGGGCTCAAGCAATCCTACTGTCTCAGCCTCCCGAGTAGCTGGGACTACAGGCATGCGCCACCATGCCCAGCTAATTTTTTATATATATTTTTAGCTCTCCAATTAATTTCTTTCTATTTTTTTTTTGGTAGAGACGGGGTCTCACTCTTGCTCAGGCTGGTCTCGAACTCCTGAGCTCAGAATGCTCCACCCGCCTTGGCCTCCCAGAGTGCTAGGATTACAGGCGTGAGCCACCGTGCCCGGCCTTGGGTTCAAATTCTGACCTTACTATTACTAACTTTGGATCTTAGCCACATCACTTAATGCCTGAGCCTCAGTTTTTCGCACCTATGACATGGAGTAATAATATAATCTATCTAATAGGGTCATTATAAAACATAACCTAATTCTTACAATAATGTAGAAATAGGTGCCTGGCACATAGGAAGCTGAAAAATATCTATCAAGGTGATGGCAAAATTATGTTATTTTGGTTTTAAAAGTAAGAGAATCAAGTATCTTTTATGACCACAATGGTATAAAACTAGAAGTCAATAACAGGAGGAACTTTAGAATCTTTACAAATACATGAAAATTGAAGAACGTACTCCTGAGTAACCAATGGATCAATGAAGACATTAAAAGGGAAATTTTAAAAAAGTATCTTGAGACAGAAGAAAATGGAAATACAACATAAAATAATTCAAAATTCATAAAATAATTCATAAAATTATTTTGCAAATATAAAATAATTCATAATTCAAAACCTATGAAATACAGGAAAAGTGGTTCGAAGAGAAAAGTGTATAACAATAAACACACCAAAAAGAAGAAATATCTCTAATGAATAACCTAACATAGCTCCTCAAGGAACTAGAAAAAAAGTGTGAACTCAACCAAAAATTAGTAGAGAGAAGGGAATAATAAAGATCAGAGCAGAAATAAATGAAATAGTGACTAGGAAAGAATACAAAAGATCAATGAACTGAAGACTTGGTTTTCCAAAAAGACAAAAAATTGACAAATCTTTAGTTAGACTGAGACAAAAAAAGAAGATTTAAATAAATAAAATCACTAATGAAAAAGGAAACATTACAATTGATAACATGGATACACAAAGGTTTATAAGACCATTATGAACAATTATACACCACTGAATTGGATATCCTGGAAAAACTGGATTAATTCCTGGATACATACAACCTACCAAAATTTAATTACAAAGAAACAGAAAATTTTTAAACAAAACAATAATGAGTAAGGAAATTGAATCAGTAATAAAGTTGCCCATCAAAGAAAAGCCCAGGACCTAATGGATTCACTGCTGAATTCTGCCAAGCATTTAAAAGAGAATTAATATCAAGTTTTCTTAAACTATTTCAAAAATTGAAGAGGAGAGAGCATCTCTAAACTCATTCTATTAGGCTAGCATTATCCTGATACCAAAACCCAGAAAAATACAAAACAAAAAAACCAAAACTACAGGCCAGTATCCCTGATGAACACAGATGTAAAAATCCTGAACAAAATACTTGCAAACCAAATTCAACAGCACATTCAAAAGATTATACACCATGATCAACTTGGAATTCATACAAGGGATTCAAGGATGTTTCAACATACCCAAAGAAATAAATGTGACATACTACACTAACCATTAACAGAATGAAAGACAAAAAGCATATGATCATTTTAAAAGATGCGTAAAAAGCATTTGACAAAATTCAACACCTTTTCATGATAAAAACTATCAACAATTTAGGTACAGAAAAAATGTAACTCAATGCCATAAAAGCCATATATGACAAACCCACAGCTAACATCTTAGTGAATGAGGAAAAATTTAAAGCTTTTCTTCTAAGACTTGAAATAAGACAAGGATGCCCACTTTACCACTTCTATTCAGTATAGTACTAGAAGTCCTAGACAGAGCAATTAGGCATCCAAATTGGAAAGAAAGAAGTTAAATTGCTCCTGTTTGCAGAGACATTATCTTATGTATAGAAATCCCAAAATAATCCACCAAAAAACTGTTAGATCTAATAAACAAATTCAATAAAGTTGCAACATACAAAAGCAACATGCAAAAACCAGTAGTGTGTTCATACACTAATAGCAGTCTAACTGAAAAAGAAATTAAAAAACCTTTTCATTTACAATAGCTACAAAAAACATAAAATACTTAGAAATAAACTATCCATGGAAGTGAAAGATCTCTACACTGAAAACTATGAAACACTTGATGAAGGAAATTGAAGAAGACATAAATAAATGAAAAGATATCTCATTTTCATTAACAGGAAGAATAAATACTGCCAAAATGACTATAGTACTCAAAGTAATCTACAAATTCACTGCAAACCTTGTCAAAATACTATTGACATTAGTCACAGAAATAGAAAAACAATCCTGAAATTCATATGGAACCACAAAAGACCATGAATAGCCAAATCTACCTTAACCAAAAAGAAAAAAAAACTGTAAACACCACACTACCTGACTTCAAAATATACAGTCAGGTGTTGCTCAAGGATTGGGCTATGTTCTGAAGAATGCATTATTAGGGGATTATGTCATCATGCAAACATCCTAGAGCATACTTACAAAAACCTAGATGGTATGGCCTCCTATACACCTAGGCTATATGGTATAGCCTGTTGCTCCTAGGCTACAAGCCTATACGGCATGTTACTTTGCTGAATACTGTAGGCAATTGTAACTCAATGGTAAATATCTGTATATCTAACCATAAAAAATACAGTAAAAATGTAGCATAAAAGATACAAAATAGTACACCTGTGTAGGGCATTTGCTATGAATGGAGCTTGCAGAACTGGAAGTTGCTCTGGGTGAGTCAGTGAATGAGTGGTGCATGAATGTGAAGGCCTAGGACATTACTGTACACTACTGTACAACTTAAAAATACTGTACACTTAGGCTACACTAAGTTTATAAAAATATTTTTCTTTCTTCAATAATAATCTTAGCTTACTGTAACATTTTTACTTCATAAACTTTTTTAACTTTTTCAATCTTTTATAATAACACTTAGCTTAAAACATATATTTTACAGCAGTATAAAAATGTTTTCTTTCTTTTTCTATCCCCATGGACACCAGGGATATATCCTTTTTTTTTTTTTTTTTTTTTTTTTGAGACACAGTCTCATTCTGTTGCCCTGGCTAGAGTGAGTGCCATGGCGTTAGCCTGGCTCATAGCAACTTCAAACTCCTGGGCTCAAGAGATCCTACTGCCTCAGCCTCCCAAGTAGCTGGGACTACAGGCATGCGCCACCATGCCCAGCTAATTTTTTCTATATATTTTTAGTTGTCCAGATAATTTCTTTCTATTTTTTTTAGTAGAGACAGGGTCTCGCTCTTGCTCAGGCTGGTCTCGAACTCCTGAGCTCAAACAATCCACCCGCCTCAGCCTCCCAGAGTGCTAGGATAACAGGCGTGGACCACCACGCCCAGCCAGCTTTACTTTGAAAGCTTTTTGTTTTTAATTTTTTTTTTATTTTTTAAATGACTGGCAGTGTAGTAGGTTTGTTTACACCAGCATCACCACAAACACATGAACAATGCATTGTGTTATGAGATTATGATAGCTATAACATCACTACATGATAGGAATTTTTTAAGAACCATTATAATCTTATGTGGTCACTGTCCTACATGCAGCCTGTCATTGACTGAAACATTGTTATACCATACACAACTATACTACAAAGCTATAGTAACCCAAACAGCACAGTACCAGCATAAAAGCAGACACACAGACTAATGAAACAGAACAGAGAGAGCCCAGAAATAAATCCATGCATTTACAGCCAACTGATTTTCAACAAAGTTGCCAAGAATGAACATGCAATGGGGAAAGGACAGTCTCTTCAATAAATGATGTTGGGAAAACTGGATATCCACATATAGAAGAATGAAAGTAGACCCTTGTCTCTCACCATATATAAAAATTAACCAAAATGAATTAAAGAATTAAATTTAAGACCCAAAACTATGAAACTACTAGAAGAAAACAGAGGGGAAAAGCTCCAGGACATTGGTCTGGGCAATAATTTTTTGGATATGGCCTCAAAAGCACAGGCAAAAAAAGCAAAAATATACCAATGAGATTATATCAAACTAAAAGTTTCTGCACAGCAAAGGAAACAATCAACAGAATGAAGAGACGATCCACAGAATGGGAAAAATATTTGCAAACTATACATATAAGGGGGTTAATAACCAAAATATATAAGGAACTCAAACTATTCAATAGCAAGAAAAATAACCCAATTAAAACATGGGCAAAAGACCTGAATAGACATTTTTCAAAAGAAGACATAAAAATGGTCAACAAGTATATGAAAAATGTTCAACATAATTAATCATCAGGGAAATGCAAATCAAAATCACAATGTTATATCATCTCATTCCTGTTATAATGGCTATTATCAAAAAGAAAAGAAAACAATTGTTGGTGAAGATGTGGAGAAAAGGAAGTCTTTATGCACTGTTAGTGGGAATTTAAATAAGTACAGCATTATGAATATTTAAGGTTCCTCAAAATGTTAAAAATAAAACTACTATATGGCCCAGCAATCCCACTACTGGGTTTACATCCAAAGGAAATGAAATCGGTATCTCAAAGTGATATCTGCACTCCGATATTTATTACAGCAGTATTCACAACTGTCAAGATATAGAATCAAACTAAATGTCTATGAATGGATGAATTGATAAAGAAAATGTGGTGTAAGTACATAATGAGATACTATTCAGCCAGAAAATAAGGAAATCATGTTGTTTGAGACAAAATGGATGAAGGCAGAGGTTATTATGTTAAGTGAAATAAGCCAGGCACAGAAAGACACATACTGCAAGATCTTTCTCATGTGGAATCTAAAAATGTTGATCTCATAGAAGTAGAGAGTAAAATTGTGGTTACCAGAGGCTGGGGTGGTTGGCGGAAGGCAGGGATCAGGAGTTGTTGGTCAAAGGTTATGTATCTACAGTTAGATAGGAAGAATAATTTCAAGAGATCTGTTGTGGAGCATTGTGATTATAGTTAATGAAAATATATTGTATTCTTGAAAAATGCAAAGATAGTGGAAGTTCTCACCATAAAAATGATAACTAAGTGACAATGCATTTGTTAATGAGCTACGTTTAACCATTCCATGATATATAACTATATCCATCTATCTATATCTATCTAATATATATGGGTTTCCCAAAAGTCTCCATGCAAAGGAAATATTTTGTAAAATTCTTTAATGAATATTTTGTAAATAAAGGTATATTTAGCTACAATTTCCCATATTTCCTATGTATGGTAACTTTTGGGACATCCTGTACTTCGAAACATCATACTGAACATGATAAACACATATAATTTTATATGTCAATTTACAAAAAAGGTAAGAAAACCTTCTAAAGAAGGCTTTTATTTCACCTTCAGTCATATTTTGCTTTTTGGGTTTTTTTTTTTTTTTACATGGAAGTGACACTTGCTGTTGGAAGTTCCCACAATCTCTCCCACTGCCTTTGTGCAAGATAGGCTTTTCTTGATTTTGGCAGTGGTATTTTAAAGATTTGACACATTACATGTCACAGTTTCATCTCTGGGCTCCTTTCCTTAGAATCATTGCATCAAAAAGTTTTCATCTATTATGAATGCCATGGAAGAAGTCTTCTATAAAAAGCGGTAAAAACAGGACTTTTAGAAACTGTCAGGCCAGTGCCCCAAAACTGCACAGAGAAACTTGAGCTGTATCCCAATAAAACTAAGCAGCACTGGGTCAAGCAAAGGCTCCCCAGCCCACCCCAAGGTGCAACTCTTGTGCGATTTTTATCTCCAGTCCTTTTGCAATGTCCTTCAGTCATATTTTGAATTTGAGGAATGAAGTATTTTAACACTCAAAACACAGGATACAAAATAAAATGCAAACTGTAGAAAATCATTGTGCATTCTTGTATCCGATAATTTGTGCTTGAAATAATAGACATAACATCTGGATTTTGCTTCTGGACCATCATTTAATGGGTACTACAATGTTTTTGAATAATTGGTCAAGGGGCTGTGAAACAAGCATGAAATCCATATTAGTGTCAAAACAGATCTGTATTGTGTTATTATGTTTGCTACTTTGATATACAGCTCTGAGAAATGGACTTCATGCAGCTGTCATAATAGGAAATGTGAACTGCTTTATATATATTGCTGACACAAGATAACTCAACATATAAAATGGAAGTATAGAATCCCAAATATAACAGAACTTCAAAAATGAAGTATGAGTAGCATTGTCCATCATGATGTCAGCATGGTTAACCAGTTGTGTAGCATAAATGGAGGATATTCAAAATTGAAATCATTTTATATTGATACATTTATAATTCAAAATATATTATTTAATGTTCTATTGGTTGATGCAGAGCTATTGTGGAAGCCAATCACAATATGAGGGTACATGGAATTTGTTCTCTAGTAGAACTAAAAGTGATAGCATATTCTACTTTGTTCCACTAGCTCTGAAAAGAACATCTCCCAAAATACAAAAAAAAAAATAAAATAAAATAAAAATCATGTTTTTTTCAGTGTCTTGGGCAAGGGTAGGGTTGGGGGTTGTGCTGTGGTATTTCAATAACTGGATTTCCATTTAACTAATGTAAGCATTTTTTGTTGTCAACTGTGCTGTTGCATTCACTACTGGAGTCATCAGCACATCCTTAGCTATGTCCATAGAGACAAATAAGGACATGAAACCTTCAAGGTAGAATCAGAGCATGGAGTTGATTAGCAATGCCCTTTAAAAGCAGCATAAGAAATAATAATTCATTTTAAGCAATTTTTTGATGTTTATGGCAAGTTAGTAGTCAAATGACAAGATGATGTTCTGCTTTCAGCACACTTAATTGCATACAGATATGAACTTAGAGGAACTTTAAAGAAGTATTCAAGCTTCACTTGTGACCCTGAAAGAAAGGTTTTTCTGTGGAATTTCTGCAAACACATTTCTATGCTTTATGGTTGAGGTGGTGACTACAAGGATACTCACAGAACAAGCTACAGCACACTGAATGTCATCCCATGTATAGTAAGACAGTTGGAAGATTTTAGATTTGGGTAGAAGATATTCCTTAGAAGGAACATGGCTGCTATTTTCACATCTGAGGGAGTTTCATGGGGAAGGAATAGACTAAATCCAAACTTGGCTAGTGCTACACCTTGACCAGGGCAGGCGTCACTAATGGATCACTACTCCTTTTCCTGATGAGATTTAAAAGACCTTGGAATTGTTCCTAACACTCCAGCCAGTCACTATTATCCAGAATTTTCTCAGGAGCTGGATTTGAAATATAAAGCATGCCAGAGGCTTCATGATTTGTCATTTCAGAATATATACAGTTTATGAAGTGTGCCCAAAGTGGAATACACCCAGGTGCTGTAGAGGTAGATTTTAGACCCATATTAATAAGTTTCTAAGTTTTAAATATGTTCAGAATAGCATGGGCTGTTTATAAGTCTCCTGGAAGTGCTGGGGGACACCCTGGAAAGGTGCTTTATATGAGATTCATGTAAGAAAGTGTGAAACAGCAAGGCAACTTAGACAATTTTCAACTCTATGGTTGAGAATATAAGTGTGGGTCAAAATATCCAGAACCTCAATATTTTTTAAAAATATAAACACTAAATATGATGGAAAATATTACAGCCACTAAAATTTAATTAGCTTTCTTTTCCTGATTCTTTAATGTAGTAAGAAAGAGAGAAGAATATCTATCGTCTATCAATTATCTATCATCTATCTAATCTACCATCTATCTACACTTACCTACTACATACATGTGTGTGCATGTGTGCATATGTGTGTATATATAATCTGAATATTGTATTTGTATCTTATCATAGAGGCATTTCTAAAATATTTGTGGGGTTTAAAATTTTAAATCAACATGATTATAATGCTTATTTTATATCTGAAAAATTTTGAAAGACCAAATACCTTAAATATACATTATTTTTCTCTATACTTGAACTTTAAACTAGAGGGCAGGGCACTTGTAGGTATTTGTCTTCTTGTATTCTATTCCATCAACAACCATGACATTTATTAATCTTTGAGCTTCTCCCCCACCATTTATTAATGAGTAACATCTTGTTCAATGTCACAGGTTTGAGCAGCATGTAACAAACATTTGTGAAATTTCTTTATCTCCAACAGTGAACATCAAAGCCAACAGATATTCATTACAAGGGGAGAGAGGAATGACTTTACCAATGAATAGATCTAGGAGGAAATTCTCTATATAATGTGTGTGTATGAGTGTACATGCCTGTTCGCATGCCAAAAAAAAAAAAAAAAGACAGCGTTTATCGAAGAAATAAGGAGGAATAAAAGCGTGTTGGCATTGAGAAGTGAGTCTAACCCACTTGAGCATATTTTACTAGCCAGTGATGTGTGATATTTGATATGATCATATGCTGCCTAACAAGTCATATTTTGTTTCTTGCAAGAAGTGTTCAATTTCCTTTGGCATAGGAAGTCAGAGAAGTTCATAAAGGTTTCCCTTTCCGTCTCTCTTGCCCTTTCTGCCTCTAATTCCCTACTCACACAGCCAAATTTTGTTGGTAGCTATCCTTTCTTTCTTCAAACTGAAAACAGTATATATTTGATGGTTTGGAGGTGATGTTTAAGAAAGGAATCATATGTGGGGACTTTTTTCTTTATATAAGGTTGTTAGCTATTTTCAAATGGATAGATAATATGTGCAGTTTTAAGGCAGATAGAGCATGCTTTTAATTTCATTCTCTATAATACTAATCTTCTCAATTGTGCATGTTAATTAAATCATTTGCACCAACTGTACCTAGAATCTGAAGTATTTCTCAATTCTTGGAAAGAATCTAATAGAAGTAGAATAGCATTTCTTTTTGTCGCATGACCAGCTCTTTCTGCTACTTTAAGGTCACATACAATCTTAGTTGTGATGTTGGTTCCTGAAAAAGAATGTCATCAGAGGCTTTACAGGTTGACAACATTATGAAAAATCATATGAACAGTATCTAAAACTATTAATTTCCATAAATTTAATTCTCTTTGTATATTAGCTATAATCAGAAATACATAAGAAGTTATTAATAATATTATATAATAAAATTAGAGGGACTCATATTGGGACCTAATGTTCCTAGAGGCTGATATAAAAGATATTTTAAGTATTAATAAATAGTGTAGGGAAGGAAGAGGAAAGGTTCTTGTTTTATCACTGCTTTTGACAACATATATTTCTCTCCTCCTTAGACTAAAAGCTCTCCACTTTCATGACTTAAATATGTTCTTTTTGGTCAGTATTATACTTTTACTAACAAGCTAAATTTTCCTATAGCAAGAGTAAAATATTTGGGCCATACTTTTATGTCAACATGCTAGAATTAACTATTTGATGCTTAGTCTTAACCGAGTCCAAATTCCTTAGTAGAACATTGAAGACCCTCATACTCTGATTCGTGTCTATTTCCCCAGTGTCATTTCTCATCATATTCATATTAAACTACAAGATATTTTCTAAACAAGCCAGCCTTTTGTGCAGCTCAACGACTTTGCAATCATTTTGCTTCGTCTGGGATTCCATTCCTGTTTCATCTGCTGGTCAGTTTCTAATTATCCTTGAGATCCTTCTCTCCCAGACAGTGTGAGTAGTGCTTCTTTTAAGCTGAGTTCCATGGGTGGTGGGGGGAGGGGGGCACTTAATTACCTAGTGTTGAAGAGCAAGAACCACACCTTATTTCCCTTTATTGGTTACCAGCACTTTGTTCTTTCTTTTGAGTCCTTTCATTGGGTCTTGTTTGCTCACATTATAACTTAGCAGGAGCATGTAATGAACAAAATTGATCAACAGCATTTTGCTAGCTAACAAATATTTATGTTCCAAACACTATGCACAGAGAATACAGCAGTGAACAAGACAAACAGGGTCCCTGGTCTCCAGAGACATTGTCTAATTTTCTTCTTGAATTCTAATCTAGAACCACAATTCTTTTTTTTTCTTTTATTATTATTATTATTTTATTTAAGCATATTATGGGGGTACAGATGTTTAGGTTACGTATGTTGCCCTTACCCCCCCGCCCCCGAGTCCGAGTTTCAAGCATGTCCATCTCTCGGATGGTGCACATTGCACTCTTTGTAGAACCACAATTTTTTACTCCATTTTTCCCTGGTTCTCAGGTCCACTTCCAAAACATATCTCCTAAATCCTACTTCATGTTGTCCTTGTTTTGAGAACCCATTTGGATAAAGCCAACTTTTTTAGCCTTTAGGTCTGAAACTCTTAAACAAAATTTTGTATGTCTGTCTGTCTCCATAAAACTAGAAATATGGGCAAAATGTGCTCCCAACTTTTGCCCTTGGAAATCTACACTGGTTGGTTCAGTCCCATTCAGTTATCTCCTGAGAGTCTGAGAGTTGGTAAATGATGAGTCCATACTTGCTAAATAATGGAAAATAAGGAAACATATTAGCACAATTAGAATAAAGTGTTAAATTACACGGAAATTTACAAATGATCACCTGATAGAGCTATGATGGGATTCATGATGACTCAGTGAAACTTTTATCAGTGTCGTTTATTTTCATCGTTTGTTGTTTAAATGTGCCAACTATTCTAGTTTAGCTTAGGCAGGGAGGATGATTATTTCTTTTTCTAATTCTGACTAATGTGCAAGAGGTTATGAATGATATGCGAAAGTATAGCTCCTCAAAATTTATTCATTGATTTAACGAATCTTAAATTCAGAATAATTGAATTGAAATGTCAAATTCAAAATCAAATGTCAGAGGACTTTTGCAGTAAGCCTTTCTCTATTAGATTGTTTTCTACATGTGAATTGTAAAAGAATGCTAATTCAGCCTGGAAAGAACATCACATTGTAATGGGAGTTGAGGTTAAATGACCAACCCACTGTAATTTATATTGAGGGAAATAGAGTTTCTAAAAGTCCATTTTACCAACTCTATGAAAAGTGTTTGGAAACTATAGCAAAGTACATTATTCTCAGATTAAGAGATAGTATCGATAAAAATTCTTCTAGATTTGGTAGATCAAAATACAATTTGGTGGTACTTTCTAGATCATGTTTTTCCATATATTGTTTTATCCAATTCTGACTACAACACTGTAAAATAGGAAAAATACTACTAATTCCATTCTATGAATAATGCTCAGATAATTAGTGACTTGCCAAATTAATAAAGCCAAAATTTGGTGGATTGGAACTTGAAGTCACATGCTTTTACCACACTGTCCAGTCTTAGGCTATTATGAATAGTCAGTGCCTTATGGGTATTAGGTATCTTCTAAACAAAAACAAAATACCCCAAAGACCTCATCCCTGTACATATTATTATAAATTTTATTAATGTAACATCTTTAGCACCTATTGTGGTCAAGCACAGGGTAGGCAGTGGTTTTCTAAGATGAGTAAATGTGGTCCCAGGGCCTAAGAATCTAAGAGAATAAAATATTTTTAATAATATGGCTAGCGTTACCCAGTTAGATAAGAGAGTTTAAATTGCAACCTTCCATATCATGTAACATAAAAGGGACAGACTCATAATAGTGCCATGGAGAGTGTGATAATATGATATATTTATGTGTGTGTGTGTGTGTGTGTGTGTGTGTGTGTATTTGTTTTCACCATGGTTCCTGGCTCATCACTCCCATAGCTCTTGTTACTTACTAAGTGACTAAAACAATAAGCATATCTTTTGTTAAAGCATCTGGCCTTTTGTCTTTGGTTCCTAAAGCAGCTTCGGAAATGCTTCAGAGCAATGAAGGTAAAAGACAGTCTTTGGTTATAATGTTGGGGTGATTTAGGCCTCAGAAGCAGGACTCGGAAAACAGAACCTCTCTCTCTTAACCTTCTCCTGCCTTCCTTTCACTTGCTTCTTTTTCTCTTTGAGGCAGGACTCTAATCTTCCCCCATGTTTTTGTCTTGAAGCTGGCCAAAAAGAAATTCTCTGACCAGTTTTGTTTGATTGTAGGTCATAAGACTATCATTTCAGAAGGGGTCCTGTCCCCTACCCTGGAAGAAGGAATGCTACCAGAGGCCAAGAAGAATCAAGAGATAGGCCTTGATGAGCTTCTCCACTAATTATATTAGTATCAGATCATACCCCTTTTGTCCAATCATATTTATACATGGTCGTACATGCTTCAGTCATGCCTATCCAATGCAGTCTCCATAAAAGGCCAAAGAGGACTGGGTACAAAGAGCTTCTGGAAGCTGAACTTGTACAGGCCTGCAGGAAGGTACAGAAGAACTCATCCACATTTTGGCAGGATGGCACACCCCAACTCCATGGGAACCAAATCTGTGCTTGGCACCCTTTCAGATCTTCCCCTAGGTATCTCTTCATCTAGCTGTTTATTTCTATGCTTTAAAATATCCTTTATAATAAACCAGTAAACACAAATCTTTCCCTGAGTTTTGTGAGCTGATCTAGCAAATTAACCAAACACAAAGAGGGGGTCATGGGAATCTCAATTTGAAGCTGGTAGATCAGAGGTTCCAGAGGCCCAGACTTAAAACTGGTATCTGACGTTGGGGCAGTCTTATGAGACTAAGCCTTCAACCTGTGGGATCTGATGCTATCTACATGGAAATAGCATCAGAATAGAATTGGATCACAAGATCCAATTGATACCAGGTGGTGTGTGCTAGAGAACTGACTGCTTACATGTTGATGAGGAGAAATCCCTACACGTTTGGTTTACAGAAGTCTTCTATGTTGATGTGGTGTGAGAGCAGAAGAAAAACAGTTTGCTTTTTCTAATCAGACAACAAACTGATACAAGCCAGGAAAAATGAGAAAACATAGGCATGTTCATCAAATCATTCTTTTTATCTTTTACCAGTTTTCAGTTTTTTTAATTAAAGGAAGAAAAGAAGAAACTCAATGGATATTTCTCTGAATAGAGAATAGCTAACTCTTGCATCTCAGATCAGTGATGACATCTTTTAAAAATATTTTCTTAAATAGCAATAAACTTAGTTCTTTCAGATATAGTAAAACCTCAGCATCCTTAACGGTCTCATCTTCATGGTAAACCATAAAAGCCTGTGCTGGGTAGAATAACTAAATTCAAGTGAAATAGAATGGGTTGAAGCTCACAAGATGGTGGACTTGGAGTGCTATGTGAGGTGGTAAATAAAAAATGTTTTGGGTGCTTCTGTAAAGCCAAGAGATAATGATAAATACAATAAAGCCTTTATTAGGATAAAGCTATATCCATCCTATTTCAAAAATTAATTTTCCGTAACAGCCATCTGTGTTATAGCTCTAAAGAATCCATGTGGTACATTTTGCGTAGAATTTCATAATAGGCATGTGACTGTAAAGTAATCTAGTTGTCAAGATTCTGAAAAATGTCCATCAGGGCTATACACCCTGAAAATAAACCAGAATCTTACATATCAAATAGGCATCTCAAAACTAACATGTCCACAACCAAACTCTTTATTTCCACTCCACATGCATATTCAATCCTGAACCTTATTTGTCAGTTACTCAGGCACTGAATCTTCCAATCATCCTTAACACCTCCCTCAATCCCACATGTAATTCATCAGTAAGTTCTGTTTATTCCATCATCAAAATATATTCAGAAACTATCAATATTTTACTTCTACCTTAGTACTGGGTACCATTATCTCCTCTGTAGATTATTGCCTCCCCATGGGTTTTCCAGCTTCTAGCTTTCTTTCCTCAACCATCTCTTCTCTCAAGGTCAGTCAGAATGATCCTATTAAAATGTAAACCAGTTCATTTCTCTCCTCTTTTCAAAATCTTCCGGTGTCTCCCCATCTAACCCACAATAACGAAGTACTTTTCTAAGACCTGTTCCATGCCTGTGATCTCCCTGCCTCCACCATGCCATACCCTCTGATCTCAACCCATCCTCTTTCATTGTCCCTCACTGACTCTCTTCCAGTCACAAAGTCCTCCTTGATGTCCTCCCACCCTCTGGGCCTTTGCACTTTCTGTTCCCTTTGTCTGGAATCATTCATCCCAAAGATTAATAAATAGCAGCTAAGATCAGAGGCAAGTCCAGGTTATGTAGGGCCTACAGCTTATAAAATTTGGGGGATCTCTTTTAAAAAAAGATTATGACACTTTGCATACAATATTCAACAGAGGGCCACAGAATAGGCCCATATAACTGAGGGAACTGAAGTTTTAACTTCATTAGCCTCATATATATCCACCTCTTATCTAACACTATGTGCCATGAATTTCTCTAAATGCTTTATATATACTACCTAATTTAATTTTCATAATAATCCTTTGGGGGAGATATTATCCACATTTTATAGACTGGGAATCTGAGGCACAGAGTGGTTAAGTAATTCGTTCTAGGTCAAAGAGCTAGAAGAGGCCCAGGTCTAAGTATTGAGCTTGAATTGGCTCCAGAGACTGTGCTTTTACCCCAGGGTACATTGAATCTGCATGTCCTGCTCTCTCATTGCCTCCAAAGTTCTGATCAAACATCACCTCATCAGAGAGGCCTTCTCTGGTCACCTTACCTTTCATCACTATCCCTTTTCTAGCCCCACACCCTCTCTCATTTTTGTTCACAGCGTGTATCACCACCTGATATGTTAGGTACTTATTTATCATCTATTGTCCATCTTCATCTGCTGAATGTAAACTCTACTTTGTCTCTATTGTTAAAAGATTTGTTTTTTTGATGTCTGTAATTGTGCCTGGCATTTTTCAGGTTCTCAATAAAATTCTGCGGAATGAATTCTTCCTTCATACTCAACATCCAAAGTATGATTCAGTAATGACTATGATTGTCAAGAAAAAAATTATTATGTACAGCATACTATGTTTAGCAGTAGTAAGTGATAATTTTTAGATCAGTGGTTCTCAAAGTATGGTCCGTGGACAGGCAGCATCAGCATCTCCTGGGAGCTTGTTACAAATGCAAATTCTCAACAAGCACATGAAAATATGTTCAACATCACTAGTCATTAAGGAAATGCAAATCAAAACCACAATGAGTTACTATTCCATACCCACTAGGATGACAATAGTCAAAAAGACAGACTACAACAAGTGTTGATGAGAATGTGGAAAAATTGGAACTCATATACTGCTTATGGAAATGTAAAATAGTACAGCTGCTTTTGGAATATAGTTTGGCAGCTCTTCAAAAAGTTAAACATAGAGCTACCATATGACTCAGCAATTCCACTCCTACATATATAGCCAAAAGAATTGGAAACATATGTCCACACTAAAACTTGTACTGGAATGTTTATGGAAGAATTATTCATAATAGCCAAAACATGGAAACAACCCAAATGTCCATTAATTGATGAATAAGCAAAATATGGTATATCCATACAATGGAACATTCTTCAGCCATAAAAAGGAATGAAGTACTGATATATACTACAATATGAATGACCCTGGAAACTTTTATATTAAGTGAAAGAAGCCAGACACAAAAAAGCCACATATTTTATGATTCTGTTTACATGAAATGTCCAGAACTGTCAAATCCATAAACACAAAAAGTCGATTAATGATTGCCAGGGGCTGGGGGGAAAGCGGAGAATTGGAAATGACTGCTAAAAGGTACAGAGCTTCTTTTAGGGGTGATAAAATGTTCTGGAATTAGATAGTGATGGTGATAGCTATGGAACTCTGCAAATATACTAAAACCTTTGAACACTTTAAATGGTAAATTTTATGGTATATACAAATTTTTAAAAAAAGAAATGCAAACTTTGGAGCCCCACCCTAAACCCACTGAATCAGAAACTCTGGGGGTATGTCCAGGAGAGGCAGACCTCCAGGTGAATCTGTTACATTCTTGAGACCTGCTGTTTTACATAAATTTTCTTCCAAAGAATGGCTTTTAAAAAAGTGTCTGCCTTAATGGAGTTTGATTGGTTTGGAGGTTTGAACTAAGTCGGTCAGTAATAGATGTAGCACTAGTGTAAAGTGTGCTATAGAGGTAGGAACACAGGATTTGATGTGTGACAATGTAGTTTCCAGAACCAGGTTATTAGCTCTCTTTCTTTGGGCAGAACACGCATACTTTCCAAGTCTCAACTTCCTCATTTATAGGACTATAGGGCAAATCAAATGAGACTATAGGTACAGAACCTTTGAAAACTGAACAACCCTCAGCCAGGGTGGGCAAACTATATCCAGCATCCAAATCCAGCCTCTTTTGTTTTTGTACAGCCTGTGAGCCAAGAATTGTTTTTACATTTTAGAATAATTTTAAAAATCCAAAAAGAAATAATATTTTGTGATATGTTAAAATTATATGAAATGATTTCAGCATCTATAAATAAAGTTTTATTGGAATAAGCCATACCTATTTGTTTAAGTATTGTCTATGGCTACTTATGCACAGAATAGTTGTGACTGAGATCATATATATGGTCCATAAAGCCTAAAATATTTACTATCTGATCCTTTAAAAGAAAAACGTACTGATCCCTGCTCTATACATAGAAACTATTGTTGTTATGCTTATTTTACCGATGTATCAGCTGCTGAACTACTGCAGCCAATAAGAATTTGGCTTTGTAGAGGTGGTTTTGGTGGAGATATATCCAGGAAAGCATAATGGAATTTGAAGAAATTTGGAGAAAGGAAACTAAAGAGATGGATTGGTGGCCAAGTGAGGAGAGACAAAAGGGATTAGAAGCTTCCAGTTTGGAGTAGGAAGTCTCATAAAGATTGATATTGAAACTAATGAAATCTTGAATAGGCCAAATACCATTCCTGCCCACAAGGTATTCCTGATGGACCGCAATAGACTAGCAAACTGAAGAAAGACAAGAGTGGCCTTGGTGTCCACACTGGAAGGAAGAGGGCCTCAAGGTACCCAGCTCACTAATGTTGATACTCCTGAGAGACACTTTATCAGATTGTATAACTTGAAAATATTTTCTGACAACAAAAACAGCACAAAAACAACAAATGAAATTTTAGCTGAGCAAGTCCATTTCAAAGTGAACTGAGCAAAGAAAGACCTAAAGATGGAATCTGATTGTCTTTAGTTGAGAAAACCCTCCATTATTTTGTCCCTACATGTGTTTTATTTATTCCTTTATTGTGTGGATCTTCGCCGGCTTCCTGCTAGCTTTAAAAAGACTTAATATGTACTGTTGATTGTGTTTGGCTAATTTCTTTCTTTTTTCTCCCTTCAGCCCCCAAGTTCCTCCTATTAAGAGGAACACAGCTGGTAATTTGGCCCCACCTCATAGGAAAGATGGATTTTAAAACAGGATGGAAAAGCACAGGTGATTCAAATACCCTTTCTATGTCATGCATTTAACCCTCTCATTTAATTTCCCCTTCACTGAGACACTTCCTTTTTTAAGATTGCAAACATAACCTGCACCTGCAATTACTCGTTAGAGAAATTAGTCTTGTGCTTTTCTCCTTAGGAACAAAGAAGCATTCGAATGTTTAGCTGACTAAATGCCAGCCTTTGTAGACATAGTTTCAAATTGGATTGGAATCCAAGTGTAATTAAACTCATAAAAGATACTACCCTTGCAAATGGTTTTTCTTTGGAAATATCTAAGCACATATTATAAACTAGATTATTTACCTGGCTATAAAACATCTCAGGATTGACAGAGTAAAACTTTGCAGCTCTCAAGGTGGGATGATACTACTGATCAGACTCTAGTAAGGCATCTTGTAGATGTCATGGTTAAATATTATATTTTTAACATAATATGTTTAAATATTATATTTTAATATATTATTTTTTAAATATATTATTACATAATTTTAATATATATTTAAATACAAATAAAATGTTTTAAAATGTTTAAAGTCTACTTTATATAAATTGTAGATATATACTGTTTTAACATTAATAATCTCATGTGCTTCTATGATTCACACCTGGTAAACCTCTATTGTCAATTCTATTAGTTCTTTAATATTACAGTATTCACATAGTTGCTAAATGCATTTATTTTCTGCAAATGTTTACCACACATGTTTTAAACTGGATTTCTTTAGAGGCAGTAATAATTGAATATATTTTCTTGACAATATAGGCTTTGTTTACATGTTTTGAAACAAGCTGATTGAAAACAAGAACACTAAATTAAGATCCAGATTGTTACTCTAAATGATGCTAAATATAAAAATACTTAGGAAAATTAAAATCCTTGACTATTTTCTGGCTCCCATATGAATGGTTATAAGGGTTACTGAGATAACTTAGCTTCACTCTGATACTTATATGCTGCATTCACACATTGCTGGGAGACTGGGTGGCATATTCAACAAGCATACAAACTAGTAATTCAGATTTGTCAACTTGCTCTCATCAGAAAATGAAGTTTCGTCCAGAGCCATGTTATCTTTCACTAAAATTCAATAGAAAGCCAGAGTACTAAGAATAAAATGCTTAAGTTTAGGACTATGTCTCTTCTAATATGGAAAAATTAGTGTCCTTAGATATCAAAACTTTCCCTTTTCAGATAGAAAATCATTTTGTTGTTGCAGAAAATAGTTTCACACATTAAAAAGTTAAATTAATTTTCTAACTAGATCTAGTGCTAGCCATTTGAATAGAAAGACCCTGAATCCAGACTCCCAAATGTCAGGCTAATAACATGGGTCATGTCATGACAGAAATTTGTCATGAATAAATGGTTTCTTGTAAGTGACCTGGGAAAAATAAACCAATGTTCTACATAAGGATGTAACTTCACAATCTATTCTCTATGGCACCCAAGTCAGAGAGAAATGATCAGTTACTAATGGGGCAATACCAGGTTAGTCACATTATTATTTGCCTGCATGAATAAGAATTAAGATTCTTTTCAACTTCTGGAAGGTCACCCATTCATCGTTATAACTGCTGAATGCTTAGATCTGCAGGTACTACTGAACTTTCTGAGCCCTCTCCCAAAACTTCAATATGTCCCATAATCTCCACTAAAGACAAACAAAAGTTTTGCACTCTTCTCATCCATGTTGCCACAATTAAGTGACAATAGTGAGCTCTACAGGTTCAACCTTAAAGGGACAGATCATCCAAGGCAGTCAAAGAGCTCTAAACTTTCAGCAGAGAAAACTGAATGCATTGGCTAAGAATGCCACTGGAGTATTAGTGGAAGACTACATAAAAAGTGGCTAAGAGCCTGAGTTTTAGAGTCACACCGGACCCAAAGTTTTGCTCTAGTATTTATTTGTAAAATTATTCAAACTCTCAAATGCTCACTCTGCTCATTGGTAAAATGGGAAGAATAATAGTACTTAGATTATAAAGTTGTTAGAAGATTTAAATCAAAATAATGCCTAGAGAGTGCTTAGTACAGAGTCTGTCTGGAATACGGTAAATTTTAGATAAACAGTAGCTTTTGCTATTGATATTAGACATTTCCAGATAAAAAGGTTTAAATAAGAAAGACCTTACCAAGAGTAATAGATGTTTTTCTGTTTACCCCTCCATTTTCCAACTCTTTTTTACCCTCCTCCATGCCCCAGGAGACTACTTTGGCTTTATTTTGGGTGTGGCCAATGAGAGACACTAGCAGAAGAATGGATAGAAATGGAGTCAAGATATTTATTTTCCCAGTTTCCAGATGAACACCCTCCGGTTGGCTGTGTCCCTTTACAAAAAGCCACAACTCAATTTTGGTAACCCCTTCTACAGCTGCACTATATTCTCCCTCCCTTTGGCCCTGTTGAGTTTGTCACCTATTTCCTGACCCAATACACCCTAATACATCAGAGTCTAAGTGTATCCTGTTGGCCCAGAAAGCTTAGTGTATCCTAGAGAAACCCAAGTGGTAACCTGGAAAAATGAAGATATGTGTACAATCTGAAAGGTTACATAAAGGCATAAAAGGAGACTTCAGAAAGATGGCTTGAAACACAAGGAACAGGTTTCAGATAGTTTGTAGTTGGTCTACCAAAATAGCATCTGTGGCTGTGTCACTTTTGTGTGATTTCTTATGTTTGCCATGGATGCTGGTTTCTCTGCATAAAGGAACTTAGCTCATTAGGGCAAAATAGCACAACCATTTCGTTTCTAAAGTCCAGTCTGCTTTTATAGGCTTCACCATGAACGTTTTATAGCAACATTAACGTAGGTTCTGTGGACTTCTAAGACTTGGCACAAGGCTACCTGCAGGGTATTAAACTTTAGTTCAGGAAACACACACACACACACACACACACACACACACACACACACACACACACTAATTGGGAGAATCCCCAGTGATATTTGATACAAGAGAAAAAGGAAGCCCAAATGGGAAATAAAGCATAAATGAAGAAAAAAACATTCTCTAATATGCAGTAATCTGATAGCAGTGTTAACTTTATACAGCTGTCAATGCAGTCAAGTGTGAGTCAGAATTTCCAATTAGGGGATAACAAAGACTCCTAAAACATCCCTTTTATACAAGTAATCAGATGTCCTATGACAACTGGAAGGCCAGCATGATATATTGTTTGGAGCTTAGGACCCTTCTTATTTTCCTTTTCACAATTCTTGGCTACTTAAATTGTCCCCACAGGAAAGCTAAAATAGGTGTAATTATTAGGATATAGGAGAAAACACTAGGGTCTCAAGTCTCTTTGGGATTCTATGAAGGATTCTAACATTTCTGAGAGGTACCTCGTGGCCGAATATGCCAGCTCTGCAACAGCTCTGTTTTTATCCATGTTCTACGCTGGACCGCCTTCTAGGCTCTAGTTTAAAGAAAGAATTCCACTGGTAAAAATAGTAATATGAAAAATTCCAGAGTCACTGTCTTGGATTTACATACATGTGTTAGCGACGAATACCTCTGTATATTATTGAATCCTAAACGTTTCATCTTTTTCTCACGATATACTACAATGTCAATGGTTGGGCGCTACTTAGGAGATTAAACTATCTTTATACCATGTAGCAGTTTAGATTAATCCTTTTAACTGTATGAGTGTGCACATATGAAAGACCTTTCATACTTATCTAGATCAGTCCTTGTATTCCTGTTTTATCTAGGCAACTAGATAATTATGAGGTATTTTCATGGAAACTAGCTTTTAAATGTGGCAGAGCCTTATCTTTAACATAAATATTTTGGTAAACTATCTCACAGGGGCATCTTTATCACAACTTTAATTAAGACCACATTTGTACTGGAAAAGTTTAAGTCTTAATTTTAATAGCTTTTTTTTGTCATTTTGGAAATGTTTGTCCCAATGAGTAGGCAGCTTGCTTGTGTGTGCATTGCACACAGTAACATAATGAATGCTTAATATTAGCTATAATTACATACTGACAATGTGAATGTCTTTTGAAAAATGATTGCTGGTTTTGTTTTTCAAAGGTAATGGAAACCCTTATACATGTCAATAAACTGCAGCAGAAGCCCCAGCAGGAATAGTCGAGAGGCAAATGGAATAAAGCTGTGGTATTAAAGCATTTGAGGAGTTTGTAATTCTAAACTAAAAATAGTTTTTCCCATAATGGTGTATTTTTATGTTACTTTTTATTTATTGGCAGAGAACAAATTTCCCTCTAGCTAACATCTTTTGTCATCTGGTTGCATGTAGTCAAAAGTTCTATCTTTAGAGCAATCTGTGTGTTTTGTTCATCAAATAAAAAAGGAAAGGACTCTGCTTTCTATTTGACTGTTAGTAATTCAAATATTATCTTGTTGCTAAACAAAGTATCCTTAATATAAATTTTCATTTTATTGCTGTAATACAACCTCATTCATGCATGTTAATATTTTCAGACCAATTTAAGAGTCAGTTTATATGATAAGATATAATACACTGTCCTTTGTTCAGTTAAGTTGCATTCGATGCTTTAAGAAGACTGTCATGGGATCTAAAACTTGACTGCCAATTTATGAAACCTATGGCAGTTCAGATACTAGTTGTGGATGCAACCTGTATCCATATAAGTGATGCCTTGAAGATTCAGCCATGGTTGTCTCTGCTTAGGCACCAAGAGTGTGATTAGTTGGATTTCTGGGTTCATAATAGTTAAAATATTTGTGATATATACTATTTCAGGAGTTTCTCTAATTTGGCTTTTGGAAAACATTAAAAAGGCTAAGTCAAGTGAGATAAAATATGAGCAAATTTATATAACTAATTTGGGCACTCTATATTCATTAGCATTGCTTTCAGCTACTATCGTGGCTTATGTTTTCTCAAATGACAAGAGCTTTAGGGGTGTATAGTCCAGGAATCAAATGGCAGCTCAACGATGCCACTGAGAACCCAGCCTACTTCCTGCTACCTCATTCCTAACAGGTAATTTTTACCTTCCTTATGTTGAGAAAGTCATTGTCCCTCCAGACTCACATTTAACATTTATACAGGAAAGAAAGCCTGATAAATTCTCCCTAAATCTCATTGACCAGAACTCTGCTCATGACCAACACAAGCTGTAAGACAGGCTGTGGAATCAAGGACTTTGTTTTCTAATCTCTATAGAACAGAAGAGGGATGGAAAAGGGTGTCGAGTGAACCAAAGTATAGTATCTTCTTACTAAGGAATTCTATTAATTATTTTAGCCGCAGGCCAAAATATGGGCATTCTCATGTCCTTCTTTTGTCCTTCAGAAATGTTTTAGAAACGCATGCTGGTCATAGCCAGTTGGCCACAGAGGCTCTCATTTCTCCCTGCATTTTCTTCAGAGTCCAGTTACTATGATAAACCAGATAGTAGACGCTGTTGCCTAGCTAGAATTCATTTATCCACTTTTTTGTACTATTACAACCCCACCTTTTATCAGATATCCTTCCAAGTTTGGGTATCCATATGTCCCAGGTGAAACCAAACTCACCCCAGTTTTAGGGAGGGCCTGATTATTTTAAGAGTAATCTTGCCTATGACTGCTTCTAGGCATGTGACCCCATTTTGACCTAAAGTGTAATAAAAAGTCTTCTGGGAACTAAGGGAACATTTCCTTGCTCTTATGAAATATCCATAGGAAATCAGGTTCTCTTTGCCCCCTGTATATATTAATAGATATGATGCTTGGGACTGCCACATCCATCTTGCTACTATATATAGAATGATGCCACACTTAGAGAGCAGAGGAATAGAAAACATCTGGACTCTTGATGATATTGCTAAATCAGCATTCCTTGAAACCCACTCCATTTTTGAACTTCTAGTCAAGTGAGACCATTCATTCTTTCTTATTTTAATCAGCTAGAGTCTGGGTTTCTGTAACTTGCAGCCAAAAGCATCTTAATTTTTATGAATTGTGTAAGATCTTTGTCCCAAAACGTTTTAAGAACTTGGCTGTTATCTTTGCTGCTTGTAACTCAAGTTAAAGGGGGTTTCCCAGAGAGACATCATTGCATAAATGTACTATGTGCATCAGCACCTTTAGAGCCAACTTACTACCAAGAATGTGCTAAGAAATAGCATTCTACTCCATACTACTTCCAGCTCAGAATTTTGCCAATCCAGGGAAATAAGCTACAGGTGCAATGCAGATCAAGTGGGAAACATTTTTAGAAAATTGGTAAACAAGTGGAAATTCACCAGCAAAGTTATACCGGGACAACTGAGAGATAAGTATTGTGAAATGCATTAGAATCTACAAGGCCAATAGGCTGTCAAAATGTACCAGCAAAACAGTCAAAGGGACCCTTGAAATTGAACTGGATGTTAGGCTAATTGTGCAGCAAATAGAAGCAAGCTACATGCAAGTCAAAAGCTATTGTGCAAAAGCAAACAGGAAGAAATAGACAATGTATTATTATGCTCCCACAGTTCCCAAACTAGACTTGAGGTGGTATGTAGGAAACGAAATGTCTGATTGGGGTTTTAATTTCCTCAAAGTAAAATTTTGCCTGTTTTAGTAGGATTGAATATTCAGACATAGAGCTAAAGGAGAGAGGGAGGCGGGGAGGCAGGGAGGGAGAGAGAGAGAGAGAATAACAAAGCTAAAAAAAAAACACATTATCTTGGTAACAAGACAGAGAGATAAATGATACTAACATACAGGCTATTGCAGAACTTCTTTCACAAAATTATATTGGATTGTTTCCTAAGACACCTGCTCAGTGTTAGATACAACAGAAATCATGCAGTAGAAGCAAATGTCATGGGGAAAAAAGAAAAATGAGACCCATTAAATACCATTTTTTAAAGGCGGTCAGTGTAAGAGAATGCATCATTGATGATTCAAACACAAATGTGTTAGTAAAATGCTGGAAAATAATGGCATAAATAAAGCCCCAAGCAAATTGATTTTCTTTTTAGATTCTCTTATTTTACAAATTATTTATTGTATTTTGTCAGAATCTTGGCATTTGATTAGTAGATGGCATGGTAAAATAGAAAGGTATTGGAAGATATTTATTTAAAATATAAGACATAATGCCCACTTGTGATTAATTTTAGAGACCTTTTCTAGAGAGGTTTAGAGTAAACGATAGTGTTGTTCTTAGCCTCAGTCTAAGTTTTCATACTATTTTGATTACCTAAAAAGAGAAAGGTGTGAAATACATGTATGTATAAATAACCAGGAAATGCTAATGTGAATTTTCTTTATTATTGAAACTTTCTCAGATTATGCAACTCTTGAGTAAAATATTATTGAGACACAATAGCGAACATATGTTTTTCACACATTTAGTAGAAGACAAGTGTTAAGAAGGACTAATCAAAACAGTGACACACAGAAAGTTGGGAGTCTAGAGGAAATTAAATACATGAAATGGCTCATCTCTTTCTTATTCAAACACCTGACAAGTTTCAAGGTTAAAGCCATATTTATGTTTTGGGGTTTTTTTTTTCTTCTCACAATTGGTAAGGTTATATTTATGAATATTATACCACCTAATTTCAAAAATTTCAAATCGGTTGAAAGACTATTTATCATCAGCTTAAAATGGGATGTTAACAACTTTATAGTTAAATTAGACTATGAAAAATGGGTAAAGGTTGTCTGTGGAAAAAAGCTTTTTATGACAAAGATAATTGAACTCACAGAGAGGAAGGTACAACCTGAAATGATTTAGAAAATTCATCATAAAAGTGTGTCATTATATTAATTTAGAGAGAAAATCACTTTTTTATTTACTCATCTCTAATGAATTCATCTCCATCCATTCAGACAGGCTAGGGACCAGCAAAACGTTAATGACGAACGTGTCAAAAGTTGGACTATAACCTTGTCACATTCACCATAAGACTCTCAGCAGTTCTGAACAATTTTCTTGACGTGCCTGAAATCCTCTATGAGAGGAATCTTTTGAAAGCTATTTTGTTGAAAGATAAAAGGAAAATTATTTGGGAGAGTTCTTTTTAGTCATTTTTAAAAAAAATCGATGAGAAACATGATGCATATTCATGGTAGAGAATTTGGAATATGAAGAAAAGCATAAAGAAGAAAATAAAAATGATCTACAATTTCACTTTCCCAAAGTAGCAGTCATTACTCTATTGGTTTATCTTCTTTCATTCTATTTGAATCTTTAAGAAATTATTATAATAGTGTAAATAATTAAAAGTTTTGTGCTATTTTGTTGACTAAACTTTAAATCATAAAGTCCTCCCCAGATGATTCTATTTCATATTCCATTATATATATTTCACAATCTACCTACCTAAATTTGGTGCAGCATTCAAGTTATTTATAAACTTATCAGCAACATTGTAATTTATGTTTCTACATGATCTTTTTGTTCATCTAATGACTTGCTTAGAATAGATTCTGAAAAGTGAAATTTTTGTGTCAAAGGGTATGTTTTTTCCAACATGTAGAAAAGTGATAAAATGAAACTAAAATTATAATTGAATTCACCATATAGAGGACTAACAATTATCAAGATTTTGGTTGTCTGCATCCAACTTTTGAAAAGTTTATTGGGTTATAATTAACATATAATAAACTGCATAAAGTATATAATTTGGTAAGTTTTAATGTAGGTAAATGTGAAACCATCATGACAATCAAAATAAGGAACATATAAATTATCTCCAAAAGTTTTCTTGTGCCCCTAGGTAATCTCACCCTCTTCCTCACTTCTCTCTGTTCCTTCCACCCCTATACTCCATATATCAGGAGAATCATTGACCCATTTCTTTTGTCATTATACGTTAGACTGCATTTCCTAACTGTGCAGCACAGAAAGAAAGGAAGGAAGGAAGAAAGGAAAGAAAAAAGAAAGCAAGGAAGGAATAGAAAGAAAGTAGGCATTATATGTGAGAACCAGTAGAAAATACAGACAGCAGATTCTAACGAATTTTGGGGACATTTAAATCATTAAAAATTTAATATAAAGCAAACATATTTAAAACATTTTAAAAAGTAAAAGAATGGATTGAAACATGACTAAGAAGTAAGAGATTACGGAAAATGATTAAGCAGACTTGAAGATTAAAAAAATATAACTTCTAGAAAGAAACATATAATAATTGAATATTTGAATAAATGGTCATTTTAACAGCTGATTAGAAACACTTAAGAAACAATTAGTGATATAAAGATATCCACAATGTGGGAGAGGATCAAAAGATGGAAAAGATAAAATGGGGTTTGAGATATGGAGGATAGAGTAATAAAATATATTTTATTTCTAAGTGGAATTCTAGAAGAAGAGGAGAAAGAAAATGGGGCTGACATAATATTGGAAGTGGTAATAGCTGAGAATTTTCTAGAGTTACTGAAAGATATCAATTCCCAGAATCGTGAACACTAATGCATCTCAGAAAAGGTAAATAAAGGAAACCCGCTGCTATGTATATATAATGAAATCATATGGAATTAAACACAAAGAGACAACTTTTAAAATAACAAGAGAGAAAAGACAGTACCTTCAAGAGAATAACAATTAGACTGACAACCAAGTTCTTAGAGGCAGCAATGGAAGTAAAAATTCTGTGGAACAATGCTTCACTTTGCTGAAAAATATTTAGAGCTATATCACCTTCAAAGTATCATTCAAGAATGAAAGCAAAATACAGACATTTCAGGCAACAGAGAGCAGTTGATACCAATAGATGCTTACTGAAGGAATTGATTAAGAATTACTCTTTAGGCAGAAAGGAAATGGTCACAAGGGGATGTAGGAAGGTATTATAAGAAAAAATCGCTAACTACTTGGGCATACTTAATCAACCTACTTAATAATTATTTATGAGCAATGACTGTGTGTAGGCTCTGTTTTAAGTGTTTAGGGTGTAACATTGAAAAACCAGGACAACAAAAACTTCCTGCCCTCATGGGGCTTACATTCTAGTGAGTCTCTATACAAATACTGACTGCATAAAGGAATAATAAGGTATCCTTTGTGAATTAAAAAAATAACTGAAATACAGAGCAGCAGAAATAAAATCTCCTAAGTTCTTACGCTGTTCTGAAGGAGAGTAAAGATATAGCTAAAAGTAGATTTTCATAAATTAAGCATGTATGTAAATTTTCTACAGTATCATGAAAAGAACAGAGATCAAATATAAAACTTCCAAACTCAACCAATGTGAAAGAAGGCAAGGAATCAGAGAAAATGACACATTTAAAAAGTCGGGTAAATAGAAGGCAAAGAGTATGATAGAACAAAAGAATTCCAATCTAAGTGGATACATAAGAATCACATTTAAATTAAAACTTCTATAGGAGACTATATAAAATATTTACACAAGGCAAATACAAACAAAATAAAGCTGGCCTAACTATATTAATAACACATGAAATAGACTATAAAGAGCAAGTATTATTAGAGATCGAGAGGACTACCATGTAATAGTAAGAAAGATGTAAAAGTAAGAAAGATTTACCAGAAAGATGTACTGAAGATATATATTGAGACAATATAATTATGCATTTAACAGCATAATATAAATGTCAAAATATATAAATTAAAATTTGACAGAATGTGAAGAGAAATATACAAATTGACCAGCTTACTGGAAACTTTTTAACACTCTTCTTACAAACCGATAGGTAAAATGGGCAAAAAAAAAAAAAGTACAATATGTAAGATTTGAGAAATACAATTAACACACTTGACCTTTTGTACTCAACAATTTCAGAATACAAAAGCTTCTCAAGTTCATGTGGAACACTGATGAAAACTAATAACATGCTGGATTTTATTGCACCTCTACAAATTTAAAAAGACTGGCATCATTAAATATGTTTACCCTAATACAATGTTGCTTTGATCTGCTGTATTAAGATTATGTGTAAGACCTTATTTAGAAAACAATGCAAATCCTAAAAAAATAGGATTAGCTCTTTTACTGGGAAAAAAGTAAGCTACCATTCTGCATATTTTCAAGGCTTCCCAGTTGTTAATTGAACGGTCATGGATAAGTATTCTATTGTTTGTGATTTGGACAATTTAATTTTTTCTATTATAATCACCAATGTGACAATTCTCTTGTTACATAAGTCTTTGTAAGAGTCCAATTATTTTATTAAGGCTATAGTTCCAGAATTGGAATTGTTAGATCAAGGTTATGAATTATTAGACCTAAGATTCCCTTTTGGTATTATCAAACTGTCCTGTAAAAAAAGTCTATGCTGACCAGAAGTATATGAAGGTGTATATTTTACCTATATTTTTGACAAAACTATCGGGAGAAAATTTGTATCTCATTTTAATTACCAATTCTTTGATTAACAATTATTCACGATGTTGAATACGTTTCCACATGTTTCTTTGCCATCTTATGTATTTTTATTGTTTCTTCAATTGTTCAATCATGTGCTTTGTTGCTTTATAAAAATTTATTTAAAGAAGAATTATATCAGAAATTAAATTTCATCATGCCTGCCAAAGGTATTTTACCTGTTAGTCATTAACCTCTTTTATCTTCTGACTTTTGTTGTTAAAAATGTTTTTCTTCTTAATGTAGTCAAAATCATTTTTTCTTTTGTGAGGATCCTCCCTTTCCTTTTTAAATAAAAAATTCTTCTCTATCTAGAGATTTCTCAACCAATAGCTTTCTTGTGTGTCTCATGTTTCAATATTAATAAAAACTCTCTAAATCATCTGAAATTGAACAACTACATATATATAATTTTAATATATGTATTTAAATGGTTCTATATGTAATTAACTGGTTATATATAAACGGTTATATACACATTTTTAAAATGACTATTTCCCAATTGGTTAATGATTTTCTAAATTAAATATTAATATTTTTATATGGTAAAGTCAATTTCAGGGCCATCTGCCTCAACTCTTGACTAGTCTGTTCATCTGAAGTTAGTACTATTAATATAATACCCTGTTTTAATGATATATCATAATAATAATTTATTACATTATTATTGGGGTGGCAAGTCCTCCAGTATTACTTTAAAATTTTGAAAGTATTTTAAGCTATAGGTTTCAGATGAGCTTTAGAATGATTTTGTCAAGTTTAAGAAGAAAATCATAATTAGATTTGATTGGAATTGAGTTTGCTTAGAATTCCCTTGGAGAAATTTTATGCCTTTCTTATGTTTTTAGTTTATCCTTACATTGAAGAATACATACACATTTCCATGTGAAGTCTTCACCTATCATTCTGAGTCAAGGTCGAAATTTTCTACATGCATCTTCAAATTTTCCACTCAGGGGTGTGTGTGTGTGTGTGTGTGTGTGTGTGTGTGTGTATGTGTGTGTATGTGTGTGTATACTCCTGTGTGGTATGAAGAGCAAGAGCAAGAGAAAAACTCGTATCTCTTTATCCCCATTACATCTTTGTAATTGTTTATTTAAAATATATTGCCCCCTCCCATTTTCTGGTTCCTCATCTGATTAGCTGTATTAGCTGATCTCTATTATCTGTCTCCCCTCCAACACTCTCTCATTATTTTATATATTTTTCTTTTACTTTGTACTCTGGTGGCATTTCTTCGTTTACTCTTAAACAATTTCTTCAGCTTTGTTATTTCAGATTATGCCACATTTAAATGCAGTTTTTATATCCCTGGTTGCATTTAATTTTCCTTGCGTTCTTTTCTCATTTTGACAAATTCTTTGCATGTCTTCCTTTCTTCTCTAACATTGCTTTATAGGGCTCCCAGTTTTTAACTAATAATGGTCATGTTTTCTTGCTTCTTTTTGAGGACATCACAATGTCTTCTAAACTTTTCACCTCTTTTAGTGGAAACATACTTTCAGAAATACGTTGCTACTCTGAACCCTCAGGAAATATTTTCTTTTCCTGGTAATACAGAATAATTTTAATAGATATTATTTACAAAATTTAAATATAGACCATTTCTCCAATGGAAAGAGACTTATTCAGCCGTGGCATAGGCCCAAACAGTGTTTTTAACACCTTGCATTGCAGTCTTGGCTAGACAGTTTCTAAGCTGGTGTGTGTGTGTGTGTGTGTGTGTGTGTGTGTACAAACATGTTTGTGCGTAAGTATTTTAATGGGAAGCTGGAAACAGTTATATCAGTCCCAATTCATCTGCTCCAATGTGACCTCAGGAATTCTCCATCTGATAAAATGTTTAATGTTGTTCCCTTTGTCAAAGCAGAATGGTGAGTGAAATATTGCCCAAATGGAAGTGCATGTGTCATGGTGCAATACTGCAGTGAATGTTAAATAACTTTCATCTGTTCCCAAATCCTTCACTAAGTAATATTTTGTCATTTGGAAAATGACATTGTATGAAAAGTAGGAATATTAAAAATCGAAATCTACAAATAAAAGATTTGCTATTTATCTAATGTTCAACTTACCGCAATGGTTAAAGGAAGAATTAATTGCCATGGTCATTCTTCCTAAGCTAGCAGGACACACAAAAGTTTTAATTTTATTTTTCCCATCATGATTAATGTGTAGATGCTCAGCATTAAATAATAGTTCAAACAATAATAATATGTATTTAGTTATTTTTTAATAAAAAAGGAAAACACAATTCATACTGGAGTTTGGTCAAGCTACTTGGTGAGAATATTACTGATGAATCCAGTCTATGTTGAACTTGAGCTTTCCCTTTTCTAAACTAGTATATTTAATTACAAAACACACAAGTTGGCCCATTGATACATAGGGTCTTATTCTGCATTTTATATGTTTGTAGTTCTTCACTCACAATAAACATAATAAAAATTAAAAAACCTTCAGAATATGGATCATATCCTGAATACATTCAATGTGCTTCCTCTGACCCTCCCCTCAGGGTCCTAAATAATAGTGAGCCTCTAGCAGATCAAGCCGGAAAAAGAAGCCAACTCTCCAAACTCATAGTTCAATATTGATTTCATGAACATTCTATTACTGGTTTCTGATTCAGCATTAAAATTTGTAATTATGCAAGTAAAAGTGGTGTACAAAGGGGAAAATATAGAGATGACTGTTCAAAGTATCAGATTCTTTAGCTTCCTCTTGTCTTTACTTATCAGACTTTGACATTTAAAGTAATGTTACTTATTGCCACCTTGATTGCAAACACAAACACAACATGTGCACTTATATCATGTGACTGTACTTTTTGGTCGTCAAAATAAAAATACAAAATTCATATACATGTGTGTTTGCTTGTATACAATAGTTTCTCTCCAGAGACCTCATAGCTCCCCGAGAATACATCCATGCACCAAGTTTAATACACAGTGACGTAGAGCTTTTCTTTTAAAAAGTTCACAGAGCAGATTCAGTTTACAAACTGTTTTTGTTGTCTTACAATAAAAGAAGTATAGAAATTCATTAAGCATTTGGAAAATTTTATAGCAATTTGATAATATCTATTGAATGAAAAAAAACTAGAAGCCTGGCTTGTATTTTTTGTATGGCTTTGTTTTATAAAATTATTGTTTCTAGTTATTTATTTTCATGGCATTTTACCAAAATATTAGGCCTGAGGAATTGAAAATTAAAGCAAAGCAAACCAAAAAACCCTGGTCTTTCACCTCAGATAATTTGAGAAGCATTTATCCCTTTTATTGTCATTACTATTATTATCATTTCAAAAGTTAAATCAAAAATTTTTTTTTCTCATCTAAAAATCAAGCTTGGACATCTTCAAGCTTGCTTTTTTGATTCTCAGTTTCACTATCATAGTTTTTCTTTGAGAAGTCTTCTAGAGGCTAGCTACTAAACAATCCCATGCCTATTTTCTTTCAATGATGCACATACTGAGAAAGCTGTTCAAATGAATAGGAGCAACCTTTGGCCAATAGCCCCCACCAAATCAAACACAAACATACACATCCATGCACACATGAGAAGGCACATTCTTTGGATATTTATTCTTAAAATTCCCAAGTATTATTTATGATCATACAGAGGTTTAATATTAAGATGTATTAAAAGTCAATAAATTCATTTTTTCAATAGTTGAATTATATCTCTTATAACTACAAATGATTTCCTAAACATTTCCTTTGCTTAATTCCAAATGGAAATTTTAAAACATGTTATGGCATAGGAACTTTAAAAGGATATAAAATTGAGTATATCACTTGAAACTACAAGTAGGGAACGTTTTTATCTCCCTCTAAAACCTTGGAAGAACACCACCGCCATTGCACTTGTAAAATAGTCACTTACTGAACTATCTTTGATCAATCTTAGCTAAGGACTTTACCCTTTCTGGCCAACACCACATTCTCAATAGTTAAAACATTTCATAAACTGAATACTGGCACTTAGTAATATTTTGCAAAGCTGATAAAACTTAGAAGGATTATTTGAAAGAACCTCACACAGACACACTGTCATTTCTAAATGTCAGGGACTTTAAGCTCAGCTCATAAAAATGAAGATCATGCTTGAAGACAACAGTGCCCTTCTGAGATAAATCTCTTTTTAAGTCTTATGGGTTGTGGGTTGTAGTCTAAATCCTAGTAAAATGACCTCCACAGGCAGCAACTATTTTAAGGTCATGTGTACATTCCTGTAAGCAGATGGCACAGAAAGTCTTAACAGCTGTCCAGGCATAGTTTTATACTTGTGCTGGTTCTGCCCTAAAAAACATGTCCTCCAAACATCTGTCTCAAAAACACATAAGATGTATTAAGGGAAGATTTTCAAAGCAAAGTTGCGTCAATAGTTCTGATCTTGCCTTCTTTCCCAATAAATCTCTGTACCTTTTAAATACATACAGTCTAGTGGGAAAGGAGGTACAGTATTTGAGGTTGAACAACCATGAAGAGATTAGAAATATTTGGAAATATCTGCCTTGCTTGAATGTAGGAATGAAGCTGTTTGTATGTGCTTCTTTAAGTTTTAAACTAATATTCAAAGATGAGTTTTTTCTGAATAATGTAATCTTTACTGAATTAAATTTTAAATTGAAGGTCAGAGTACTTTATGAAATTTATGCATTACAAATATTTTGAAACAAAACTATATGCCAATTTGGCAGGAGGGATTTCATCACAGCTTTTCTGTATATGTGTGAATGTATGTGTGTGTGCATGTGTGTGTATCAATCTCCTATAATACAGAAAGAAATAGAATTCAAGATGTCTAATTTTTATTGGAGGAAGTTATATGATAATTTAAGTTGGATAATTAAATCATGAGAAGCCTCAAGAGGCAGTCTATGTCCAGATTGGGTGGTCCTGGACCAAGCATAAGGATGGTATTATGGGGGACAGGAACTCTGTGTTGGTGTAGGTAGCATCTAGTTCAGGGAGTTGTTGAAGGTTTACTTCATCATGTGATTCTACCATAAGGCATCTGACCCGGAGGGAGGTCATGGACTTCCATTGTTCATAATGACCCTATAGTGGAGTGCTAGATTGGGCTAGAAGTCACAAACTACTGTTCAAGTTCAAGATCAATATTTATGGAGCCTCTTATTGCTTTAAATCGCTTCAGTGCTTTTAGTAAAGATAAATAAATAAATGGGACTGGATCAAATTAAAAAGCTTCTGCACAGCCAAAGAAACTGTCACAAGAGCAAATAGACAACCTACACAATGGGAGAAAATTTTTGTATGCTACCAATCTGATAAAGGGCTGATAACTAGAATCTATTTAGAACTCTGGAAAATCAGAAAGAAAAAAATCAAACGACCCTATCAAAAAGTGGACAAAGGACATGAACAGAAACTTTTCAAAAGAAGACAGAATAATGGCCAAAGGACATATGAAAAAATGCTCAACGTCTCTAATCATCAGGGAAATGCAAATTAAAACCACAATGAGATATCACTTATCTCCAGTGAGACTGGCCTTTATCAAAAAGTCCCAAAACAATAAATGTTGGCGTGGACGCGGAGAGATAGGAACACTCATACACTGCTGGTGGGACTGCAAACTAGTGCAACCTCTGTGGAAAGCAATATGGAGATACCTTAAAGAGATACAAGTAGAATTACCATTTCATCCAGCGATCCCATTACTGGGCATCTACCTAAAAGAACAAATGATACTCTATAAAAAAGACACCTGCACCTGAATGTTTATAGCAGCACAATTCACAGTTGCAAAGATGTGGAAACAACCCAAGTGTCCATCAATACATGAGTGGATTAATAAAATGTGGTATATGTATACCATGGAGTACTATTCAGCTTTAAGAAACAATGGTGCAATAGCACCTCTTGTATTATCCTGGATAGATCTGGAATGCATTCTACTAAGTGAAGTATCCCAAGAATGGAAAAATAAGCACCACATGTACTAACCATCAAATTAGTATTAACTGATCAACACTTAAGTGCACATATAAGAATAACATTTATTGGGTGTCGGGCAGGGAGGAGGGGGGAGGAGGGGACTGGTATATGCACACACAAAGAGTGCAATGTGCACCATCCGGGGGATGGACACGCTTAAAGCTCGGACTTGGGGGGTGGGCAAGGGCAACATACATAACCTAAATATCTGTACCCCCATAATATGCTGAAATAATAAAAAAAAAAAAAGATTCACCGCTGGGCGCGGTGGCTCATGCCTGTCATCCTAGCACTCTGGGAGGCTGAGGCAGGAGGATTGCTCGAGGTCAGGAGTTCGAGACCAGCCTGAGCAAGAGCGAGACCCCCGTCTCTACCAAAAATAGAAAGAAATTATCTGGACAATTAAAAATATAAAGAAAAAATTAGCAGGCATGGTGGCGCATGCCTGTAGTCCTAGCTACTCAGGAGGCTGAGGCAGAAGGATCATTTGAGCCCAGGAGTTTGAGTTTGCTGTTAGCTAGGCTGACACCATGGCACTCTAGCCCAGGCAACAGAACAAAACTCTGTCTCCAAAAAACAAAACAAAAAAAAAGATTCACTGAGTGTCCACTTTAGGTATATCACTCTTTCTTGGTGCTATGGGGATGCTGAATAGAACAAAATATATGGCCTTCGAAACCTGTGTGACCTAGTTATGAAACTAATATATACAATGTGTTCAGGCAACCAACTCTGATAGGAAATGCATGTGTTGTGCACTTAGGCGTCCTGTTCTAGAGGGTCAGTTATCCATACTTTTAACGCTGACTCAAGCATTACAAAAGCAATCATGTAACCAAAAACGTTTGTACCCCCATAATACTTTGAAATAAAAAAAGAAATATTCCACATGTGCAATAATATTTCCTTATTCAATAGAATTTTCAATTCATGTTGTAATGCCCCAGAGAACAATGTTCTTTAAAAATACATTTCCTCACAAACAAGCTTACATAGCGCTACCTGCACAACACTTTCTGTGATAATGGAAATGTTCTGTATCTTCACTGTCCAGTATGGTAGCCACTAGCCAATGTGGCTATTGAGCACTGGAAATGTGCCTAGTGTGACCAAGGAACTAAAATTATAGTATTCTTTTATTGTAATTATTTTAAATTTAACTGCCACATTTTCTAAATTTATTATGCTCTTAGTCTAATTTCAAAATTAAAAAGTTGGATTACTTGTAAAGCAATGCTCGCCATGTAGCATGTTTCCAATATTCTCTGTCTGGTAAATGGCTTAATTGGTTTTGCTAATCATATTGTGGGCATTCTAATGAATTAAGGATACCTAGGAAAAGTTCTTAACACACAACGGTAATAATTTTTATATGTTAGGAAATACTACTTAGAAGTAACTTTTATAGGGGAAGTTATAAAAGAACCATTGATCAAATATGATTTCAAGAAAGCCCTTAAGGTGATTCAATTCAGGAAAATTATAAAGAAACAGCTGTTTTTAATATTTTATAAAACATCCATAAACCAAGAGAAACAAGTAGCTCTGCTTCATTAGTAATGACTTTTAATTTTTCAACTAAATAATTAAATTTGAAATTAAGCAGCTAAAATACAAGGTTATCTATATCAGAAGGAATAGTTTCAATATTACTCAAAGATTTTTATTGTGAGGATAAACTTCCTTCCTCCCGATATTCCAACTTTATCTTACAGCTAACACCAACTAAAAAATACAAATATATAAACAAGAGCCTTAAGAACCTCTACTTAAATATTTCTGAAAACAAATATAAGGAACCAATACCAAAGTGGAAATGAGAGTCTGGAGGCTTATAACGATTTTATCAAACAAGCTGTTCTGTGGCCTTGTAAAGCAAAATCTCTTTTTAATCATTCTGTGTTTAATTAAGAAGTAGATAATCATATTCTAAGGAAGTCTGCCTCTCCTAGTCAACTTAGCTTCTTCAAAGGAGATGGTACACAGCATCCTCATCCTAGTAATTCTCCATTTGATCAATCAGGTTGTGAAACTTCCTTTTGTGTGGAGCATTATATTGTCATTCTTAGTGCAGTTAAATTAGGTTTTATGGTTTAAAATTGCCCTATTAACTTGGTGCTTCCTGCGTTTTCATTAACTCAAAACATATTTGATATCATGATAAGCTCTCCTGAAATGAAACTTCCCTTCTGGAATAAGTCATTCTATTATAGCAGATGCTTACTGCGGAACTTGGTTTTGAACGTTACACTGCTTTAATGTGCTTCTCTATGAATTGATGCTTTGGATGAGGCTATACAACACTAGCATTTATAACCATATGCTGTGTTTTAGGCAAAGTCATTTCCCTTCTCCCCTACTTTAAAACTGAGAAGCAAATAATTTTTGAATTCCAAGTTATACTCCTTCTCAAGAGGAAAATCTACGAAGTATCTGAGTATGCCTGAAATTACCCTGCTCCCAAGGTAGGGCAGTGGGCACTGCTGTCCTTCTCGTATTTTAGCAGAGGGGTTTTTCAAAAAGATATAAAATTTCTGATTCTGCAAGTCAGGAGTGGGCCCTGAGAATGTGCATCTCTAACAAGATCCCAGGTTGTGCTGATGCTGCTGGTCCTGGGACCACACTTTGAGAACCACTGCTTTAGAGCTCTGAGATTGAATAAATCCCTTTCAATTCTCCCTGGAGATGATGCAAATTATCACAGGGCACCTTTATCATTGAATGTGATGTTACCCCTTTTCCTCTGGCATTGATTTATCAAACAGAAGGATGAGAGGGCCTGAGGGAATGAGAGATGCTCAGATCTATCCTAGTGACCCCTTGGTGACTTCTTGAGCAGTTAATATATTCACAGTTGGATTTAAACAGGGTGGCAAATTTCTGGGATTCTCAGAAAAGTTTCACCATGGAAACATAATACCAAGGTCATCAGCTACATTGGAAAATGGCTACTTTGATTCTCCCTTTCTTGAAAGAAAAAATTTTCCAGGTAGGAGTCCTCATTTCTTTTTTTTTTTTTTTTTTTTTTTTTTTTTTTGAGACAGAGTCTCACTCTGTTGCCTGGGGCGAGTGCCGTGGCGTCAGCCTAGCTCACAGCAACCTCAAACTCTTGGGCTTGAGCAATCCTGCTGTCTCAGCCTCCCAAGTAGCTGGGACTACAGGCATGCGCCACCATGCCCAGCTGATTTTTTCTATATATATTTTTAGCTGTCCGATTAATTTCTTTCTATTTTTGGTAGAGACGGGGTCTCGCTCTTGCTCAGGCTGGTCTCGAACTCCTGAGCTCAGAACGATCCGCCCACCTCGGCCTCCCAGAGTGCTAGGATTACAGGCGTGAGCCACCGCGCCCGGCCAGTCCTCATTTCTTTATTCAACAAATTGGGATCCTGCCATGTGCCAAGGAGAATAGAGTATAGCAGAAGACAGGCAAGATCTGTGTTTTTATGGAATTTACATTATAATCAAAGTAGGGGGATAATAACCAACCAACTAAATAAGAAACTTTCAGTTAGTGAAAAATGCTCTAGAAAATAGAAGGCAGGTAAAGATGTAGAGAGTTCCTGGCTGGGGGTATTGCTGGGCTACCTAAGATAAGGTGGTAGGGGTCGTCTCATAGTAATGCGATAGTTGAGCTGAGACTTAGATATCAAGGAATCAGACCTGTGACTATTAGGGGCCAGAACTTTCCAGGCAGTAGGACCAGTGAGTGCAAAGGTCCTGAGGCTGGGCTATGCGGACTTTCTGTTTCGAATAGGAAGAAAGACTACGTGGCTAGTGAGAGCAGGAAATTGGCAGGATTTTAGCGGCCAGAGATTATGGGAGGGTGATTTGTAGGGCATTGTTAGAGATTTTGATTCATTTCATGGTTAAAGAGAAGCTATAAAAGGTTTTTAAATAAAGAAGTGATATGATCCTTTATTTTATTTTCGTTATCATTCAGTTGCTATGTTGACCAAAGAAGCAGAGCTAGAGTATAAGAAAGGAGACTAAAAGATGGCAAATACAGCATTTTAGGTGAGAGTTGGTAGAGGCTTGGATTAGATTAAGAATAGCAGCAGAGATGGTGAGGTAGAAATCACAGAAAATGATGATAGATTGTGTGTCAGTTGTAAGGGATGGAGAAAAAAGGAAAATGATGCTTAGGTGCTTGACTTGAATAACAGCGGGTGTATTGCAAACATTAATTGAGATGGAGAAGAATGGAGGGTGTGTCATTTGTGAGGCGGGACAAGAAACCATTTTTGCTTTGAATGTTATGGTTTAGTTCCCTGCCAGATTTTCAGGATGAGTTTTATAGCAGGAATTTGGATACATGAGTCTTGCTCAGCAGAGTCTGAGTGAGAAATAAAAATTCACTTGTCATGGGCATTGTAGGTAGTATGGGACTCAGTGATTCCACCTGGGGGAGCCCCAATCTTAGGTAAATTTATTCTGAAACTTTTACTGGAAAAGAGATATAATTGGAAGTTCTGTTGATTTCCGAAGCTCCCATACATAACTGATTATAGGAAAACAGCTGATCCAGGAATATGAGTGGTTTTCCAGAGGGAAAATGAATAAATATACCAATTAAAAGCAAACCACCTGACTCATTCACAAAGGGTAAACTGAAAGGTGGCAAGCACACCATTATTAGTGGCTCATAAAGTATCTCTCCAGTTGGATAGAAAAGGTTCCCTGAAACTTTACTTCTCAGTCTACTTCTAGACCTAGTTTTTAGGCAAGTACCAGAACTTTTCTCCAGGGCCCTGTTTGATGTCATTAAACGTTTCTTTAGGAGAGAAACTTTAAAGCTCTGTCTTCCAGGGAGTTCCCCTCTGGGCAGAGGCAGACACTTAGCTTGTCCTTGTTTTCCTTTCAGAGCTTAGGAACACAGTTTGAGTTCAGACATGGTGTCCCTCACCAGACAAGAATTTTCTTCAATATGAGAAAGTTATGCGTAGTCAATAGACTTAAAAGTTGGAAGAGATTACTCCAGACACCTGTAGAATTTGCATTATTTGAGTGTCTAAGAATTTATGTAGTTGGAATTTGAGATCATTTAAATGATACAAACCAGGGCCACTGGCTCAAATGACCTCATTTTCTGTGATTCCTACTCCTATAATGATATATATATATAGAGAGAGGCAGATGATAGATGATAGATATAGATATTGATGATTTAGATACAAATATGGATATATTAGATAACATGTACAGGATATCTATGAAATAGCACCTATTTCAATTAATATCTCCTTAGTGTAGATGGAACATTATAGTGCAAATCTACTTAAGAAGCTATTATGCTACAGGTGTGGTAAATTACCTTAAAACACATCACTGTGATTTATGTATTTGTATATTACCGTTGATTCATACTCCTAAAGTGGTTAGAATTTTAAGTTCCCTAATCCAGAATCCATATTCTCAAAATGGCCACATAAGAATTTCAAGTATCATCATCAAAGTCTATATCAGAGTTTTCATTAATTCACACAAGGGATGCTTGAAATAGTTATTCATTGATGAAATGAGTAGTGTTTCAAATGTTCAGTTGGCTACATAGATTTTTATGAGCTTTACCATCAATGAGGCATCAGAACTTGTCAAGACTAGGAGTGTAATACCTTGAGATAAGAGTACTAGGTCTAGGTCTACACTTCCTTTGGTCTGCACTCTATTCAATTTCATGGAAGATTCTGTCCCTGACGTAACTGGAAGTCTGGTTGATCTTCCTCAAAATGAACCTCTCTTGTAAGGGGATTTTGGAAGTTTCTATGGATTGAAAGTGAGAAATTAAAGGCCTAAATTCAATAATTGTTTTTGTGCCTATTTGTTACTAAATTTTGGTAAATTTGACAGAATTTGGTCTATTTAATCTGAGACTTGTTTTAATTTTAGCACACCACCTGGTAGCAAGATTGTGGAGAAAAGGTTGCCATGGATCATCCACCTGTCTCTAACTGTAGAATTCTACTTGAGTTTGCTCCAAAAATCTGACAATTCCTGAATGCCCAAGTTGGCCTAGGTTAGTTTTTGCAGCAGAAGTTTAAGACATTTAAAGCATCTATTTGGAGAAATAACAGACTAAGTAAAGTACGTTTCTAAACTATCTTTTTGAACACTATTAAAGTCATGAAGATATATTTATACTCAATATTTAGAAAATAATGCCCTTTTCCTTCACTTTCAAGTACAGTTTTGACTTTCATTCATAAATTAGATGAGTTTATTTCAATTCCATACAAATAGAAAATGAATGCAAAAAAGCATGACCTGAACATATGTATCATTCATGATGCACAGATGTATTACCCTAAGCATAAAGTTGTCCCTGTGTTAAACTTATAATTATACTTGTAAAAGCAGAATATTAATTCCCATTACTTCCTTTCTTCAATCATTTAAATACACATGCAAAAACATTAGCCATATCCTCCTCTATTGCTAGCTAATCCATAGATCAGTGAGGGCAATTTCAACAGAACATAGCAGGTCTTCCTGGAGCAACAGCTTCACATTATATGCATTTTAATGAGGAAAATATTTCATGCTATAGAAAAATATATAACTTTTCTAGTGCACAGCCTCCAAACCCATGCTTCCTCCCTCCACACTTTATAAAAATGCGTTTTCTTTAAATGTTGAGAGTATATTTTAATTCCGACATTGCATTTATTTATTCATTGACTAAATATTGTCTCCTTAGAGTCAGAATGAGCAGATCATTTATGAGATCATGACTACTGAAATAAATATATTAAGTGTGATAAAGTACTAAGTATAACCATGACCTGTTCGAGAATAAAAAATTATTGGCAAAATATTCTTTTGTTAGTTTAGTGCAACAGCAATTGTTAATTGCTATTATATTGTCATAATCCCTACATTTGGCAGTATGTTAATAGATTAATCAGGGGAGTGGGTGAAAGGAAAGAATAAATTAATTTCAAAAGAAAATCACCAAGAATGAGTTATCTGAAAAGAGATTGAGACAAAAAAAAAATGGATATCTCCTGCTAACCTTCCCAACCTGCGTTGTGAGTTCTTAACCTAATATTAATAAATAAAATGAAATATAATGAAGAAACCAGAAAATAGAATAGCTTATTGGATGCTGGATGAGAGAGAAGTACCTTCTGTTTCACTCTTCTCAGAGTCAGTGCCTTTGAATGGATAATGGTGCTGTCATTTCTCAGCAAAGGAGGTGATGCACATGTATGTTTGTGCACGCACGTGCATTCAAATTTGGGAATACATGTAGAATGAAACACTGTGAATATATGTGGTATGAAAAACAGATATAAAAAATGAATTCGAGGTCTGTTGCTGTTTTGTCCCATGTTATTGTATTTGTGGAAATCATATTGGCTTTTAAAAATTCTCTATTTATTGTGTGCAACATGATGTTTTGAAGTATATATACATTGTGGAATAGTTAATGTAATCAGTTAAAAATGCATCACCTCACATGCATAGTTATCATTTTTGTGGTGAGAACACTTAATTACATCAGTACTCTTATACTTTCCAGTGTCTGTGAGAAGTGGAGTGAGTTAATCTGAACAAAATTACGGAGTATGCAATCACCGACCTGGAATTGTTTAGAGAACACCCAGCTGTATCTAAAAAGGTATTTAAGAAGGAAAAAAAACCCAAACATTAGAATACCAAGGATCTAAAATATAAGCAGAAAGGAGCACCAGAGGGTGGGAGCCATTCAGAAATCTTGATCTGCTTGTAAAGCAGGTGCAAGTGTGATCTACAGAGTTCTGGTTCCTGGCTTTGCTACTAACTGTACATTCAGACGTGTCACTTAATCTTTATGTGAAAAAAATAAGGAATCTCTTAAAAGACACGTCTAAATATGTAGTTAGCAGCAAAGCCAGGAAGCAGAACTCTATAGATCACACTCGCACCTGCCTTACAAGCAAATCAAGATTTCTGTGTGACTCAAAGATTTCACAAAACAAACAAGCAAACAAATAAAAACAAAACAAAACAAACAAAAACAGATCAAGATTTCTGAATGGCTCCCACCTTCTAGGTGCTCCTTCCGCCTATAGTTTGGATTCCTGGCATTTTAATGTTTGTTCTTTTTCCTTCTCAAAATATCATTTTAGACCCTCAGACCTTACACCTAAATATCTGAACAAGTTTAAAATGTTAATCTTTCCAGAAATATTTCTAACTTAACATGGGTCAAAACTTTCAAAGCAATAAAATTCTAATAAGGACACAGTCAGAAGAAACTAACCCTGTCGACATCATGATCTTGGACTTCTGGCCACCTGAATTGTGAGAAAATAAATTTATGTTGTTTAATTAAAAAATAAAAGAATTAAAACTCTAAATGTGGGATTTCCAGACTCAATATAAATGGGTAGTTGGAGGTAGAAAGGATTAGATGCTTTTCAAAACCTCTGAAATCACAGCACATAGCCAGTCAGTTCCTTCATCTACTGTTTGCAAAGCAGTTCAAGCATGATTTATAAAACTCCAGATTTGTTGAACATTTTACCAAAGTTAAATTCTACTGGCAAGAAATGTAAATCTAATGCGTAGAAAAACCTGAGAACATTGGGTCAGTTTTAAGGGAAGGAGCACATGAAGTGTGAGGTGATTTACATGAAACTTAATAGCTTCACAAAATGAAAATGTTTGAGAATCAATACTTCAAGAAAATAATTGTTCACTACCTGCCCTGAGTTTTGACTATTAATGTATTATCTATTCAGTACATCTCTAAAGAGCATAAAATATACCAAGTTCTGACCTAGGATGTTGGCTATTGTATTGAGTGAGATGAGGGCCTTATAAGGGAGAACTTGGAACTAATAAGGGAGTTGGGGAATGTAGAGATAAAGACAGTAAAGAGCAAACAAATAAATAAACAAGTAATTCCAGATGAAGCTAACTGCTATGAAATAAATAGCATAGGGAAACATAAGAGAGACTGACTTGGGGCTACTTTGGGCAGGGTAGTTCAAAGGCTTCTTTGGAGAGGTGACATCTGAGCTTGGACCTGAGGGATAAGAAAGGAGAAACCATGAGGTAGAGAAAGAGCTTTGGGGTACAAAAGGATCAGCAAGAGCCAAGATGCCATGATGGGAATGAGCATGGTATGCGGCCACAAAGGGAGTGGTAGGAGACAAGATTAGAAAAGGAAGTAAGGGCAAGTTGATGTATGGACTAGCTGGCCATAATAAGGAGTTTGGACTTGATTCCAGGAGTTCATTGAGCAGTTTTAAGCAGGAAAGTGATTAACTCAATTTACCTTTAATTGGTGGCTTTCACTGCTGTGTGGACAATGGATTATAGACCAATGAGGAAGCTTGTAATAAGAGGGTGACAGAAGATTTATAAACAGATACAGGGCCAATTCTGAGATACAAGCACTAGGAATTGATGGATTAGATACCAGAGGTGATAGGAAAGGAAAAACCAAGGATAGCACCAAGGTTGTCAGCTTTAAAAACATTCACAGAGCAAGACCCTAAAAAAAAAAAAAAAAAAGAAAGAAAGAAAAAAAGAAAAAAATCAATACCTAAATTCTGATTTGATTTTATTAGACACATACAACGGGCATATCTAACTTAAAAGGCTAAATAAAATAATTTTACAAAATAAGCAATGTAGCTATTGTTATAAAGCCATATCATTATACAAGATTTTTAGGCATTTTGTTTTACTAGAGTTCTGACAATTTACATACATTTTTAAATTTAGTTACAAGCTAGATATGTGATTAAACTATAAGGATTGAAGACGATTTTTAGAAAGGATAATGGCATTAAGCACATATTTTATAGTTTGTAATAAGAATCATGAATATTTGAGACTTAGGCTTTAAATAAGGGGAATTAAAAAGGCATTAAAAGGAAATAAAACTACACAAAACAGGGAAAAGGATGAAATGTTTTCTAAACAGCACTAAGCATATTGCAGTAATTCATGGTGAATCCTCTTCCAAAGAAATCACATAAATCTACTAGAACATGAAAAAGCAACTTCATTTCCTTTAAAGAAACAGAAAGGCACCAAGTATAGGGTAGTAATAAAATGTTGATGCTAACTTGATACTGCTTTAGCCTCATGAGTTATATACCTGACGGAAAAATACCAGACAGAGGAAAATTCATCAAGAGTATTAGACTTATAGAAGTTAATTGAAGGGCTAACAGATATAATCATTCTGCCCAAAGTCATTAACTATCTGCCTATTTATTATGCATAATATTATTTTGGTCTTAAATATTGGCTTTCATCTGAGCAGCTCAAATGTTTAATAGTATGTTTTCTGTTAGATTCTTATTATGAGCTGAATAGCCAACCCCCAATCTCCGAGAACATTTAGAGATTCTGAAAAAAATCTCATGAAGAAATATGGAAAATATATGAAAGGAATTTTTTTCATTGGTTTGCTGAAAGCTCAAACAAATTAGAAGAATCACTTATCTGATGTCAAATGCAAACTCTATTGCTCTGGAGGAAATAAGTTGTTTCAATTTGTTGAAAAAAAGTTCTTTCACCTCAGACTATTGCCAGAAAAAAATACCCAACAAATTTAATTTTTACAAAGTTACCGATCACCAAAAACAGAATTATCTTTTTTTTCTATTTTTCTGAGTATCTTGGAATAAAAGTGGGAGCCATAGAGAAAAGCTGGTCAAAATGAGTCAAATATAATAGACACTAGCATAATATAGATTTTTTGGCTGAATGAGTTCAGGGTTCATAACTGGGCAGTTTGCCCATAGCCTAAGGGGACAATTGCCCTTGGTTCACTTTTCTAACAGTTGTCATATAGTGGAACTTTGCTTAGTGACTTGGCAAAATGAAACTTTATTTCAGCAATTCCCTATAAGTTTTAATAAGAAGGAAACTTTAAAGTAGATTATTTTTCTTGCTGATTTTCCTGAGTTCTATGTAGATTCTAGTTATCAGGTCTTTATTGGATGTGTAGCATGCAAATATTTTCTCCCATTCTGTGGGTTGTCTGTTTGTTCTCATGATAGTTTCCTTGGTTGTGCAGAAACTTTTTAATTTGATCAGGTCCCATTTACTTATTTTCATTGTTGCTGTAATTGCCTCTGTGGTCTTCATAAATTCTTTGCCAAGGCCATGTCTGTAAGAGTTTTTCCAACATTTTCTTCTAGAATTGTTCTAGTTTCATGCCTTAGGTTTAAGTCTGTTATCCACCGTGAGTTGATTTTTATGAGAGGTGAAAGGTGTGGATCCTGTTTCAGTCTTCTACATGTGGCTATCCAATTTTCCCAGCACCATTTATTGAATAAGGATTCTTTTCCCCAGTGTATGTTTTTGTCTTATTTGTCAAAGATTAGATGGCTATATTAAGATGGTTTTATATCTGGGTTCTCAGTTCTGTTTCATTGGTCTATGTCTCTGTTCCTGTGCCAGTACCATGCTGTTTTAGCTACTATAGACTTGTAGTACAAGTCTGGTAAAGTATAAGTCTTGAAGTCTGGTAAATTGATGCCGCCGATTTTGTTCTTTTTGCTTAAGATTGCTTTTGCTATACAGGGTCTTCTCTGGTTCCAAAATCAAACAGCCCTATTAAAAAGTGGGCAAAGGACATGAACAGAAACTTTTCAAAAGAACATAGACTAATGGCCAACAAACATATGAAAAAATGCTCAACATCTCTAATCATCAGGGAAATGCAAATCAAAACCACAATGAGATATCACTTAACTCCAGTGAGACTGGCCTTTATCAAAAAGTCCCAAAACAATAAATGTTGGCATGGATGCGGAGAGATAGGAACACTCATACAATGCTGGTGGGACTGCAAACTAGTACAACCCCCGGGGAAAGTAATATGGAGATACCTCAAAGAGCTACAAGTAGAACTACCATTTGATCCAGGAATCCCACTACTGGGCATCTACCCAAAGGAAAAAAAGACATTCTATAAAAAAAGACATCTGAACTAGAATGTTCACAGCAGCACAATTCATAATTTCAAAGATGTGCAAACAACCCAAGTGCCCATCAATCCATTAGTGGATTAATAAAATGTGGTATATGTATACCATGGAGTTCTGCACAGCCACAAAAAACAATGATGATCTGGCACCTCTTGTATTACCCTGGAGAGAGCAGGAGCCCATTCTACTAAGTGAAGTATTGCAAGAATGGAAAAATAAGCACCACATATACTCACCATCAAATTGGTATTAACTGATCAACACTTATGTACACATATAGTAGTAACATTCGTTAGGTGTTGGGCAGGTGGGAGGGGGAAGGAGGGGATGGGTATATTCACACCTAATGAGTGTGGTGTGCACCGTCTGGTGGGTAGACACGCTTGAAGCTCTGACTCGGGTAGGGCAAAGGCAACATATATAACCTAACCATTTGTACCCCCATAATATGCTAAAATAAAAAAAATAAAGTAGATTTAACCTCATGTAAATATAAATTCTTGAAAACTAATACACGCATGTGACATAATTTATCTTTATATTCAAGACTAGAAAGAGACACCAATGTGCATTAAAACTCATTTTAATAGAATTCCTTAAAAACAAAATATACCTACTTTATATTGCAGAGTCAATGCATTAAGCTATACATAAGTAATAAGGCAAATAATACACCGATAAATAACTATGACAAACATATCCTGAATTGGTTTATTATAAAATGAAATTATCTAAATTATTTTTTGTTTCGCTTTGTCATAAACATAATTAATTAAAAGATTGGCCTATTACTTTAAATTTATTTAGTGATCCTAAATTTTAACAAAATTTTAACATATTAAGTACAAATGTATTAGTCATTTCTGATAAAGATTTTGGCTTTACCATTTAAGAATTGATGTCTGGATAGGGAAAAGTTGGTTAACAAATACAAAATTACAGCTAGGTAGTAGAAGTAAGTTCTAGTGTTCTGTAGCACTGCAAGGTGAATATGGCTAAAATAATTTAATGTATATTTTCAAAAAGGTAGAAGAGAAGATTTTGAATGTTCATAACAAAAATAAATGATAAATATTTAAAGTGATGAATTACCCTCATTTGATCATTACACATTGTATACATGTATTGAAATATCATTCTGTATCCCATAAATATGCACAATTATTACATGTCAACTAAAAATAAAAGAGAAAAAAGAATTGATGCCTATGAAAACTGAAAAATCTTCAATTCTGAGTTCAGGGAGATCAGCTTAGAGTTGGGTTAATGTTTCTTCGTGATCTTGATGAATGTTGCTTTATTTTGTGCATACTCTATTTTTTCCCATAGCATGTATCACCTTCTGACATATTATGTGATTTATTTTTATATAGTTATTGTTTGTTGTCTGTGTTTCCTCACTAGAATGTCACATCCAAAACAGCAAGAATATGAGTCTATTTTGTTCACTGACATAACCTGAGTGCCAAGAAAAGTGCCCAGCACATAATAGACATTCAAAAAAATTCTTCTTGGAATCAATGAATGTTCTTTAGTTCTGAATAATTTTTACATATACATGCATGCATACATACATATAGTATTTAAATCCTGTTTTCTTCCAATGTCCTTAATGTCTGTGAGCAATCAGCACAGGGCAATTACAGAACAAATACTAGGGAAGCATTAAATATGTTTTAAATGAATGTATCATCAAAAATTGATAATATTGCTTTGACAATAGTGCCTTCTGACTAAATAAACTTTCAAAACAGAGTTTCTAGTAGCCAATGTGACCCTTTAGAGCTTGCATTATAAAATGTAAAGATGTTGTCTTTGTTAAATAATTCTAGCAAAATATAGAAACGAAATTACATGTGATAACTAAAAAGATTGAGTTATACTGACAAACATAATAAAAGACTTCGAACATATGGAATAAAACCTGATTTTCTTATCCCAGCTCCAAATGTCACAAACACCTATGCAAGGTCTTAACGGTAAAAGAACAAATGAATTCTTCATTTCCATCTGTCTAGTATTCTCAAGATCCTTTATGACGCTAAAGTTGTCTTCAGGTTTTGTGCATCCCATAATTCCTCTTCACTATTTTCCTGATGAGTTACTTCTTAACTAAGTAGTGACTACTCAAAAGGATACTTTTAAGGGGGACCAGCTTCCTCTAATAGGTATTACAAAAATAACACATGATTAATACATAACCAGCAAAGCTTTCCAAATTAATATTCTTGACAACAAAAATTTCTATGTTGTTGGTTGCAATTTAGATAGTTAGAAAAAGTTTAATGCACTCTTAAATTATGCAGAATTCAGCATATGGGCATTGTGCTGGGCATCTTGCTTTGCCCTTCCAGATTCACTCTTGTTGCTCTGAGTACTGGATGATTACCATTCCCCACTCCCCAGCCCATCCATCCTTCATTTCCCACCAACCCCCATTCACCAGTCCCTCCAGGTTCCAGCTGGGTTTGGCCAATGAGAATGTTCTCCAACTACGAGGAGAACAAAGGTCTCTCTCTTTCAGGTTTCTTTGAGTTTGTTGAGTTCCTCTATTGAAAACCTGATCTCCTATCAGAAGACCTCTTCATATAACTACTCTAAGGGCTCATTTCCCTTAACCCTTATTTCCTAAGGACAGTAATGATTCCTCATACTTACTCCCTGGGGGTACAGCACTATCCTTGCTGTTTTCCTCACACACTTCCCATACCTTTGTAAACCCTCTTCATCATACCTGATTTGGGAGTGCTATCTCCTTCCTGTTAAACCTGTAGATGATATACACATTGACTTCCTCACACTGGAACCCTGCCTTATCTACCCAGACCTCTCCATGTCTGTAAATGGCAAGACGCTCAAGCAAAGATTCACGATCACCTTTTTTTTTTCCATTTCACTCATTTCTCCATATTCTATTTGTTAGTGAGTCCTGTAAGATCTACCTCTAAAATGTGTTTTAAAATTGTCCACTTGCCTACTACAATTCTCTACTGCCACCCCCCTAATTCAAGCTACACTCATTTCCTGCCTGGGTTATTGCAATGACCTTCCAACTGGTCTCCCTGCTTTCATTTCATTGCAATAGTGTTTAGGAGCTTATGCTTTACTTCTTCTTACTCTCCTCTTCTTTCAATCCACACATTAAACAAAAGAGATTTTTAAAAAGAAAACACAAATAGATAATGCAATTCTCTAACTTAAAACTCCATAATAGCTTCCCATTTCATTTTGGTTAAAATACAAGTACCTTATGCTGTGTTTGCAGGCTTTCCACGCTCATTATACAAGCCTGCCTGCCTTTTAGACACACTTCCTCCTTTTTGATCCTCAGGCAAATTGAGTTATTTCTCACTCTGGGGCCTTTGCATTCACCCTTTCTTCTATCTGGTATACCCTTCTCCAGGGTTTCTCAGAAAATGGATCTGTGCCATCCTTCTTGTCTGCATGCTTTTATTTTCTTTATAGCACTGATCTGTGATCATGTTTATTTGGCATTGCTTATTCTATGTCTCAGTCCACTAAAGTAAGTGTACTTTAGATGAGGCCAAATACTACATCTATATACCCAGTGCCTAGAATAGTCTGGCTCATCATTCACACTCTAATAATTATTTGGTTGTTGACTGAATGAATGAATGCTTCATTATTCATTCCTGCTTCCATTTTCACAAAGGACCTAACTACACAATGTTCCCATACTGTGCCTTTCTTTTTTTTTTTTTTTATCACTGTAGCCTGAATGCTTAGATTATTTTAGAGCAATTCAAAATTAAACTTCTCCATGTTCAGGCATTGGGATGTATAACATTTCTTATAAGACACAGGTATAAAATATTCCCATTACCTCAGAAGATTCTCCCATGACTATGTAATGACTAATCTGATTTCTATCACCACAGCTTAGTTTCCATATTAATGTCTATGAACTCTTTTGTGTCTGGGTTCTTTATTCAATATAATTGTTTGAGATTCATCCATGTTCATCTGTGTCTCAGCAGTTTGTTGCTTTTTATTGTTGAGTTGTTTTCCATTGTATTTTGGACCACGGTGTGTTTATCCATTCAACTATTGACGGACATTTGATTTGTTTTCAGTTTCAGGGTATTACAAATAAAGCTGCTATGAATATTTGTGAACAAGTCTTCTGTGTTGATACACCTTTGCATTTATTTTGAGTACACACTTAGGACTAGATGTGTGTCATGGGCAGATAGATGTATGTTTAACATTATAAGAAACTATCAAACTTTTTCTGAAGTGACTTTGCTATTTTTTTCATTTCCAACAGCAACATTTAAGTGTTCTACTTTCCCCATCTCCTTACAACACTTAGTATGATCAGTCCTTTAAATTTTAGTCATTCTAACAAGTGTGTAATAGGTTCTCATTGTGGCTTTAATTTACATTTTCTTGATGACAAATGATGCTGAGCATCTTTTCATGTGTTTATTATTCATTCTTATACCCTCGTTTGGGAAGTGCCTGCATTCGTAATGAAAATAATTTCATTGAAAGCTTGCTATAATTATTTGCAAAATGGCTGAACTCTAAACCAATGTTTATCAACAAATTTCAGCTTCCATGAACTGATTACTTGATTGAGTTGAAATCTAGTAGCATTTGTAGTATTATGCAGTTTAATGCAGGAATTTACCATCCTGTGTATAGATATGTTTTTCTATTTTGTCAAAAGGGGCAATGACAGTCTGGCTAGTGCAATGTATCCATGTCTTCATATTGAACTAATTTCACTCTTTTAACTTAAAATTATAATCAAGATTAGAACATCTTATTTTCTCTAAGATGCATGTAATCTGAAATTGGCACAGCAAGAGTTTGCCACAAATGTGAGAGGAGATAGAGATGGCTCATTTGCTTTTAAAATGGATACGATGAATATAGCACATGTAGGGAAGAATTAACTAACTGGAACAAAATGTTTTTCACAACCATTCCTCTCAGCTGGAAACCTCACTATCACTTTTTTTTTAGGACAATAAGAAAGTCCATAAACTGAAAAGGCCTCTATTTTTAATTATTTAAATCCTATTTTAATCCTGAATTTGATAAAGTAGAGCAGCCATTCATGATACTTCATATTCACATATAGTCTTCAAAAACACAGTCATATTTTTTGCTAATCCTACAATAAGCAGGCACCTGAATTAGCATGTTTATAACAAACAAAATGCTACCTTGTTTCAAATACAAGATGGATGCCTGTGTATGAATAGCCGATGCGAATTGGTAATGCATCATACTATGCTTAATACATTGCATTAGAAATTTACATAATGGGAAATATAATGAGGTACCAAAGAGTTGAATAAGCCCAAGGTATGTTTCAATTTTAGTGATGGGATATCTAGTAGGATAAACACATAGGGTACTTATTCATGTAAAAGTAGAATTACAGAGAAACTAGATTCATGAACCAGAAAGGCAAACAGAAACAGTGATATAAAATAAATAGAATCTATGTAAATGAAATTAAGTTTCTATGTTACATGAAAATGGCTACATAGATTTTTATTTTTTTATTTTTTTTTAATTTTTGGCTACATAGATTTTAACCTAACTTGGAAGGCATGTTTGGGGTGGTCTGAATTAAATACAGCTCATGTGATGTACACAATTTGGGAGGGCCTAAGCCAGCACTTAAAAGAAACAGGCTTTTATCCTCCAGAGCAGCTGCAGACTTCAATTGTATTCTGCTCACAGTTACTTTATGTAGTTAATGTGTTCACCAGGATGGGCAACAGCTTGGACTTAAAAAAAAAAATGGTTCATGATTCTTTAGAATAACAAAGAACAAACAAGCTAAAATAAATGTGGATGTTTCTTGCATTAAATCAAGGTTTTGTTGTTGTTACTTGTTTTTTTGTTTGGTTTGGTTTTTAGCATTATTCCAAGTGTGCATGTACAGCATGAGGTTGCTCACATTTTAAAAATACTACTTTTAATAATAACAATAATAATAGCTATGATAATAATGAATTCCAAATAAGTTTTGGTTCAAATACCTAATTAACATTTGTAGGAAATAGTATTTTGTGACAGAGAGTTAATACATTTCCCAGGGACTGTTGTCCATGCTGCAGAAAACACTTCCCTTCCTAGACACTATGATTTTGATTTTCGCATGATTTTGTGCTCTTTCCCAACCTACATACCTCCAATTCATCTTGTCCTCTGAGCACCCACATCCAGTCGGGATAGTTTCTTCATCAGTAATATCTCTCAGTTATTTATCTTCTGATTCCTCCCCATTGCCAATGGCTTCTGTTCTGACACACAGCCTCTCTCCCTGGCCAATCCCTACAGCCTCCTAACAAACTCCTTGACTTCACTTGTCCCCTCTGCTAATCAGGAATCCACTCTGCAGTCAGAGTTGCCTCTCATCACTTCATACCCTCCCCTAAAACCACTTACTACTTCCTATTGTCTATACTAAAATGCTCCAGCTCTTTGAGAAGGAGTAAAAAACCCTTTAAAATCTTGCTATCCATCCATTCTCTCTTCCACATTTCCTTTTATTGTCCCCCATCTCCAACCATATGCTTCAGTTAGAGATTTTTATGGGTATAAAATCAACTTTCACATGTTCAGGTTTTTGCTTATGTCATTTCCTCTCCTTAGAATGCTTTTTCTTGTTTCCTTTGCCAGATAAAACTCTACTTATTTTTCCAAAAATCAACTCAATGGCCACTCCTGTGGGACCTTCACAGACTATTTGAGGCAGAATTACTTCTGCCTACTTGTTCCATATAGTGTGTACCTGCTTGTACTATGGCCTCAACCTCCTTCTATTTTAATTATGACTATTTTTTTATTTCCATCCACCAGACTCTGAAATGAATAGAGAACTAGGGAACATATATTATTTATATCTCTAGCACAAAATAGAAGAGAGAGACTGTATACTTCTGGCACATATTAGATTCCTGAATAATGACTCTTCACTTAAACATGCAATATTTACACATTTATGGTCATTAGGGTATACAAAATATATGTATATTTCTTCTTTTTCTTTCTATCATACTTACAAGACACAAAGCTTTACTTGGAAAAATATGATCTAAACTATTCTTAAAATTGCTTCAATGCAGCCTTTATAATTGTACAGTGGTAAATTTGTTCATTTAAAACTGTAACTTCGGACATGCTTGAAGCTTGGTCTTGTAGGGGAGGGAAGGGAAGGGTAACATACGTAACCTAAACATCTGTACCCCCATAATATGCTGAAATAAAAAAAATAAAACTGTAACTTCTCTCTCCCCCCCCCCGATATACATATATATGTAATAGAGCAAAAATAAAACTGAAATAGTTCATTCAGCTGTTTGTAAAAGTAATCAACCAACCAATCAGTGCATTGGTCAAATTTTAGGAATGCCATTTCTTCTACATGGCATGCCAATAGGTGCCAAAACAATTCAGTCCAAGAAAGAAGCAAGTTTGCCAAGACCTGGGAGACTGGAGAGGGAAGATCATTTCCAAAGAAGGCAATGATACTTAGCTGCAGCACAATGCAGAATGTAGGTCCAATATTGTTTGATCTTCAGTTTTGTAAGAGGAAAATGGATGCTTATGGGAGATCTCCAAATTTTTAAATGTGGGCAGCCAATTCACACACACACACACACACACACACACACACACACACACCACTGTATGTTCTAAACAAAATATATTTTCAAGTCATATATACCAGCAGCAGTCATTCTTCAATTGATTTTAAGGATGATGTAAAGGTTCAAAATTAGCGACCTTTTAAGAGTTCTGAGTCACTCTGTAAGACAAACTGGGATTTACTGCTATACTGTATTATGACAGCTATTTAATTTTAAAGTACCTTTGACAAGGAGTACAAAAATAATTTAGAAGTTCAGTATTCTACACAAAAAAGTTACTACTATTCAACTGTAGTAATAAAATTTAACCAGGAATTATGGTTATTATTTAGGCATAAGGGAAGGGGAGGCCCCATACAAATCTGGCTTTGGGGTTTGCCTTCCATTTCTTGACATAACTTGATAGTTCCCTTTTAGCACCCGGAGACTCACTGCTTTTCTGCAGTTCCATCCTCTTTCCCTGTTAACAAGATGCTTATTCTCTGTGTCCTCATTTTGTCTTATACTTTGGACCAAAGCAAACAGATTAGACCAAATCACAATAAAATGAGAGTTGCAGATAAAATGGCTTAATGTGTTATAATTTCCATGCCTGCTGGAATGTTTACACTGTTAAAAGAGGGTGATTAGCTCAGGGGCAGAAATGTCTAATAGTCAGAAGATATCGGTGTGATTGCTAGGTAAAGCACAGGGAAAGAGGCTTGCTTGGCCCTCTTAAAAACGTACAGATACCAGAACATTCCAAACATCATCAAGCATCATTAGAATTTTTGTTTTTTAAAAAATGCCTAATAACCAATTCAATTCTCTCAGCATGCTGTGGATTATTTAATTTACCCTTTGTTAAAATGCCAGCATCTGTCATCGACTCTAAAAAGGAAATATTGTTTGTGATTTTATAGCAATTAATTACTCATAGTCACTGTGGAAACACGTGGCATCACTGAAAATCAAAGTTTCATGTAATATTAAAATAATGCTGTTTCATATGATTGTGATTTATAACACTAGCATTTCATAATCTGTGATATGAAAATAATGTATGAGGAAGCATTTTGTAATCTGCGAGGCAATGTTCAGGTGATAGTAACAACAACACTAACATGGATGGTAAAAGATCTTTAACAGTCTGAGCCTAATTAGCATAGTAATTATACTGCCTGATTTTCCCTTTATGCTCCTCACATCATAGCAGCACATTCTTACAGCCTGTGTTGGGAGAAGCCTCCATTTGTTGCTTTTATAATACCAATATGGCTCAGGGAAATAGAAGGCTGAGGGTAGAATAGAGAAGAGGAGTTGGTGATGAATTCTTCTACTCATCATGAACATATTGTCTTTTTTCCATGAAAATCCAAGAGGATCCATTAAGTCCCCGTGAATATATGTGACCTCCAACTTGGTGACATAATCTGATTAGATCTTGAGACCAAAAAAATGTTTCGAGTATGACAAAACTGCCAATAAAATGTGTCTAACTTATGCCAATCAGATCACTTCACTTTCCATTTTACTTTACACCATAGTAGGGAAAAATCGTTCTCTTTTATCCACTTTTAAGAATTTGTATCATTTTCACTTACACACACATACATGCACAGTAAAAAGGAAGATGGTTTTTGATGAGATGTAAAAGACCACTGGATAAAGCAGATGAGAAACCTCCTTGACATTAGAGTTGAGGGGGATCCATACAGATGTTTAAAAATTTTAAAAATTCAGTTCAGCTAAAAATACATTCTTCATCAGCAAAAGTAGTAATATTGATTTTTGACATTTTTGTTGCTTTCTTTTTCTGAATTTTTACTTAGTCATAACATCAAATTTTTTCTTATGGAGTAAACAAACTAGTTCATCAAGGTCATTCATCATCTAATGTTCAGTAATGCTTGCCCAATAAAAGGCATTCTAAATGTCTTCAGCATTGTTTTCAATAGAAAACTAAAATAAATTATTACGAGATTAATAAATGTTGCCTACAAGAAATGCATCTCATTATGAAACAAATGCACTATTTCCTTTCATTTTGACTGACTTTAGTGAAGCATTTAATATTAAGTGAAATTAAGTATATTTGATAGTTCCATAACTTCCTAAATGTTTTATTGAAGGAATGCTACTATAATTTCAATAGCTAAGAGGCAGCATGATGTATTTAAAAGAGCTGGGGTCTGGGAATAAGGAAACCTGTGTTCCCATTGGGTACAGCATCGGCATAGCTGTGAGTTCTTCGATAAGTCATTGAATATCTTTGGGCTCCAGAGCCCCATTTGCAAATTGAGGCAACAGATTATATATCAGGTGCCTTTCAGTACACCACTATAAAGTTCTTACTCCAAGTATGTATCCCATTTGGACATATTTAGGCATCTAAGTTTTTCCAGCAGGAAAGGTGGAAAGGCCCATCACCCTTATCACATATAGCTTCAAGTCAGACTGTTTTCAAACAAATAGTTTAAGCAGTTGCTTAATACCTAGGTACCCAAAGTGTGGTCCATGGACCAAGTAGCATCAGCATCACCTGAGGGTTATTATAAATGCAGAATCTCAGAATCTGCTCCAGGCCTACCAAATACACATTTGCTTTTTAACAAGATCTCCAGGTGATTCATATGAACATTAAAGTCTGAGAAGCACTGGCTTAGGACTAGATTCCTTCACAAAAATTATTCCTCCTGTATAATTTGAATTTTTTAATATTATCCTGCAGTCTACATTTCATCATGAGAGATGTACTTGTCTCAATATTCTCATTTTTTAATTTGTAAATATTTCTGGGTGAACCACATCTCAGTGTGTGAATTTTTGGCTTCTTTGCTGTTAGGAATAAAGGTATGATAGCGAAGAGTCTAAAAAATTATAAAAGTGAAGAACATGGAGCTCTCCCCATTGGAGGGTTTTCTGGCATCAGATAACAGAATGGTAAATCTGCAGGGCAAAAGATTGTAGGAGGGACAAGTACCAGGATGATGTGAAAGAAAAAGAGAAAGGGTGCTCATTCATTCATTCAACAAAATATTCATTGAGTACATAGTGCCAGGGACTGCAGTAGATTGGAGGATACAGCTGTGCCAAGTATCTGCTCTCATGAAGTTAACGTTCTAGTGGGAGAGACTACTAATTTGAAATTTTCTCTCATCAATCCTCTTATTTAGTAGAAATAGTTTATATTTTCAATGATGGTCTCAGAAATCATAGCCATCTTAAAAAAATGTAAATTTTTCCCCTGGCATTCCTCTATTTTAGGTATTTTGAGATTATAGTCTTAGTCTGGAAGTGCAATGCTTGCCTCCCATATTTTGTAAAGGAAGATAGAAGTGTGGGTTTTTATGTTGGCAAAATGTTGGTAATTAATTCACATGTTTGTGTGTTTTCAAACTACAATGCAGATGAAGTAAAATACATATGCAAGCCATTGTCTATTAACCTTTGTAAAATATCTGCTGTAATAATGATATTAACATCTTTTCCAAAGAATTATATCACACTTACATATTTCATTCGTAAAGCACAATGGTATAAATGAAAACCATTTACAAGATTAACTTATAAAATTCCTCTAATAAACATTGAAAATGAACCAAGAATTGGAATAATATAGAGGATTTGCATGGAAGGCATTTTTAACTAGTAAAGCAAAAAGATTAATAATATAATTTAATAGCATCAATTTTATTGAATATCTGGAGGAACATTTTTTTTGCCAAAAACCTAACTTATATTAGAGAGTACTTCATTAAGAAAACTTTTTACAATTATTCTAACTGCTATTTCTATTATGATTTATATGTTTCTAAGTTTTGGAGGAATAAAGGAGAAAAATTTCAGTCTCTTAGCATTAAATTATCACAGATTTCCTAGGAATTTGCTAAGCTAATATGTCTGGATTTCAAGCACTCAAAGAGAAAACTTCAGAGTTGCCCAAATAGACATGTCCATGTGGTCCATGAATAATAAAAAATAGCATTTTTTCAACTAATCTCATCTATATTGAATATGATTAACTATTTTCAGTTAGTAATAGTTACCCAATCTCACATCAGTATAGACAAAGACAAAGAACACAAAAGTTTCCTCCATTTAGATAAACATAAGCAATTTTGCCCTTGTTTTCAAGGCACAGACCTTACACAAAAATTATATTTTAATATAGTTCTGTTGTTTTTAAACAACAGATGGCTGCCATCTTGTACGCTTCCATTTTTACAGAAATATTTTATTGTTGGCTGAAAAGCTCAAAAGAGTTCTCATTTGTTACTCTGCCTACATGTGTTTTTGTTTTTTTTTTAATCTGAGAAAGCTAAACTTTATCCAGTATTTTTCAACAGCATATAACTTCCCTAATTTTAACAGGTACAAAACTTAGGATACACAGAAAAACACAAAACATAAAAAAAATTACCCATAATCCCAGTGACCAACTATATTCCATATACCTTTTCTCTGTAAAGATGATTATAATTCACTTTTTTTAATTTCAGCATATTATGGGGGTACAGATGTTTAGGTTACATATGTTGCCTTTGCCCCCTCTCCCCCCCAAGTCAGAGGTTCAAGTGTGTCCATCCCCCAGGTGGTGTGCATTGCACTCATTATGTATGCATATACCCGTTCCTTCCTCCCCCCTCCCACCTGCCCGACATCCAATAAATGTTATTCTTTTATGTGCACTTAGGTGTTGATCAGTGAAACCAATTTGCTGGTGAGTACATGTGGTGCTTATTTTTCCATTCTTGGGATACTTCACTTAGTAGAATGGGTTCCAGCTCTATCCAGGAGAATACAAGAGGTGCTATTGCACCATTGTTTCTTATAGCTGAATAGTACTCCATGGTATACATATACCACATTTTATTAATCCACTCATGTATTGATGGACACTTGGGTTGTTTCCACATCTTTGCAATTGTGAATTGTGCTGCTATGAACATTCAAGTGCAGGTGTCTTTTTTATAGAGTGACTTTTTTTCTTTTAGGTAGATGCCCAGTAATGGGATTGCTGGATCAAATGGTCGTTCTACTTGTATCTCTTTAAGGTATCTCCATATTGCTTTCCACAGAGGTTGCACTAGTTTGCAGTCCCACCAGCAGTGTATGAGTGTTCCTACCTCTCCGCATCCATGCCGACATTTATTGTTTTGGGACGTTTTGATAAAGATCATTCTCACTGGAGATAAGTTTTGATTTGTACAAGGAACAGGTTCAGGAGGAAACAAGAGCTTGACTGTAAAGGGTGAAAATCTAATAGTTCTCCATCCTCAGATTCATGTGTGTGATTAGTGTCAGGGTTAGGGAAGGAGACAACAATAGAGGCCAGCCAATTCCAGCCAATTTGTAAGACGTTTCTGAGTCGTAAGACTCAAGTAGCAATGGATTAAAGCCAGCATGACCAAAGCAGAGAGCAAGTTTTAGGCTTAACTGTACCTGACCTCCAGTCAACAATCAATCAACATTTGTTGAATGAAGGAATTATATCCAATAACATTAGTTCTGAAATTGTAAATCTTGTTTTGCTTATGTAGATCTTTGTAACAAGCATTTAAATATATTTGCTCTACCACCACATATCTAGCCATCTAAGAGCTTAAATGTCTTCACTAAAAATATTTCTTAAATGTGTTTGACCTATATAGACAAAATTTGAGTCTCCTTATTTGATGATGTCTGTCTTATCATTATTAGCAACCAATATTATGAAGGTACCCAGAGCTGATCAAGAAGAGACTATAAACCATAAAATAGCCTAAATCACTTTCTTTAGGTTTCTTCAAGTATCCTTTAACTTTCTTCTCTTCCCCAGTACCCTTACCTCAGTTCCAGGAAGTTGCTAAAAGTCTGTAATACAAATTTTTGTTTCCAAGTGTGGCAAATTATAAAAACAAGGCATAAAGGTGATATAAAAATAAATGAGACAAATTCTTGGACTTCATGGAACTTAAAATCTAGTTGGAGAGATGATACATGACACATAACATTATAGGGCAAAGTGAGGTAAATGCTGACAAGGGGGAGAGGAAGGTAAAAGTGATACAACAAGGAACCGCCAGGCGCGGTGGCTCACGCCTGTAATCCTAGCACTCTGGGAGGCCGAGGCAGGTGGATTGCTCAAGGTCAGGAGTTGGAGACCAGCCTAAGCAAGAGTGAGACCATGTCTCTACTAAAAATAGAAAGAGATTAGCTGAACAACTAAAAATATATAGAAAAAATTAGCTCGGCATGGTGGCACATGCCTGTAGTCCCAGCTGCTTGGGAGGCTGAGGCAGAAGGATTGCCTAAGCCCAGGGGTTTGAATTTGCTGTGAGTTAGGCTGACGCCACGGCACTCTAGCCCAGGCAACAGAGTGAGACTCTGTCTCCAAAAAAAAAAAAAAAAAAAAAAAAAAAGAGGAAGGCCAGATTAATTGAGCATGGCAATGGAGAAAGCAGTAGGCTAGAGGACAGGAATTGTGATGCATGATTAGGGAAGGGAGGGCATGCTGACATCATTAAAGGCCCAGGTCCCTGAGTGCCTTCTAGGTTCAAGAAATAGCAAGCAGGTGCATGTGGTAAGAATAAGAATAAAGTGGTAGGAGATGAGGAGGGGTCTAGATTACATCAGGAGAGCACACAGAGATGGCACATCTTATTCTGTAGGTAGGGCTAGGTCATTGAATAGGTTTGTGCCAAAGATGTCATGATCAAACACTTCTAAAAGTCAATTCTGGTGGAAGTAAGAAGCTACAAGTTCAGCAATAAGAGGCTGAGATGTGAATTAAGTGAAGGGTTGACTGTAGGAGAAGGGGTTTACAGAGATTTGGAGATGGGAAGAGAAAGAATTGTTGAGCAAATAGATGTGGTCATTAGAGTGAGGTTAAACTGGGTGCAGGGTGACAGAGAGAGTAGAGTCAAAAATTACTCTGAGCTCTTGGCTTTGTAACTGAAAGGATGGTTTCATCACACAAGTCAGGGAAGACAAAGAAAAGATTGGTTCCTAGTTTATATTTGTAAAATACAACATAGATGCCTCAGCTTAATACTTGCTAATCCCTCTATCAGGAATCTTATTCTTATTCCTCAGCACTTAAGTTAATTCCCATTCAGCATTTGGGTCTCAGCTCAAATATGATTTCCTCAGAGAAGTCTTCCCTCAGCACCAAGACTATATATAATAGGTGCCCTTATCATGGGGTCTCATTCTATGCTCTACTTCTTTTTAGTGCTTATGATATGTGCTTCTCTGGTCTATGCTTTTGATATCAGTAGACTGAAAGCTCCAGGAAGCTCTTGTTCACCAGTGAACATCCTTCACCTAATAAACTGTGCTGAAACAATGTATTCTGTTCAGTAAATAGTAAGTGAATGGATACCTAGTGAGTTTCTTCCACAAAGGGATGAGCAATGGCATATGATCTGTTTTCCCCTTTTGCTTCTCACAGGTAACTATTTCCACCCTAGACACATCGGCACACAAAAGCATGCCATTCTCATCTCATTCTTCCTTTCCTTCTTTGCTTGTTTAATCACTAGAGATTTCTCTCTCTCTCTCCTATTTAACTCACTTGTAAGCTCCCAAACAATCCCAATGATGATTAATAAGTATAGGAGTAATGAAAGTAAGAACTAGGAAATGGAAAGTGAAATAGGATATAATGACTCTCTCAAGCTCACAGCCTTTGAAAATGCCCTAATTCTCTGTTCACAATTCCCACCAAAGTCTTCATCTGCCTCCTGTCTTTCCCTAATTAGGTCTGCTTTCTTTAAGCAACATGTACAAGACACAAAACAAAAATCCCACTCAGCAATTCTGTTCAGGTTTCAATTACTCTTATAGCACATTTTCTATTATTTTCATTGCAAAGGCACAGTACTTCATTTCTAGTACAACAAGCAAAAATATTCTTAAGCTGGAAATTTAAACATCAATTATAATATTAATTTCCAAATGTCTTAAATAAGGAAAACATTTTATTTCAAAGGAAAATATCTTTGTAGTGATCTTTTACTCCTTGGTTAAATATATTCCTAGGTATTTAATTTTCTCTGTAGCTATTGTGAAAGGTACTGAGTCTTTGATTTGATTCTCAGCTTGATTGTTGTTGGTGTATAGGAATGCTACTGGTTTGTGTACACTGATTTTGTAACCTGAGACTTCGCTGAATTTATTTATCAATTCCAGGAGTCTCTTGGTGGAATCTTTGGGGTATTCTAGATATAAGATCATATCATGGCAACAAGCGATAGTTTGACCTCCTCTTTCCCAATTGGATACCCTTGATTTCCTTCTCTTGCATGATTGCTCTGGCTAGGGCTTCCAGTACTATTTCAAATAGAAGTGGTGACAGTGAGCTCCCTTGTCTTGTTCCAGTGCTGAGTGGGAATGCTTTCAACTTTTCCCCATTCGGTATGATGTTGGCTGTGGGGTTGTCCCATATGGCTTTTATACTTTTGAGGTACATTCTATCTATGCCTATTTTGTTAAGAGTTCTTATCATAAAAGGATGCTAAATTTTGTCAAATGCTTTTTCTGCAGCTATTGAGATGGTCATATGATCTTTTTATTTTTTGCTTTTGTTTATGTGGTGAGTCACATTTATGAATTTATGTATGTTGAGCCATTCTTGCATCCCTGGGATGAAGCCCACTTGGTCATGGTGGATTATTTTTTCATGTGCTGCTGAACTCAGTTTGCTAGAATTTTCTTGAGGATTTTTATGTCTATATTCATGAAGGATATTGGTCTATAGTTTTCTTTTTTGTTGTGTCCTTTCCTGGCTTCGGTATCAAGATGATACTGGCTTCATAGAAGGAGTTGGGGAGGATTCCTTAACTCTCGATATTATGAAGTAATTTCTCCAGTATGGGTACCAATTCTTCTTTGTAGGCCTGATAAACTTCAGCTGTGAAACCATCTCGTCTGGGACTTTTATTTGCTGGAAGACTTTTTATTGCTGCTTCAATCCGATTGCTCATAATTGGTCTGTTTAGGAGTTCTGTTTCTTCCTGACTGAGCCTTGGAATATTGTTGTGTTTCCAGGAATTTGTCCATTTCCTCCATGTTTTCAAGTTTATGTGCATAGAAATTTTTATAGTATTCACAGATGATATTTTGTATTTCTGTGGTATCAGTTGTCATATTTCCTTTTTCATTTCTGATTGAGCTTATTTGGGTCCTTTCTTTTCTACTTCTGGTTAATCTAGCGAGATGTCTACACAAAGAATTACAAATCACTGAGGAAGGAAATGTCAGATAATGTAAACAAATGAAAAAATATATCATGCTCATGTGGATCAGCAGAATCAACACTGTTAAAATGTTTACATTACCCGAGGTGATTTTAAGATTCAATGAAATCCCCATCGAAATACCAACATCATTTTTCAAAGATCTAGAAATAATTCTATCCTTTCTTTGGAACCATAAAAGAGGCTGAATAGCCAAAGCAACCTTAAGCAAAAGGAACAAATCTGGAGGCATCACTTTACCACTATAGTCACCAATCCCCAGGCTGTGGACTGGTACCGCAGAGCTCTGCTGCCCATGCCCACCCCTATCTGTGGAAATACTGTCTTTCATGAAACCAGTCCTTGGTGCCAAAAAGGTTGGAGACTGCTGCTTTACCAGACTTTAAACTACCCTATAAGGTTATAGTAACCAAAACAGTGGTACTGGCACAAAAATAGAGTCATAGACCAATGGAATGGAACAGAGAAACCACATATAAAATCATCCACATATTGCCATCTGATCTTCAACAAAGTAGACAGCAATATACACTGGAGAAAAGAATCCCTATTCAATAAATGGTGCTGGGAAAATTGGATAGCCACATGTAGAAGATGGAAACAGGACCCATATCTCTCACCACTCACAAAAATTAATTCAAGATGTATCACAGACTTAAATCTAAGACCTGAAACCATAAGAATTCTAGAAGAAAATGTTGGAAAGACTCTTCTAGATATTGGCCTAAGTAAAGAATTTATGAAGAAGACCCTGAGGGCGATCACAGAAACAAACAAAAAAAAAAATAAATGGGACTTGATTAAACTAAAAAGCTTCTGTACAGCCAAGGAAATAACCAATAGAGTGAATGGACAACCTATAGAATGTGAGAAAATATTTGCATGCCCTATATCTGATAAAGGGCTAATAACCAGAATCTACAAAGAACTCAAGCAAATTAGCAAGAAAAAGATCAAACGACCCCATTAAAAATGGCAAAAGACATGAACAGAAGCTTTTCAAAAGAAGATAGACTAATATGTTACAGGCCATTAGTCCCGTAAACATATGAAAAAATGCTCAACGTCACAAATCATCAGAGAAATGCAAAACAAACCCACAATGAGATATCACCTAACCCCACTGAGAATGGGTTTTATTAATATCAAAAAGTCCCAAAACAATAGATGCTGGCATGGATGTGGAGAGAAAGGAACATTTATACACTGTTGGTGGGACTGCAAACTAGTGCAATCTCTATGGAAAATAGTATGGAGATCCCTCAAAGAACTAAAAGTAGACCTACCATTTGATCCAGCAATCCCGCTACTGGGTATTTACGCAAAGGAAAAAAAGTCATTTTATCAAAAAGACACCTGCACTCAAATGTTTATTGCAGCACAATTCACAATTGAAAAGATGTGAATCAACGCAAGTGCCCATCAATTCATGAGTGGATTAATAAAATGTGGTATATGTATACCATGGTACTACTCAGCCATAAAAAATGAATTAATACCCTTTGCAACAATCTGTATGGAACTAGAGACCATTTTCCTAAGTGAAATATCTAAAAAATGGAAAAACAAATACCATGTGTACTCACTACTAAATTGGAACTAAACAATTAGCACTCATGTGCACAGACGGAAGTAAAACTCAATGGAAATCATGCAGGTGGGATGAGGCAGGAGGGGATGGGTGAAATCATACCTAATGGGTACAGTGTACAGTATCTGGGTGATGGGCACACTTATTACTTTGACTCAAGTAGTACAAAAACAATCCATGTAAACCAAACATTTTTACCCCTGTAATATTCTGGAAAAAAAAAAGAAAGAAAATATCAATGGAGATTCAATTTAAAAAAATACATTAAAATGAAGCTACTCTGTGTGAAATTAGGTTAGAGACAGATCCCAACACACCCTCCATGTCTTCTCAACACAAACACCTCAGTAGTACTTGGTAAAGAAGGTTGAACTACATTATTTCGATGGGAATACATTTCCAGTTTAAAGTTACTGACACCAAAATTTATAACAATTCTTTGTATATTGGAGGATTTTAACATATAAAGAATTATATCCACTAAAACCTTTATTTAAATTAGGATTTCAACTAGGAAGAGAGAGAAATAAGCAGTTGATACTTTCCCATGATAGTCATGTTATTTTTAAGTGTTTGTTATTGTTGCTTTAACTTTTTTATGCAAGGAAGTTATTCAAGTCTCTATTAATTACTTTTTTGTCTAATTATATACAAAGTTCAAAAACACTCCTCAACTTTCCTTTGAAACACTGTATATGCTCCTACTTCTCATGTTGTTGTGAACATAATGACAAATGGAAAATTTCCATTGATAATGAAAAGCTTTATATGTACAGATTAGTCTCCCATAGCCTTGCAAGTACAGTTCTTTTTTTTGATCAAATTACCTTCATAAAGCCCATTTTTTTCTAGAAAGTACAGTTTTGAGTTATTTACCTGACTAAGCCATTCTAGTTTTTGAGAGACAGAGAGAGAAAAAGAAGAAGGAAGAAGGAAAAAGGAAGGAGGAAGAAGAAGGAGGAGGAAGAGAATGAAAAAAGAAAGATACTACTGAAGGGTTCCTATAAATAGTAAGTTCTCATATCTGAACACTTACATAATTACACTGTTATAAGTGTCATGTATATATTTGTGTATGTTGTGTGAATACTGTTCTTTTTATATATGTATTTAATATACAGTGTTATGTGGGCATGGGGCATAAAATTGGCAGACCACAAATATACCCTCTCAAACTTCATCTACTTTATCATTTTAGTTTGGACCTTGTAAATATATTTTTCATTATTTTTATTTGTTTGAGCCCTAGCGTAACAAGGTATGTTCATATACATATGTATTTAAGCACATGGACACACACACACACAAACACAGGCACATACCAAGATGTTTATTAACCCAAACTGTAGAGACGCCTATGACACCATTAGCCTGTACCCTTTCTGAAGATTAGTTCAAACCAAAGTCAGGTCTGCATTGTTATTTTGCTACAGCCTGCAACTCTGAAAAAGCACTGATAGCCAAGGTAATGACAAGGATGAATTCAATGAGAGACAGTTTAACAAGAACACATGAGTTGAGCTGTGCTGATTCAAAATATTAAATTTAAATTAAACTCTTTCTTATGTAGTCAGATTCATAATTAAGTTATAAGCTTTAATCTCTAAATCTAAATGCAATTATGCTAAAACTACCGCTTAGTGACAGATAAAAGATTCTCACTATATGAACTCAAAGACAAATTTCCAAGCTACAAAAATATGTAGGTGCAGACAAAAAGTAGCAATGGAAGTTCAGCACAGCCCGTTCTTGAATAAGTAATGAAAGCCCATGGCACTGCTGGAAACCAACACAAAAAAAAGTGGTGAAAACAAGGTCAAAACGTCTTTATCTTTAGTGCCATCTCTACATCCATGTACACAACCAACTCAGAAAAGAAAGAATGAATTACTTAGGGACAAACATTTGGAAGGAAACTTTTAATTTACCTTACTTAGCCTTGGAATATTTCCTCACAATTTCAATGAAGTTGTAGGTTAAGAGTTAATTGTGTATTTATTTATATTTCCCTCCCTGTCTATTATTTCGAATACTCACATTTTCAACAGGAAAAAAAAATGTTTTCCCCTGTGCTATTATCAACTCTCTTCCACACAATCTTTTTTAAACTAGAAATGACATTAAATAAGTAGCAAGGGGTAAAGCTACCTGAGATTATACCATTATTGCAGGATACCTTTAAATGAAATCAGGAGGACATGATAATAATAATGAACCACAAGACTCCCCAGCAAATGGAGAAGAGTACTGCATTCTCTCTATAATAAACACTATTGGAAATGAAAGTTGAAGGTGCCTACTTATCAAAGGCTAAAGCAAGAGGAGGAAAAACTAATCAGGACTTACTTTTACTGCTGATCAGTTACTCTCCACCCTCTGCTCCAATGAAAAGGGAAAATTAATTTCTACCCACTATGTTGTACAAAATTCATTTAAAATCTAAGCTTGAAATAAAGTAAATGAAGTGATATTGCTTGAATTTAGTATAAAGGACAGTAGTGAGGTTAAGTGCTTTCCTTGGCATTGGCTTTCACCAGAGACCCTTAGAACTTCAAATAGAAAGATGAGAAGAAAGACACATATAGGGCTGTGGCATCCTCCACAAAGCTTGCCACACACACAAAGACACGTAGTTAAAGATGCGCACACAAAGGAAAACTCATAAATGGTTTGTGATGGTGATATAATCATTAATATATGATATCATTATGTACTCTATGGATGAACAGATACTATCTGATAAGATTCTGTCACACTGTAACTATCTCATTGTAATAATTATATAATAAAATTGACAATGAATTAATTTGACAATTTGAAAGGCAGGGCTGAGATTTCTTTTCAAGGATGGGAAAAAAATGGTACTTCGACATGGTCTAAGTCAGAAATCTTGTGCTGCATTTTTCTCTTAAAGATGTAGCTGGAATTGATAATAGAAGCAAATAGGTAAGTAGCACAGGTTAAAGTGGCTAGCTGTCTACTATTTATTCAAACCATTATGGTTTCTTATGAAGTTCCAAACAGTGACCCCAAACTATTGAAGAGCAGGCAAGAAAGGAGACACTTGTTTTATTTTTTTTATACTTTCCTTTTAGTAATGGGAATTCAAACGACAGAGAAGCCTGACCAAAAACCTTATCTACTGCAAAGCCTTGACTGATTTCATGTGCAGATATATTGGCAATGACAGGGTTTAAATCTACAAAACATGAAAGAATTACTTTTTCCTCCTTTTTATTTAAGAAAACATCATTCAGTGCAACCTTTTAAATCTAAAGTGATATGGCAACATTTTCCCTTGAAAAATATGGGACATTGTTGGAAAGAAACTGAGTGAACAGAAAACTATAATCTATGATACACAGCCATGCTCACCCACGTCAATCAAAGGTGGACATATTTTTTGGACATAATTTTATCTCTGAAAACTCACATACTCTCCTGCTTCAAATATTTCAAACTCAGAGGTGACACTCATAGTAGCAAAAACCTTAGAAACCATAAGGCCAGCATTCTTTTTTAGTGGAATGACATGGCAGGCACATACAGTAACAGCCTTAAGAACATTGACAGGAAACGATAATTTGCCTGAACTATATATATTGAAATGGAATTAACACTTCCATTGAGGGCACTTAATCCTGATTCCATCTTGTGGCAATTGTTTCTGAATCCTGCTCTCCCACACAATAAGATATAAATCAATAGTCTGTTAGTGGATCAAAATGTCCTTTAGATATAAATAGCAGATCTGCAAACTTGAATGAGAAAGTTAGAGACATTTAGTTAAATTCTGCATAAAAATACTATAGTGTGTGAAGTTGCCATTTACCACATGAATGCATTTAAAGTTGCTAGTAAGATAATGGTGGTAACAGGTGTCATTTAGCAGGGCAGAGTCATAGCTAAAGACTCTGGAACCAGCCTGCCTAGGTTTGAATTCCAGCTCTGTCACTTATTAGCTCTGACACTTAGCCTGTGTGTGCCTTCATTTCCTCATCTGTACAATATGGAAAACAATGATACCTACCTTATAGGCTTGTATTAATCCTGTAAAGAACTTACAATTGTGTCTAGAATATAGTGAGCCTTCAACAAATCTTACCTACTATACAGGTTTATACTTGACAAAATGTGTTTTATATCAGGTTTTCTTAGCTGGTATGTACTTTGGCTTTCACATTATACCATTTGCCCCTTACACTGAAAAACAAGTTGCAAGAAAGCATTTTGTTTCTTTTCTTTTATTTTTATGCGGAAATGGAAGAAAGGAAGATCAAATAGCGATGCTCCAAATTTCAGTTGGAGCCTCAGTATCTGCTATTTGGTTTCACACTGGGCTCTGGAAGACTGAATAGCAACATGCCTCCATCAGTTTTATTTCTGGAATCCTTGGAAGTATGCTTCACCAATGATTACATAGTTGCCATCCAGCATAATAATGTCAGTCATATAAAGAAGCATGCTATTATGTTTTATTGTTAAATACAGAATATCTACTTTCAAATACAGCCAAACATTTTGGATGTAACTTGAAGTGAAAATGTCTTTCTATGCAATGTATGTTGAAATTTTATCAGTCCATTGAAATATAAGAGTATATTTATTGGGAAGGTAAAATGCGCAGCCACTTTGAAAAAGTGTGACAGTCCCTCAAAAATATGACCCAGCAGTTCTACTTGTAGGTATATAACCAAGAAAATTGAAAACATGTCCACACAAAAACGTGTACATGAATGTTCATAGCACCATTATTCATAATAGCTCCAAAGCAGAAAAAAAACAATGTCTATCAATAGGTGAATGGATAAATAAAATTTAGAATACAATGGAATATTATTCAGTAATAAAAGTAAATAAAATAATTCCTACAATGTGGATGAATCTTGAAAACATTGACATGAATGAAGACAGACACAAAAGGTCATATATAGTATGATTCCATTTATAAGAGATCTAAAGAACAGGCAAAGTTATAGACATAAAGTGGATTAGTGGTTTCTAGGGGCTGGGGGAATGAGGGAATGGGGAGTGACTGTGCTAAGGTATACAGAGTTTCTTTTCACTGTGCCAGCAGATAGATTGGAAGGAGGCCATATTGGAACTCATCTTATATTATAAAAGAGGATAAAGCCTGAGCAGCAGCAGGCCTGCAAGCTGGTCTATAGACAGGAAATATCCTCCACTAAATTTCATACACAAAAGTAATGTATATGAGATATTGCTCCTGATTGCCTTCAGATTAACTAATATTTATAAAGCACTAAAAGCAGTGTCTTAAACATACTAAGTGTTTATATCAGGGCCTGTTAAAAAACACAAATAAAATATAGAGACTCTTTTAAAAGAAAGCTTAAGATGGAGAGAGAATGAAACATGATATAAATTTTCTCTTGGGTCTGGGAACAAAATAAGAAATTTACATTTGTCACTGGGAAGATGAAATCACTAAGCAAAAGTAAGTAGACAAAGGGAAACACAGATCACATTTTGTATTCTACGTACAGTTGATAGAAAAATCACTTCTGTTGTTAATCTCCAGTAAGGTACCAGGCACGCACAATGGCCTGGCAGGCCTTGTACGGAGGTGTATGTACCTCAGTGACCACCAACATCAAGTGTGTGATCTATCAGTCAATCAACACTAATTGCATAGCTAGGAAGGGTAGGGCATTGGGCTAATATGCAGCCATGAGCTGTGCACTGAGCACTAAAGAGAGGACCGGGCTCATTGTGCATTCACTTTCATTTGAAAATGCATAATAAAAAGCACTTCTCTGAGCAGTTTTAGTTTATATTCAGCAATTTTTTTTCTGCTTACAACACACTTGAGAAGTCTTGTTAATCAGAAGATTCATGAACTTAGAATCACCAAATCTAAAGTAGTTTCTAAATCTTAGGTTACTGAATTCTAAAAGAAGATCTGTCACACGACTTGTCATAATAGTATAAATAAATAGGTATAATTTTGTGATGAGTTATAGTTAAACATTATACACTATTTGGCTGGGGTCATGAAGTAGAAAAATAGATTTGTTTAAAATTATAAATAAAAACTGGGAAGGCTTGGTAAATATAATGGAGGTTGCTTTTGTTTTTAATTTAGAACAGTTAAACAGAATAAACTTAGCCCAGAGATTTGTCACGTATAAAATGATCCAATTCAAGATGAAGCAGCATGCAAAGGTATGTTTTTAAGAGCAGTCATATTTGCCTCAATTCTCTTCTAAAATTATTTTAATGTATAAAAGTTTAAAAGATCAGACACCAGAAGTTTATGGCACAGTTTTGATCAATGAAAAATATGCATCTTTATGAGCTATCATTAGCTTATTGTCCTTGAAATCACATGTACACTTATGTAAATGATTATTACCAGCGTCAACATTAACTCTTGCCCATTTTAGATAAGTGGTGTTGCATTATCCTTATAAAAATCAATAATTATATAAATTACAGATAATATAGACTTATTTCTATACCACTTAATTAGCAATTAATGCTAACCTTCCTTGTAACATATGCTGCATCTTTAAACTTTATTCAATTGTATTGATTTTTCCCATGTTTCTATTTCCTTTCACCATTTAGATTATAATTTCCTTTGGAATCCTAATAGCACTTCATACTTTTCTACATACTAGAATATTTTCAGTAACAGTATAAGCTAACAGCTTGCCAGATACAAATTGAAACACCTTCCAAACGAGTGTGGAAGGGATTTCTTGCAGAATTATGGCTAAAATAGCAAAGAGCTTGGCAATAGAGTTTGCTAATGCCCAATCCTTAACAGTGACCATTCTTTATTCATGATTATTTGTGTATAAACTTATACCCCTTCAATAGCTGACTTTAAAAAAAAACAAGCAAACAAACATCAGAAGCTATTTAAAATGGGGACCAATCCTTCAAAAACATAAAGGGTATAAACATCAACAAAGGCTAAAAAACTGTTTTTAGCTTAAAGAAGACCAAATGGACATACCATCTGAATGTATTGCATGGCTCTTAACAAAATCCTGGAGCTAGGTGGGGAGTGAGGAACAACTGTAAAGGATATTAATGTGACAGCTGGTAAAATGTGGATATGGACTGTATATCAGATAATGATATCATAAATTTCCCGAACAAGATAATTATGTTGTGGTTATGTAGGAAAATATTTTGTCCTTGGAAGATATATGATGAAGCATTTAGAAGTATTTATCATGACATCTGCAAGTAACTCTCAAATGGTTCAGCAAAAATTATGTAATTATATAAAATTATATATCTGTATATTTAGAGAGAGAGAATTGAGAGAGAGTGAGCAAGTGAGCAAATGTTAGCAATCAATGAATCTGGGTGAAGGGCATACGGATGTTCATTGTACTAGTCTTGCTTGAAATTTTTCAAATGAAACTTGGTGGAAAAATGGAAATCTTTTAAAGCTTGCATAATTTTCATTTCATAAGGGACATCCTAGTTAACAGGAGAATAAATGACAATAGGCAGTGCAAAGTGAAAGAGGGAAATCTGAGGCATAACAGACAAAATACAAATTTAATTGATTCCAAATGGGGCTTCTTTAAAATCACACATGATTACAAATATGCCTGCAATAAGCAAAATAAACTTGTATTTGTCATAGGAACACACTGTGTGTTTATTAGTAAATAGCCATATCTCAATGACAGCACATAGGCTAAGCCCACTCAGAAAGAGCCTTTGGATACCACTAAGCACAGAAACATTGTGCTGAGCCTAAGCAATTTTCAGAATACTTCTATATTAGCCAAATGGGTATTAAACATATAATTAAAAATGTATGATTATTATTACTTTGCATTCAAGTTTACTGTTGCTGTACTGAATATTTTAATAACTTCTCTCCCACAAATAGCACACAGAATGTTATTGCAAGCAAATTCGTTTTAATTAGTCATGTTATAAATTATGCCAGTGGCAATGCCCTAGTGGCCTGGCAGCTGGGATAATGCAGCCTCTACATTCACATGTAAATAACCAGAGTGACAATTAAGAAGCCATTGATAAAAAAAATAAAATAAAATAAAGCTTAGAACTACTGCTATTAACTTCAAAACTAAACAATTGAGAGCTGCATTGTACCTGTTAAAAAAAGGAAAGCCACTTTAAAACCAAGCAAACTCTTTTTCACTTGCCGGTTTTATTCCACTTGAGGACAAAGACTATAATGAATTAACCACACAACCACTGCATGAAACAAAGGAAAGACAAAGGATGATTTTTTTTCACTTTGCTGTCACTTGAGTGACTGGAGGACTGGTTTATTTTAATAGTCATTTTAATTAGGTTCCAGTTGATGTCGGCCATGAGCTTTTCAGCAGCAGCTCTTGTCCTAGTTTAGCATCTCATTCTCTAGCATGCTGTGGAAGCACGAGCTGACTTGGCCAGGGAGAGCAAATTCATGGTAGAAAGGACATAAAACAGACTCCCTCATCTTGACAGGCCTCTGAGTGCTAAACAAAAGGTCCAGCTCAGAGGAGGGGCCTACCTGCTAAGACACAGGATTTTTTCCTATTTCAATACGACAGCTAAACGTGGAATAAGCTATGTGACTTAGACAAAGAAAATGCATTTTCTTAACGTAGGCAAAATTATTAAGGAATAAAAAAACATAAATGTGTGTCTGGTGCTTCCAACCTCCTTTTTTATGTCCTTCAGTCTTAACCCATCCAGAAGATTCATAAACCCACTGGCTTCTTGCTCTCCTCATAGACAGATGGTTAAAAACGACTCTTGATGTGAACAATTCAAATTAAGTTAAGAAAGGTGGCATCTCATCCAGAGTCATTTAAATTTTACAACTTGCACGATTCTGTAACCTGGAAAGTCTGTCTCCTGGTAAAAACAAGGAAGATGATAGCCAGTAAAGGTCCTCCCTTAAAATCACTTGGGTGCCCATTATTCAGAGGCAAAGACAAGGCAATCCTCTGCATATCCAATTCTGTCTCCTATCTACACCCACATCGTATCTTCTACAGATGTAAAACTTCAAGCAACACTTGAGGAAGGCACGCCTTGGTGTTTTATACCTGTGGAACATTATATGCAGGCACAAGTTTCTCTCCAAAGTTTGTGAGTATCAATGAAAATCCCTGACACTTCAAGTGGGAAAAGAATAATGTGAAATTATTTAATACAAGTTTAAATTTTAATTTGGTTCCTACATCATTCATAGGATGCTTTAATGGTCTTTACATTTTAAAACTATAATTTAAATGATTTTAGCATGTTAATTGCAAGGGCTCATTTAATGTTTTTCCCCCCCTTTTCTCATGTATTCACAACAAACACATGTTAAGAAATTAATGTTTTTCCTTTGAGAATTAATGCTATTAAACGTAGTAGTGAACCTACCATTTTAAATATTCCTCCATTTTCATTCCAACATTTGTATAAAGTTTATAGTCTATATCATTATATACCATTATTCTGAAGAAATTAAATAGGTGGCTTCTATATCACTGCTTTAATTTTATAAAACCAGAAATTATTTTGACACCATGTCCTAAGACAGATAAAAATGTAGCATGAAGTAATTTTTGTTTGGTTCATTGCATATGTGAATAGATTAGAAATCTTATACTAATACTTATATTACTTATACTAAAACTTATAATAATACTGTGCTTGTAGTCCTCATATCGATAGATAAAAGTCGGAAGTCATAGGTGGCAATTAAAATGTGACAATTTAGCATTTAATGTTGTAATTATTATAAATAACATAAATTTGTTATATATCACTATTACTATGAGTATTTTTATTTTGAGGACATTGGCCTTTTCCTGAGCTCATAGTTTCCTTTTATCATGAAAAATATAAATACTATACCAATTAATTTCTAAATTTCTGCTTTTCTCTGATTCAACAATGAGAAAATCAGGAAAATGATGCATTTTCTGCAATAAAAATAAAATTCACAATACTATAGTTCTTAAAACAATGTTTACACCTTTTATTTGCATAATCCATAATACTGTATAAAAGATATTCAAGACTAACATAATATCTTTCAATGCCAAGAGAGAGTAAGAGGTATATTTGACACTATCGAACAAGAGCTAGAAGGGCAAAGATCACACACCTCCCCTAAATAATTTATTTTATTAAAATTTCTCATATTACCATGATGGACCAATTTATTAAGTTCAAAGAGAAGATGGTTTTGCACAAAAAAAAATCTTTTTCTCATCACTTTAGAGTTCGGTTTTGAAGCTCAGAAATGACATATAGGTTATTTTTCTCCACGAGACGTTCTCCTTGTGACAGTTTTTGACAAATAACATCAGGATAACTAGGTGTGCAGAGTGACACTGAGGGATGATAATGGGTTCAGTGTAGCCTTCTGAGCAATTACCTGATCCCAATTAAATTGTGCTGGCACCGAATATTCAAAAATACAGGTCAGAAATTGACCTTCATTGTCCATCTTTATCTGGAAGTGAAACCCCTGCTACTCTTTTACATAATTACCATCAAAGCAAAATTTGTATCAATTGCTAAATTTCATACATGCTTCAGTTTCCTAGACAGTTAAAAAATCACACAAAATTATTTCTTTGTTTTGTTTACCACTGTATTACAATATAATAAAGTAGAGAATGAATGCTAATTTCCAAACTTAAATCACCTATGACTTTAATTAGCAATTTCTTTCTCTCTCTTTTTTTTGCCTTTTGAGGCTTATATTTAAAATGATCTTTGATTTGCAATGACATAGCTTCAAATATGCTTCTTGAATAGTATTTTTTGTGTGTGTGCAGATAAATCGTCTCAACAGTTTGGCTTCTAAAGAATCCTTTGACTCAAATTCGAGGAGTAATTTTTCAAAAGAGGTACATTTCATGGAAATGTTTTTGATAAGTTTTTCTCCCTTTTATAATATACCAAACTATTTGTCCTGGAAGACACGTACTGACAATAGAAAGAGACTTTAGTTTGCTTGAAGGAGCAGGGTTAGCATTTACAATATCATGGGAGCCCAGTTTCTCTTTAGTATCTCTACTGCATGTTGTCTTGCATTTAAATGCATGCTTAAATTCTAAGTAATTGTTTTGACCATTTGAAAGTCCTTTTTTACAAAGCTCTGAGAGATTTGGTCAATTTCAATTTGTTCCTCTAATTAATTATATATTTAGATTGCTCATGGATTTGCCATCAACAGTGTATTTTCTAATCAAGCAGAAGTAAAACAGAAACAAGTCTTCATGAAAACAATGTCCTTTCTGCTAAAATATTACAGACAGGCGGATACCACTCTATTCTCAAGAGTGGATTCAGTGCCTAAAAAACTTTCCAAGTAAAATTGTTGGACTTAATACAATGAGGATGTATTACTCTAATTTTTTGGAAATAATTATTATATTATAAAAATAAATTCATGTTAGATATTTTGTTTGCCACTGAACTATAAGATCAATAATCAGTGCAAGAGATGTGGGAAAATGATGTACATCAAATGAAATATGAAAAAAATGGCAATTGGGGAAATACTAATAACTAACTTTTGACTGGGAGTGGGCAGGATGAGTGGGTGGACTGAGGAGATACCAGGCAATGTTCTAAGTGTTGCACATACATTAATGATTTAATATTCAAAATAAGGCTTTCATTCAGTTCTATTAGTACGCCTATTTCACAAATGAGAAATAACTGGAACACAAATGGATTAAATTATTTACCCAGGGTTACTCAGCTAACAAGTGACTGCCCTGGCTTTCAAACTGGGCTGTCTGGTTCTACAGCTGGATGTTTGATCACTACGATAGTGCTGATAATTACTTCTTTTAGAGTCATTAAAAATGCAGCCAGATCCAGGCTGGCCTTACACACAGGGGCTTCTTCTCTACATGGTATGATTGGGGAAATGCTGGCAAGGGGTTTTTCTCCCAAATTGTTTTCTTTACCTTTTGTCTGAAGTTCTACAATTAGAGATTTTGGGAGGTTGGGGTGAATGTTGTATATGTCATATATTGTCTGATTATGAAAGCCTTTGGTATTGTTTCATGAGTACAGATGAAAAATTTTTGGAGATGGATGCTGGTGCTGGCTGCACAATAATGTGAATATACTTAACGTCACGGAACTGTACATTTAAATATAGTTAAAATTTTGGTAAATTTTATGTTATATATATTTTTATCACAAAGTAATAGCCTCTGAAATCTGATTTCAGATTCTGAATTCTACTTCTAGATCCATAACTTATTACCAATGTACACATAGCAACTTAGTCTATATTTCAGTTCCCTTCTGCAAAGTGGGGAGAATAAAGGAACCTAACTCAGGTGGTTGTGAGGCTTAAATAAGAAATCCATGTACAGTTTGCCACAATGCCTGAGATGAGTGGCTTACAAATGTCATTCTTACTCTCGTTCTTAAATGCAATGCTTAGAATTGTATCTGGCACATAGTAGGTGCTCAGTAATAATCTGCTGAATGAAAGAATAATTCATCATATATTATTTTTATACATTAGCTTACATTAGCATGATCATAACACCTTGATATATACAACACTTTTTTGAGACGCAAGTGAAGCAGGAATATCAGCAGAATACTGAATGGGGCAGGGAACCTAGAGTGCCAATTTGTCTAATTCTCACTTACCCAGGGCTGGTTAGGTATCCAGTATTACTTAAAACCTAAACATGTAAGTACCTAAAGTAGTGTTTCTTTAATTTAAGTGAAATCACCTGGAAAGCTTGTTAAAAATGTAGATCCCAGGATCTACCCACAGATAAGTTGATTTGCAAGATCTGAGATGGGCCCCAGAAATCTGCATCTTTAAGAGTCACAGGTGAGTTTAATGGAGTTCACTGGCAAACTATTAAAAATTAAGTTAAACTTTGTTACTTTGAAATAATTGTAGATTCACATGCAGTTGTAGGAGATAATGCAAAGAGATTCTATTTCATGTACCCTTTACCCAATTTTCCCCAATAGTAACCTCTTACTAAATCATTATGTTAATACCATATCACAACCAGGATACTGACATTGACAGAATCCACCAATGTTAGGCAGACTGTATTTTGACAACTGATCTGATAATCACTAATGCAGTGACTATCAGCCCTGGCTGCATATTAGAATCACCTGGAGAGCTTTATAAAAAATTGTCCAGGCCCCAGATCTGGACCAATTAAGTCAGAAGCACTGAGGGGGAGGCCAGGACACTCTCCACCCCAAAATGATTATGCGGCCTGGTTCAAAGCAACTGCTGTATTGTGACAATCAGTACTTCTTGGTAGTTTTTTTTTTTTGAGGGGGCGGGGGGGGGCAGGCTCTAAAGTTGAAACTCACCCTATGTACAAAAAAAGTGAAGACAGCCGAGTAAATCTTCATCTTAGAAATCTATGTTTTGCCCCATTTTCAAGATTTAGCAAGTGCAGCTAACTGGAAGTCAAGAAACAGAGGCATTTAAGCTGTTAAGAGTGGTAAAAGAACTGGCCATTACTCTAAGGGAAATGATAGATTTCCCACCAGACACTATATAAAGACTATTGTGCTCAATATAAAGGGCCTTGCAATAATTTTGGCATAGCCTCTTTTGTAATTATCTATCAATTATTCTACTGCTGGGAGAAAAATAACCCTCTTCGAAAATATTTAAATGTGATCATCGAAAACCAATTCTTCATTCCTTTTATATTTTAGGCAAGTAAGCTTTTCTATTCATTGTGCTACATATTTCTCAAGCTGTATGCATAATATGGTAGCTAGCATTTGCAATCAAGAAAATCAAGGCCTACAGTTAATAAAATATTATTCCTGTTATAATTTGCAGTAACTATACTATTTTCCAAGTAGAAACTACTGCAAGTGCTTTTTTTCTTCCTTGCAGGAGTTTGCAATATACCTACCATACATTATATACTGCAGAAATATGGTGGCAGTGTTGGTCTAATTAGATAATCTGGTCATCTCCAAGATAAAAAAATATGGTACAGTGCAAGGCAGCTCCGTAAGCCATGTGAGCATGTGTTCTATCAATAACAACCATTTCAAAAAGGCAGTATTATCATCAACTACAAAAGGCAATATCAAATCTATGAAATGTCATAATTATTTTTTCAGCCTATGTGTCAAATATTGAAATCCTCAACAGCTTAAAAGACCTTACGAGAACCACGTGTATAACCATTAAATTACAGTACCGATTAAAATGATAATGACAACAATTACACCTTTAGTATCTGAGGGTAATATGAATCAAGCTAGGTGGTTTTCTAAAATGCCACATCCTCAAAATAAGTTATGATTCACTGAAACCTAATTAACTCTTCATGACATTAGTGTCCAATGTAATTATATTTCCTTACTGTCCTTTAGTTTATCTCTGGTCTCTAGGGTTTAGTTGTTAAAATAACTCAAAGATGGACACTTTGTTCCTATTAACCCCAGAATACATTGCCATGGTGCAGGTAATTCTCAGGCTGTTTAACCTTTGCATTGGCACAACAGGAAAACATTGGAGGTGTGCTCTCTCAATAAGTAACAGTAACTACTTCAGAACAATGTCACACATAGCTTTCTTTTCTTTTTCTATACTGATAATGGCAAATACTTGACACTTGTACAAAATGAGTGAGAGAAAATTTGTATTTCCATTTTCAGTTTCCATTCCCCTCCCTTCACTGCCTACTCTTTCCTTTCCCTCTTCTATTTTTCTTGCCACATTTTATTTTTTTTTTTTTTTTGAGACAGAGTCTCACTCTCTTGCCTGGGGCGAGTGCCATGGAGTCAGCCTAGCTCACAGCAACCTCAAACTCCCGGGCTCAAGCAATCCTACTGTCTCAGCCTCCCGAGTAGCTGGGACTACAGGCATGTGCCACCATGCCCGGCTAATTTTTTCTATATATATTTTTAGCTGTCCAATTAATTTCTTTCTATTTTTGGTAGAGACAGGGTCTCGCTCTTGCTCAGGCTGGTCTCGAACTCCTGAGCTCAGAACGATCCACCTGCCTCGGCCTCCCCGAGTGCTAGGATTACAGGCTTGAGCCACCGCGCCCGGCCTATTCTTGCCACATTTTGTAATATAATTCTCATATATTCCTTACAATCTCTTATATTGGAGGACAAGAAAGTCTCTGACCAGCATCAACCTTAAACAACTTTAATCAATTTGGAAAATTTCTTCTAAATACAAGTAATTCCACCAAAAGAAAGAATGAAACAGTGGTAGATTAAGTTAAATTTAAATCTTCAGGATTTCTTTGAACTTTGGAGGGAAAGTCTACTTGATGAATAGCTAGATATTTATGAAAGAGATAGGCAAAGAAAAAATAATATCCACTATTTGAGGTTATTGGTTCACTGCTTTCTCCATTTGTTTTGTTAATCAAAATGATTGAATTTTTCACTCCTTTCTGCCATATTCCATTATACATATTGAGAAAAAAGTTTTTATTGCTGACCTTCTTCTTCCTCCTCCTTCTGTAAGATGCTAGATTAAAAAAATTAAAATTGGAAAGTTTCACCATTAAAGAAACATTTTTTTCAGAAGCTCTAAAACATTACCTACAAATATTGGTGTTGAACAGTTTGTCCGTTTGATATGAGTTATATTATTCAACAATTATGAATGTATGCTTTTGTATATATTTTTCTATATATATTGGCTCTATTTCAATAACTTTGATATAGTTAGGACCTATCTCTGTCCATTAGCATATATATATATATATTGCTGTAATATTTTAGATGGTTGAAAGACTGGCTATAAACTAGTTGACTTTTTGTTTTGTTTCTAATTATTTATCTAAAATATGTATCACTTGAGTCATGCTAAAGGCAAATTGCTTGGACCATTTCTCTTCAGATATATGCTGTCACAGCAGCCAATCAAATATCGCTTAGCCCTTGACCAACTGCCTTCTTGATATGATTTACATGATTGGAAACTGGATATAAGAAATTTCATGGAGGAACAGAATGGAAAGAAATCGCTCCCTGAAGATGGCTGGCCAGAGACACCAGCTGCCAGAGTGTTTCAGTAAGAAGGAGAAGTTTTAGATGAAAGAGAAAAAAAATGAACAAACACAGATCAGATATGAATCTGAAGTAAGGGTGCCAGAATCTTCAGGAGGCTCCATGGGAAGAAGTCGTGGAGCAGAACAAGAAGGAGCAAGGTATCAGCAAAGATCAACCCCTGAGACGCTTGGAGTCCAGTGAGAAAGGTAGGTGAAATGGTTTGTTTCTCTCTCCCACCCCCACATTTCTGACAGTTGGCAGGTTCCCAAGCTGCTGGAGAGACTGTCTGCCCACACGAGCCCAGAGGCTGCTGCCGCCAGTGAGCTGGGAGCTTCTTGTGGACAGGACACCAGGCTCCCAGCCCCCCTGGGGCACTTCCTGACCCCAGATCCTAACTGGGACAGCAGGTGCCATATTGCTTCTCTACCCACTGTGCGCCCTTGTCCTCCCCAGAGGCTTCAGCTCCTCAGGTTTCATCGTGCTCATTCCCCCACAGACATTTCCCAACGCCAGCCCAGACTGCAGGAGCCACAGGGGTCCAGTGAGTCCCAGGTAATCTGCATGTCTCCAGAGCCTGGACATTCTGGGAGGACTGCCCCCTGGAGAGAGGGTTGGAGATAAGCAGAGAGATAGTCTTCCTCCATACAGACTCTTTTTCTCCCTTTCCCCTTTTCAACCCATGGCTGCCGAGAGAGACAATTGAGGCACCACACCGAGTCTTCCACAGAGAGTGGGGCCCAGGCCTTTCCTCTTGGGATCCTGCAGCGGACAGAGGGGTGCTCAGTCTGTGAGCTCCCTGCTCTCCGGCCCTCCCTAGTGCTGCTTGCAGAGTGGGGCACACCCCAAGGCGGAGGGACATCGATCCTACCATGGGCAACTCGGCACCAGCACGCATTTCCCTGGCAGGGTCAGAGATTGATCTTTCTTGATCTCGGGAAGTTAGGGAGCCCACGTGAGCAGATCTGAGGAAGAGTGGATCATAGCTGCAGCATGCTCATGAGGCACCCCTTCCCACACAGTAGGGCTGCACTCTCAGCTCAGGCTGGGAATTCTCAGCAGGAAATCTCCTGGCCTGCAGCACAGTCATAGGGGAGCTAGGCTGGCTTGAGCTCCTGCATGCGGGCTGGCGCTAGGGGGAGACTGTGAAACAGAGGAGCGGGAAAAGGAGTGAGGCCCACTCCAGATTGCCAGAATCTCACACAGCCCCTCCTCCACAAGCAGACTCTTTGGTTGGGTGAGGCCACTTAAGCCCCTCCCTGGAGGCATGGCCCAGAAGCTGGGAGCAGACCTCTGACCCCTGCCTAAATAGCTACCTTGCTAGCTTTTTTTTTTTTTTTTTTTTTTTTTGAGACAGTCTTACTCTGTTGCCCAGGCTAGAGTGCCGTGGCATCAGCCTAGCTCACAGCAACCTCAAACTCGTGGGCTCAAGCAATCCTCCTGCCTCAGCCTCCCAAGTAGCTGGGACTACAGGCATGAGCCACCATGCCTGGCTAATTTTTTTTTGTCTATATATTTTTAGTTGTCCAGCTAATTTCTTTCTATTTTTAGTAGAGACGGGGGTCTCGCTCTTGCTCAGGCTGGTGGCGAACTACTGAGCTCAAACAATCCACCCGCCTTGGCCTCCCAGAGTGCTAGGACTGCAGGCGTGACCTTGTTAGCTTTTGTGGAGCCTGAGGGCAATCCCACCCAACCCAACCCACCCAGCTGCACTCCCCCACCTACTGCTACTATGGCAGAGAATAAGAACTCACCTGAAGTTCCAGGGCCCTACCCACCACCTGGGGCATTCAAGTGCTTCACCTGAGGGACTAGAGCTGGTCACAGGACCCCAAAACAACATTGCAGCCTGTTCCTTCTGGCAAGTGCCACCTACTGACAGGGAGGTCAGTTTGCAGGCCTGATGTGTATTATTGCAACCACTAAATTCGTGGTAATTTGTTATGTAACAATAGATAGCTAATATAGTGGGTTTTATAAGCAGGAAGAACTGTGTAAAACACATGCGTCCATACACACACAGGTGTGAAACATCTTGCTATGGCTTGGTAGTATAGTATAGCTGAAACTTAGAGCACAAAGGTGACCAAGCTAAGGATTGAGCCTTAAATATGGCTCAAGATCTGATCACAAAGGCTACTTATATCATGCTTATATGTTTGTGTTTTAGGCAGTGTTGTATTGTCGAAAGCTGGAAATAATCTAATTAGTTTTGTGTTTTAGAAAACACACTTGGGAAGCTGGATTAGAGATGTACAAGAACGCAGGCAGGAAGTCTTTTGGGATGGTGACAGTGGACAGGTGATGGGAACACAAGCTGGGACAGGGGAAAAAGAAAACCCAGAAGAGAGTTAACGGTATTTAAGAAATTCATTCATCAGGTTTTAATGGGTGGGACTGTGAGGGAGGAATGGGAATTTTGCTACACGATGGCATGAACTTTGGAGCCACACATTAGGAAAAGCCAGTTTTGGGTGGAAGATAATGAGATCAATTCATCTGGGATGAATTTGAGTTATCAGTGGGAGATGTCTCATGGTGTGTTGATGTATGGGCCTGAAGGTCAAGAAAAGATCTTCCTGGAGAATGTATGGGGAGCAGTAAACACACGTGAAGGCATAGAATTTTCCAAGACACCAAGTGAAATTAAAGGAAAAGAGAACTCAACACAAATCATAGGATTCAACAACATTTAACAGGAAAACAAAATACAAAGAAACAGCCAAACAGACTGAAAAGAAATAAAGTTGGAGAACCGAGAGAGTGGCAGGCAAGTACAAGAGGACAGTGGTCAACAGTGTTAAAAGCTTTTGAGAAGTCAGTTATAAGTGATGATAACTGCATAGCGTTCACTGACTTCAGTGAGTTCCATGAGAATTTAGCTACTTTCTTATACATTTCCTTAAAATTGCACAATTATTTCAGCATTGCCAGAAATTCTAATGCCTTAGGATTGTGATAAGTGTGATCACTCTAAATGATTCTTTTTCCCCACCCCCACCCCCACCCCCAGGTCATGGATATTATTATTAAGGATCAGTTCTGATACCAATCATTGGGCCTAGAATAAATAACATCATTCCATGCTGGGAAATGGCCTTATTCTTCTGATAGCTTGACAAGTTTTTAATCAGCATTGCGCCATGCAGAGCTGGAAATAATAATTTGATTTACATGTAATCTATAAGTGACATTAGATAACAAATAGTTCTCAGTGGGAGAGAAATATGGTAGGACTTTCGGTAGCTAAATATTATAGCTTGTCACACAAAAGGCTGTCCTTTCTTGAAATAATACTACAAAAGTTGATTTTAGTAAATACCACCCCAAACTGGTTATTTGAATAGAAAGAGAAGTCACTTAGATGGATTAAGGTCATTAAATGTTGGGTGGGTGTATGCCCACATCAGTTTTCCACATCTTTGTAGGGTGTGCCAATTATTTTTAGATGACATGAATTCTAGCACATGTTTATTAGGAGTGATGACAAATATTATAAAAAATGTAGTGAGTACATCCGAGAAACACCTGCTTGAATGAGATATTAATGGTGTTGATATTCTATGTGTTCTTGACTGATAATTAAATTAACTTTAATGAATCCCACAATTTTACTTACCAGTTATTTAACGTGACCAGAATGTTTTAGGCAGCTTAAGTCAGTTTACCTAGACTTACCTGATTTTCACTTAACTGTTCAATCTACTCAACTATGTCATAAAGCATACATTTTAATTTAGACAAGGGATCCCTCTCTTTACAGGGTCTTATTTTATTAACGCCTGCCTTACAGGCACTAGATCAATGATGCTAAGGAAAATATACTGGACTTATTGATAGTTTTGATTATGTACATTAACTCATCTGTTCAAGACCACTGGATAATGCTAACTTCTTGGTTTTCAGTTCTTTTACTTAGAAATAGATAAAAGATAGAATTAATGACTCACCTTTAGAGTGGTTAATTTTATTAACACTCCTCTGTACTATTAATATTTCTAAAAAAATTGGAGGAGAAATTGCAATTAATGTAGAATACCTGGGGATATAAAATAAACTCTAAAATGTGAAAGGACCATAAAGTCAAGGTTAGTCAGGGAAGCATTGATTCAACATTCAAATAAAACATGAAGCCCATCTCCTTTCATTCAGGTATTCCCAAAGGAATTAGCACCACTGAATGAGAATCTTATCTATTTACATAAGTGAATTTGATGACTTCCCTCAGTTAACCTTCTAATGTTTAGCAAGTCTTAATATTGTAATTTTTCATATCTAATTCTACTAATTCTTATTTATAATAAAAGTGTATAAAATATTTTAGATGCTGTGGGACCGGTATACACATATGTAGAATTATATTTTTCCATATTTCTGAAGTTACATGAGTAACAATAAAATCATGTTAGAAGGTTTAATCTTTATTTCAAAATATGTACTATATTTATATCATTATAAAATACATTTTCTTCCTCAGATATTGTAGGATTGTCTTTTAGAGGATGAATACCCCACTATGTTCTGGAGCAAATTTATCCATATAGTTTTTTTCCAAATTGTTTTGGCAAGAACATCAAAAATTCAGTAATAACCATTTATTTATTTTGGGGAGTGCATGATAATTTATTTAATGCCTATCTCCACTGTGGACTGATAATTGTAGAAGGAATTACATCTAATTTGTTTATAGCTACATGAATAGTTTCTGACCATGTAGCAGGTTTTTAGTTCATATTTGTTGAAATATTAACAAAAATCTAGTTTTAGATTCTCACTTGCCCTGATATAATTCACATATTCAAATTCTATTTCATACACACACACACACACACACACACACCCACACACATATACATATATAATGTTTACTTCTTTTTTAGGTTATAGACTAGCTTTCTGGGGGAAAAAGTGGAAAATAGGACAGAGGATGCAAATATGAAGCATCTTATCTCAATCAATTGACTATCTGCTTCTTGATGTGTCATGTCCTTATGTTACCCAGCTTTTCTTAAAATGGAAACACAAAGTTTTCTAAGAATTAGAAGGGAAACTGACACACGAAGGAGGCTTTCTGAGTGAGGGGATGGAGAATTGGGATGCCACAATGAAGAAATGGAGTGATTGCTTTTTCTGAGAAGATACTAGATATGCTCAGGAATGGCAGAAAATAGAAAACCCAAGACTCCAGAGTCAAGGAAAGGGTCCATGCTACAGTATATCAGGAAATAAGGGTCAGGACAGAAGCCTAGTGACTTTAGAGACTGGAAGAGTCCATATACTCCCACATAGATCATAAGAGAGTTAGATTAAACAGTATTCATAAAAAGCTTCCAAGAGATTGGGCCATTATAGGGTCTCAGCCACCATATACAGTTTTCAAACTTAATATTAGTACATGATGTTTTCTGTTAACCATGACGCTTTCTGAACATTGTATTGAGTACTTTTCACGAAGAAAATCTGGCTGTCTGGGAGCTGTATAAAGTTACAAGCCAAGTGATCCCTTCTGAGTGAAATTTTGTTATTATCGTTGGTAGTGTCTTGTTTGTTTTCTTTTACCATGGACATTTCCAACACAAAGAATTGCATACAGTATGTATGATTTGGAGGATTTAGTAAGAGCATTTAAAAATTTTAAAAGTATTAAAATTTTTACATAAAAATTGCTTATTTAAGTAATACCTCATTTCAAAGAGAGTTTATATAAGTTATGCGAAATGAATACATTTAGGCCATTCATTATTCAATATTAAGAATATTTAGGGTAAAATGGTTTCTTTTGCCTATATAATGTGGCTAATTGCTTCAATTCCATACTGCACTTTACAAATGGTGACAAAAATTAAAGCCTATACATTTCACTGGCAGCTTAAATTGTACTTTGACCTATCTAGGAAGTCAATATAATGTTCACACTGAGTATAACAATATCCCCTAAGGGATCCCACAGAATAAGGCCCAAATCCTATTTCATGGCCTACAAGGCCACTCTTAGTCTGGGCTCCATCTGCTTTTATAATCTCATTCCCACACTGCCTCCCACATGCCCTTCGATTTAACAACTTAGACTTTGGGTGATTTCCTATCAGTGTCTCATCCCTTTCATTTCTTCCTGATTTTGCTTATTATATTCCTTTCCTTAAATTCTTTCTGTTCTTTCTATAGATGATGAAGTCATGATTATATTTTAGATTTTACCTCAAATATGAACTTGTCTCCAAACCTTTCTCAGATGACTCTGAAGGAAAATAGAGAGGCATTATGGCCTAGGGGCCAAGAACATTGCCTTTGGAGCTGTACTTCCTAAGTTCAAGTACTAGCTCCACTGCCTACTAGCTCTGTGACTTTGGATAAGACACATTATCTCGTAGAGTCTAAAAATATGGAGGTAATATACATTTCCTCTTACTTCTGTTAGTGAAACCAGCTCTATGAACAAATTTCAATGACCCCTATAAATTTTTAATAGCCTCCTTCCTTAATTAACTACTTGAAACTTTTGAACTGTTTCCCAGAAATAGTGGAAATTTTATAAGACAAAGGAGTTGAGACTCTGAAGGCCCCTGAACGAGATTCCTGATGCCAAGAATCACCATCCCTTGTGACCTGCTCCAGTGCACGTGGCCCCTCCTTAAAAAGCCCATGATCTCTGTTGGTTAGGGAGATGGATTTGAGACTATTTCTCCTGTTCTCCCAACAGACATCTTTTGCATTGAAATTCCTTTCTTCCTTGGCAATCCTTGTTGTCTCAATAATTGGATCTTTGTGCAGGGAGCAACTGGATGTAGGCTGAAACCCCCTTGTGGTTTTGATAACATTATTGCATTTAAAGCATTTAGAAGAGAATGTGACCCACAGTATTTACTAAGTTAATATTAGCTGTTTTATTTATTACTTCCCAAAGAAAAAATAATACCGTCAACTGTGTCCCCATATTCTAATTGTATAGCTCTATTATTATACATTTTATTGGATTATAGCTTGATATGTTCACTTCTAGCCTCTTGCTAGATTTAAACTCTATTGCTTATTCCCAGAAAGTTTCTGGAACCTGGAAAATATTTGGTGGTCAAATGTGTTTATTGAATGATCTGTTCATTATGTTAGTTGCCATGGATGATACCTTTTTAAGGAAAAGAAAGGAAAAAGGATAGGCTATCTTCATGAAGGTTGGAGGGATACTGCTATTCAACACATACTCTGGAATATGCTTGGTATTATGAGCAGTAAAATTAATGGCATCCAATGCGACACATTCCGTTATAGTTGCTGTTTCTGGCTTTATAATTGTCCCAAGAGTGCATGACAGTAATGAGATCAAGGAGGCAACAGAGACAAGAATTATCAGTCTTTAGTAATCATATCTCTATATGTTAAATTGTAAAATCTGACATTAAAATATGCATGGGGGTCTCTTAAGACTGCGGGGGGGAAAAAACAAGCTCTGTAGCACTAAAGTCTGAATTGGCCTAATTTATTTTTAAGACATTATATTTGTCAGTGGAGTCAAATGTGGAGATGAATGCTTACTAAAGATAACTAGAGACATTTACTCTTTAAATGTTTTCTGTATCATAAAAAATAGCTTATGAATTAATTTAATTAATTTTTTCTAAAAGCCACTATTTATACTTTTTAAAATTAAAAATGGTTAAGAAATTATTTGGACAAGTGTTTCTATATTTTTCATCTATTTTCATCTAATTCCCAAAAGATGACCTAAACCCCATGGAGATAGATGGCTCACCAAAAATCTTTTTATATGGTATTTATGTTGAAATGAAGTCATTTCAGAGGGACTCCATTGTTACTTTGTAGAATCTTTCTAATGAGCTGGCACACTGCACAAAGGAGATAACTGATAGAAACCTCAGTGTGCTCAATAAGAACCCTCTAGGTAAATAAATAAATATGCATTATTTATGCTGTTATAGACAAGCCAATGGAATAATGGTATTTTCAATTTTACTGGCAATGAATTTGGAATTTCCTGTTAATTGGTATGAAACATTATTTCTGTATGAAACATTTATATTCACCATAGAAATATATATATATATATATAATGGCCAGGCGCGGTGGCTCACGCCTGTAATCCTAGCACTCTGGGAGGCCGAGGCGGGCGGATTGTTTGAGCTCAGGAGTTCGAGACCAGCTTGAGCAAGAGCGATGCCCTGCCTCTACTAAAAATTAGAAAGAAATTAATCGGCCAACTAAAAATATATAGAAAAAATTAGCCGGGCATGGTGGCGCATGCCTGTAGTCCCAGCTACTCGGGAGGCTAAGGCAGAAGGATTGCTTGACCCCAGGAGTATGAGGTTGCTGACGCCATGGCACTCACTCTAGCCTGGGCAAAAGAGTGAGACTCTGTCCCCCCCCCAAAAATAAATAAAATAAAATAAATAAATATATATATAATATCTGATCCACATCTAATTAGGCTATCTCTGCTTGAAAAATCTACAGTGGAGCACGAGCAAATAGCACATGGCCATCCAAGTAGCCCAGTGGCCAGAACATCAAGCTGTTTGGGTCCCTTCACCCCCTTTCAATTTGGAACAGACACATAATTAATGTCAATATACGTGCTTGATTATCCAATGGCTTTCATCCTGAATTACCTCAATTCGGTTTAGCCTTTGTGTGTGCAGTCTGATCATACGGCTATTTCAACAATTATTTATTGAGGACTGATCATGTTCCATACACTGGAATGGTGCTTTGGTTCTATCAGTGAATAAGACCAATCTAATGGTTTAATGTTTTTTTTTTCTTTAAATATAGAGTTTCATGATTAATAAAAAATGAGCTTTCCTCTGAACTGTTACTAAATGTTTCACAAAGAGTCATTTAATGTGTGGGGTATCCCAAAAGTCACCATATATAGGGAAAACGGGAAATTATGGCTAAATATACCTTTATTTATGAAATATTCATTATAAAATTTTACAGAATTTTTCCTTTCTATGAAGACTTTTGGGACACCTTGTATTATCAAATATCATTTGAAACCTCAATGAACCTAGGAACATTTTTTTTTAGTAATCCTTTAGTTTCTTTTCTTCACAAGTTTTGGATTCTTTTATAGAAACTTGCTCCATGCATGCACAGAGAGAAAAATTCCTTATATTGCAAAGAAGTGATGACTCACTACAGAAAATTATTCATTAAATTATGCTTAGTATCAAATTTCCAAGTTCTTTTCGTATAATAAAATTATTTCTCTAAATGATATGTTTTGCTAATGTATTAATACATCAAAAGTTCTCTCTACAGTTAGCAAAAGATCCTTAAAATTTATTGTTATAATTTCTTAGAAAATTATTAGAGTTTAAAGAATAGAAGCATTTTAATGATTTTAATCATATGCTATTTGGAAATTTACATATTGTTAGTTCTACAAGTCCCAAAATATGCTACCATTATTTTTTTTTACATGGCAAACTCACATGATAAAGAAAAAGAAGTAAATCAAGACACATAAAATTGTCCTTTGACAATTGTGCTAATACGATGTAAAATAATAGACTAGGATTTTTTTTTTTTTTTTTACAGTTTGGATGTTTTATTTCTTCTGCAACTCAACCTAACTTAATGTGGACTATTAATCCATAGCTTCTTATCAGAGGTATATTAAGGGCATAAGTGTCTAGGTTACAATTATACTTCAACTCTTTTGATAACTGTAAAACTATTGATCTCCCTAATTTTGATGCCCTAAAATAATTTTTATCTTAATGATGACAGTGTATTAATAGGAAAAAATAATGAAGAACATGATAGTTTTACTCCTCGAGAACTAAAATAACTTGACAGTCACCAAAACTTAATATTAGTATGGCAGAGAGCAGAGATTCTCACTTTAAGAACACATTTTAAATGGGGTATATACTCCTTATAAGCAGCTAATTTGTACAGATAAGCCTGTAGTAATGCTAGTGAAAGCCAAAGCTATATTTAATAATCAGAGAATAAAGAGAAGGGTCATTTTTGCCCCTGCAAAGAGTGATAATTCTTGTCTCTGCTGTCTCTCTGATTTCATTATTATTGTGCACTCTTTTTTTTTTTGAGACAGAGTCTCACTCTCTTGCCCGGGCGAGTGCCGTGGCGTCAGCCCAGCTCACAGCAACCTCAAACTCCTGGGCTCGAGCAATCCCACTGCCTCAGCCTCCTGAGTAGCTGGGACCACAGGCATGCGCCACCATGCCCGGCTGATTTTTTCTATATATATATTTTTAGCTGTCCAATTAATTTTT